>CAJQUN010000008.1:10378485-10943690 GCA_907163345.1 Haberlea rhodopensis | reverse complement strand
AGAATCAAGAAACTGACATTTTGTGTCTTGTGCGGGCCTTGCGGCGCAACATCCGGCGCCATACAAGGTTCTGGGCATGCCCTATTTTACCATCGCCGTACCGTAGACAAGACATATAGCTCGCATCCTCATAATTCAGGTGACATATTTATCCCACATAAATGTAAAATGCAATTGGTTGCACACGCCGAAGATGGACAACATGGGTGGGGCAAGGACCATCTTGGCTACCCCATGGGCACCAACCCATGGGATAGATCCACCAGGGAATATTCCCCATGGGGTAGGTAAGAGAAAAGCGGTGGCAAGTGGATTCCGTAGTAGTCCACGTTTTGGACACTAGGCTGCAATAAAATAACCAATGCAGTTATCCACGGTTACCACAAGAACACCATCCACATTATCCAAACGATATATATTAATATGGACTTATTATTTTCATTGGGATCTTGAAAAAAGTAAAAGCATTTGCTTCGGTATCCAACTTTTCCAAGAAAAGAATATTTTCATGATTTCTTGTTAACTCAATCTATACTCTTAGCACCATGCTTATTATAAAAATATATTCCCATTTCAAGTTCAGGTAAAGCATAAGCACATCTTAATTCTCATGTGGCCTCTGCCAATGACAACCCTGTTTGTTCTAATCTTCTTGTTATCGATTTTGCGAAATTCGGGTACCAGTTTATCTTTTTCG
This sequence comes from Haberlea rhodopensis, assembly GCA_907163345.1. Lineage (NCBI taxonomy): Eukaryota > Viridiplantae > Streptophyta > Magnoliopsida > Lamiales > Gesneriaceae > Haberlea > Haberlea rhodopensis. Next base: position 10,942,993 of record CAJQUN010000008.1, on the reverse strand, counting down.
CTCTTTTTTGAATGTGCGGAGTCTTAATAATTCTTATAATATATAAAGATGCTTATTTTATGTGCCCAATGCTAGATGGACAATCTGCAGACTACTGCATAGCAGACGAGCAAACTCCGGAAGACGAGCTGCAAAGGGCTATGAATTGGGCTTGTGGGAATGGTGCAAATTGTAGTGTACTTGAATTGAACCAAAGATGTTATCTTCCCAACACAGTAATAGCTCACGCCTCTTACGCATTCAATAGCTACTATCAGAACATGAAGCACAAAGGAGGGAGTTGCTATTTTAGAACTGCTGCAGTTCTAACTGGTCTTGATCCAAGTAAGAAAGAAATTTCCTCAACAAATCAATGCCTTTTGATTGCTTTTATTTTGAGGGGAATGTTAGTAGAAAATTAAATATATACTTCATACTTGGTTTTGTTCCTGGGAAATGAATCAACTTAAATGTCATATCATATCAAAATTGTTAGATAAACTTTTTCTTAAAACTGAAATAATATATTTTCGGTTAGAATATAATATAAATGTAACATATTGATAAAATTAACGTTTATTTTGAAATATACTTTTAACAATAGAATCAATTTAAACACGTGTTCACAGTGTTGTGTTACCAATTGCAGGCCATGACTCGTGCAAGTTTGAAGAGTTTCCTTGAAGCTCGAGCTTATCAAGCTGCATTCATTTGGGAAACTCTAATCGTACAGGGCCAGATCCAAGATCGATTGTTTTGGGACCGTTGATCTGGCCTTAGGACACATGGTGGACTTTCACATTAAGATACTATCGTAGTTATATGGGTTTCACGTTTATGAAACTATCAAGTTATAACTTACCTTCTGAAATTTATATTTTGCATATGATTTTTGTGTTAAATTACGTTACTTACGATAAGAGATTGTTTGTACCAAGTTAATTTTCCAGAAGGCGAAAAAAACATTAACAAGTGGGAGAGATGCTATAGTACACCTGGTGTACCAATATCACTCACATATCAACCTATACATATAATACATACACGAGTATGTGTATTTATGTTTTGGTACACCGGATTCACCTAAGTATTTTCCGACAAAAACAAAAGGCGTTGCCCGAAAAGATAAAATTAGCCAAGAACCCAATAACAAGAAAATCTTAAAAAGTATTTTATAAATATCTTAAAAAGTTTAATATCAACATAACAAAAAATCTAGTTAAATTAAATCACAATTATAGGAAAATAATTATTTTCTCAGTTATAGTTAATTTAATGCCAGATTTTTTACCTAGTAAATCGAATTTGATAATAAAAAAATTATTCAAACACAAGTATTTCTGAATTTGATTACATATTTAGTAACATCTAATTGTGCGGTAAAGATCATGCGATCGTAGCACTAGCATATGCACTCCTCGTTGGTACAATTTCATTCTTTGGCTGGCGATTCATTTAATACAAGTTCCTGATGTACATTGGGCAAGACGAGCATTTAAATTTGGACCTATAAAATTTTTTAGACCCTCCATTTTTTATTTTTGATTATTTTACCCTTCATAAAATTATGCGTCCACCAAGAGGGTTTATGATTCTCTTCGAGGAACTATCGAGTATTTGAGAACTGGTGTGTCGTATAAAGTGGCAGCACAACTGGTACATTACATAAATTATACTCTTTTTGTTCTTTGGGTTCATCTGAATCGGGCATAAGATTATTCTTGGATCCATATGTTAAAAGGATATGTAACTATTGTCATCTATACACAAAGGATAAAATTTTCAAATTTGAAAATTGGAAGGGTTCTCTTTCGGTGGCTAAAAATTTGGAGATTTTTCTTAAAATAGGCAGATTATCCACCCCAATATGATTTGAAAATATGTGATTTTGGAAAATAGACAGATTATCATATATGGTTTGAAAATAGGCATTTTACCTCATGTGGTTTTGAATATAGATATTTTACCACCTTGTGATTTGTAAATATGTGCAAAATACTATATCTGGGATGCCATTTTTTGCAAATCACAAGGGGTAAAATGCATATATTCAAAAGTACATGGGGTAAAATGCATATTTTTAAACCACATGTGGGTAATCTGTCTATTTTCAAAAACACAATGAAGTAAAATGCATATTTTCAAACAAAAGTAGGTAATATGACTATTTTTAAAACTACAGGGAGTAATCCGCCACTAGCTCCTCAAATTTCAAAGGTGCCAAAAACATCATCTTGGGTGTTTTTTAAAAATATAACACTGATCACTGTTCTTAGGAAATTTCGAACAATTCATTTATTGGTAGAATTATATAGGATTCTCTTGGATTTCTATGATTGTACAGATTTTGGCTTTAACACTCAAGCTTAGCTTTTCGTCTGGGTCTATGACTTTGTCAGCACTATAATTTTTTTCGTTGATGGTTTCCATGTTTTTTCCTCTTCGATCATTGAAGCGGGGACGTATTCATCGGGAGCTTTGCCATTTCCAAGTCAAATCCACTCTTTATCATTAGAATTTCTGATTCATCACACTCAAATTTATCATGAGCCAAATACAATTATAAACAACTTGGCTAATTAAGGTCTTGATAGTTGTTGGTTTATGTTCTTATAGACAAGATGCTAAATCGTCGTGTTAAAGGTCTTTGTAAAATGGATAATCTATGTTTTTCTTGTCTTAAAAATTTCTAGTAAATTTATGATTTTCATAAACAGAACTTCTCGTAAGAGCTAAGAGCTAGTAACGGTGTTAAAAAGTTTAATTCTATATATGTTAGAAAAATTAATCTCCTTGTGGAAAAAAAACATATCTTTGATACTATACATGGTTATCGATTTTAAGCTGCCCCTCAAGTTATTCTAAACTTATATTTGGGAAATTTTGCACAAACAAAGTTAACATTGGATCATTGGGCAAAAATTAGCATCAAATTTAGTTTTTTATATTTAAAAAAATAGTTAGTTACTAATCAAATATTCGAAAACCTTCATCGTCGAACCATTCAAATGTGAAGCATGTAAGTTCCTACTGAAACCCTTGGCCACACCATTTAAAAAGAAAACCACACTTTTTTCGGAGTCTTGTCTTACTTACCTAGCATAAGGTGGAATGGGTGATCATAAATTCCATTTCACCGACTTCAATGAATATGAGAGAGATTAGTGAAGGGGACACTATCAATAATCAAGCCATTTTCTTGAAACAAGAAACCGTTGCTCCTTCCCATAAAGCTAGTCCTAAATTTTAGACCTTTGTTTAAATGCTGACCAAGATATCTGAACACCTCACATTAAATGTTATATTAACTTTTGTCTGTTGATTCATGAATGCTCTTTTCTTGGCATACATGTAACCCTTGAGCTAAGCTCTCCGTTATTATTATTAGATTATTGAGAAAGTAATAAATGTTGAAAAAAGAAAATTGGATTATTAAATTTGTGAAAAAAAGATAGGAAAGTGGTTCTATTTGTTTTATTTATTGGTTGTCGATATAAATAGTGAGAAATGGAGGCAGATGAAAAAGCTGTCTTGTTTATTTGCTACTTCCTTTGATATTCTTGATTTTGGCCTGTGGGTTGCCTTTTGCTTAACTTTTGTTTCATTTCTTTTCTTTAGATTTTGAGGATGAGTTATGTTGGTGTTGGTGTTAGTCCTGGTAATGTTCCTGTATACTATGGTAGCAATTTGAAGGTGATTGACAGACGGGTGAGGCTAGCAGAACTGGGTTTTGAGGTGTTTGATTTGTGCCTCGGCCATTATTTCTGTTGTTCTTATAGTGACAGACTACGAGGTTAAGGAGATTTTCACAATTAGGAAGGAGGCTAAATTTACAGACATGAAAGCAGTTGTGTAAGAAGTTGTGTCCTCTGTTTTCTGTTTGTGCTTTAAGGGTTTTAAGTTTGTTTTTCAAACATAAATGTGGTGTTTGAGTAAATTTTGGCTATGATTTTGTTTAAAAATTAACAGATTTCTGGTGGTGACCAATGGATTAGCTGTAGCTTACTCACTGATTCATGTTTTGAGGTGTGTTCTGAGTATGATTAGAGGCAGTGTGCTGTTGAATAAGACCTTGGCTTGGGCTATTTTCTCTGGTGATCAGGTGTGTAAGTGATTGTATTGAACTTTTCACTTCCTTTTTTGCTGTGTCTACTCTATACAATCTTAATCCGTACTGGATATATCATATATCTAAATCATTGTTTTTTATGCCCTTTAAATTGTTTGGCTTCAATAATTCTCATCGATGTTGTTCATCCAACCAGATAGATTTTTCAGTGTAAAATATGATTTTTAAGGAACTTCAAATAATGATGAGTAAACAAAATTCAAAGTTAAACTCCAACAAATTCTTCTATATATATTGAGAAAAGTAAAGCTATTTTATTCAATCTATGATAGAGTAAAAAAACAGGAGTTCTGACTACACATATAGTATGGATATCTTGAGGTTTTGATAAAGTTGAGTAACATGAAGTTTCACCCAAAAAACAGGTGTATGATCTGTGCTTAGTTTCTAAGCTCAAACACCGACGTTTTGTCTATTTAATGCCTTTAATCTAAGGGTGCATTTGGTTTGTGGTGATGGGATAAACGAATGATTGATTTTTTGAGGCAAAAGTATAATATGATGGGATAATGGATTGCGTGAGATAATTAATAAAAATTTTTGTTGCTGATGATTCAATGTAGGATGATGTTTGCATGTTATGTGGAAAGACATATTTGCTCACAATCTTCGTCCTTATTTCTTCTTTCGCTTACACCTTGTTGTTTCCTTCCTTTCCCCGTCACTCCTATTTATGCGTATGTGTTTTTGCCAATCTTCGCTTTCCCTTCTACAGAATTTCACATATCATTCTAGTTTTATTCCCATCTTTAGTTAGCCAAGAAAATGTAAAATTATGTGGTCTCGCGAGGCCATAAAATGGAATTGGTTATGGTCCAAGACCCAAAGCATGCAATGTGTGTTCGTGCCACCTCAGTCCTCCATTTGTCCATATTTTTTCTTTCATGTTAGATTAGGTGCCCACTAAGCAACTTGTGGATGTGGATTTGGAACACCTTTATGTAAAAACATTGTTCAGTTAATTATATTTTATTTTTGGCACAATTTATCTGTAAATCCGTGTTTTTGCATAGATAAAGACATTAGGATTGCTATAGTTCATGTGAAATGTGCTTGGGAAGGTTGACAATAAATAATTTTTTTTTGTGACCGCTGTCTCTAAACCTGATATTTGTTAATGAGTCATTTATTAACAAGGATATTGACCTAATCACCCGAGACCGGAATTTATGATGTGCCGTTGTTACTTTTCATGAGTATAGGTGTAGGGACAAATGCACGCACGAATAATTGCTCATATGATGCATTTTAAGAGAAAATTATAAAGGTACACAGATTTAGTTTAAGGAACATCAACTGATGCCTTCCAGATTTTTTATACAAAAGAATCGTGAACTCTACCACCATCAATAATTAATAATGTATATAAAGATACATAAACCAACCCTTAGCACTCAAGACCATAATTTGCTTCCTTGATTTGTGATTATTGATCTCGGTTGATTTGCTCCCTTAAGCACACAGGTTCATATCTTCATGTCCATTATTTGTGCATGATTTTTGCCTTCCTGATATTATGGTCCTAGATGTGCGTTGGTTGCCTTTGTTGATAAAGTCCAGCATTGCCAACTTCCTTCTTTGGATGATCATTCCTTGATTTGAGTGTGTTTCCAGTTTCAGAATTGATTTTGTTGAGGCCTTCTTTCCTTTCTTGTAGATGATCATTCCTTGATTTGAGTGTGTTTCCAGTTTCCGAATTGATTTTGTTGAGGCCTTCTTTCCTTTCTTGTGCTTCACTTTGTTTGGAAGAATTGTCATTGCCAATACCCTCCCGCAAACTTTGCCGGGGTTGGAGGCAAAGTTTGTTCCGGAAGTAGAGGAGAGCTGATTTGGACATAGGCTTAGTGAAGAGGTCAGCAACTTGTTGTGTAGAAGGAGTGTGATGAGTGACAAGGAGACCACAAGCAACCCTTTCGCTAACAAAATGATAGTCCAGCTCTATGTGTTTGCTTCGTGCATGGAATACCGGATTTACGGTCATATGTAAGGCACTGAGATTGTCACAATAGAGAGTAGGAGTTGATGACAAGGGAATGCGAAGGTCTTTTAGAATGTAGGACAACCAAGTAAGTTCAGCGGCAGGTATTAGCCATGGCACGGTATTCGGCTTCTGTACTTGAACGAGAGATGGTATGTTGTTTCTTTGCACACCATGAAATAAGGTTCCGCCAAGGAAAGTACAATAGCCAGTGGTAGAACGTCTTGTGGTAGGGCAACCTGCCCAATCAGCGTCTGAGAATGCAGATAAGTCAAGTGTAGTATGTGAAAAAAAATGCAATCCTATTTCAATTGTTCCTTTAACATATCGTAAAATACGATGAACAAATTTTAAATGTGTTATAGTCTGGGCATGCATAATTGGGAAACATAATTAACACTATAAGAGAGATCAGGGCGAGTGAGTGTTAAGTACTGTAGAGCGCCAACAAGACCGCGATAATAGCTTGGATTGTCCAAGAGAGTATCGTGGGTGGATGTTTTCATTTTGGCTTCAAGGGGCATGCTCATTGGTTTGCAATCAACCATATGAGCACGCTCCAGTATGCTAACAACATAGCGGGACTGTGAGAGATGTAGACCATTGGATGTTGGTGTGAGTTCAATTCCAAGAAAGTGGTGAATGGGCCCGAGATCTTTCATAGCAAATTCGGTGGTTAATAAAGTTACAAACTTTGAAACAAATTGTGAAGTGGATCCAGTGAGTAACATATCGTCTACATAGAGGAGTAAGATGAGTGTTCCATAGTCCGAGTGTAAAATAAACAGGGAAGGGTCAGCTAAACTGCAAAAAAAACCATATTTAATGAGAAATGTACTAAAACGATCAAACCAAGCACGTGGAGCTTGCTTTAGACCATAAAGCGCGCGCTAGAGTTTGCACACATGCGTGGGATGCTGTGGATCTGCCATTCCTGGTGGTTGCTGCATAAAAAGATTTTCAGAGATTAGACCATGTAAGAAAGCATTTTTAACGTCCAATTGGCGAATAGTCCATTTTTGAACAAGGGCAATAGTTATGATCATGCGAATGGTTCCTGGTTTGATGACCGGAGAAAACGTTTCGGTGTAATCAACTCCATCAATTTGGTGACACCATTTTGCAACTAAACGGGCTTTGAGTCGATCCAAAGAACCGTCTGGCTTAAGTTTAGTTTTAAACACCCATTTCGAACCGATGATATGCATGTTAGAGGTGCGAGGAACGAGTATCCAAGTCTTGTTTTCATGAAGAGCAGCTAATTCTTCAATCATAGCTGCTTTCCAGCCGGGGTTAGCCAAAGCAGTTTTAACGTTGTGGGGCTCTCGTGGTATATGAGGAGATATAACAATGTTTAAGGCATATTTAGGATTTGGTTTCACAATTCCTAGTTTTGAACGAGTTACCATAGGGTGTTCCAAGTAGATTTGAGGGTTAGAGTCGTGATGAGTAGTTTCTGGTGTAACTAATGATCTTGGGTGAGTTGTGAAAGGATCATGGGGTGACTCATTAATTTCTGGCAAGGAAGATATCGCAGGAGAGTCAACATGGTTAAGGATTTCATCATTTGTATCCTGGCTATATGTCGTGAGGAATGAGTCATGTGATAGTTCCAAGGTTTCTGAATTTTGAAGAGGAGTGTGTTTGGAAGAGTTGTCAACAGGCAGAGGAGTATGTAGATACGAAGCGGAAGTGGATGTGTCATTGCTAATAACAGAGGATGTGCGATCAGGATTTGGGAGCCAGGAATCAAAAATGTTAATGGCATGTGGTCGATGTTTTTCTAAACAAGATAAAGTGTTAGGCCTATAAGGAAAGATTAATTCATCAAAGACAACATGACGCGATATAAAAATTTTCTGCTGGACGGGTGGAAACACTTGTATGCCTTATGTTTTTCACTATAACCTATGAAGACACATAGAAGCGTTTTAGGATCAAATTTGTTCTTTCGAGTATCCCAAGTATATGGAAAGCATTTTGACCCAAATACTCGAAGGGATGAGTAAGCTGGATGTGTTCCATGTAGGACGTAGTAGGGTGTTTTGAGGCTAAGAGAAGACGATGGTTGACGGTTCATAAGATAGACCGCTGTGGTGAAGGCTTCGATCCACAGGAATAGAGGTGCACCACAATGAAACAACATAGTCATTCCTAATTCTCTTATAGTTCTATGACGTCTTTCTACAACACCTGTTTGTTCAGGAGTGTAAGGAGAGGATATGTGATGAATAATACCCGTGGCAAGAAAGTGGGCAGATAGCTTGGAGTTAATGAACTCACCACCTCCATCTGAATGGAAGATTTTAATTTGCTTACCAAACTGTCTAGTACGTATTTCTCGAAGGCTATAAAAGCATCAAAGAAATTAGATTTGTTACGTAGGGGAATAATCCAAGTGTATTTGGAGAAATCATCAACCAAGCAAGCATAATATTTAAATTTTTCATTAGATAAGATGGGAGCAGGTCCCCATAAGTCGCAATGAATTTTTTCGAAAATACTAGTACTAAACTGTTCAGAATGAGAAAAAGGCAAACGACTAATCTTTCCTAGTTGACAACTATCACAAAAAGTTTGATTTTTCTTTATTCCAGTGACATCAATGAGACCTTTGTTCTTGAGCACATGAATAACAGATGGTTGAGGATGTCCTAAGTGTTGATGCCAAATATCAGGGGTTCCTGATTTGAATCGATGAGAGAAATGCAAGTCTGGGGATGTAGGCAGGACATAGAGATCACCCATGCGTTTCCCTATTATCATTGCTCGTCCTGTTTCCCGTTCCTTAACACAGAAATCGACATTAGAAAATTCACAGTTAACCGGAAATTGACTAGTTATTTGACTTACAGAGAGTAATTTTTTTTTCAATTTAGGAACGAGTAAGACGTTGTTTAGAGGTAAGGTAGTGTGCCTTTGTTTTATGCAGGAGTCACCAATTGCAAGAATAGGCATTGAAGAGCCATCCCCAATTAGTACAGAATCTGCACCAGAATATTGTCTAATGTTTGTTAACATACCTGACTTACCTGTCATGTGATTGGATGCTCCAGTGTCCGTAGTCCATTCTGTATCCATGATGGTATTGTCCAAGGTGAGAGCAGCAAGAGCGTGCGGGATTTCATCTTGTTGTGTGAATTTCTTGGGCACCCACCAACATATCTTGGCAATGTGTCCTTTGATCCCACAATATTGGCATTCTGCTTCTCGATACTGATCTCTTTCTGCTGTTGCCATACGACGTTCTCCCGGTGGAGGGGGACGTCGTGGTGGGTTAGTTGTAGGACTAGTATGGTAGATCTGATTTCTTTGTTGTTGAGCTTGGAAGCCACGACCGTTAGATGTGAATTTTTGGGGTGAGCCACGATAGTTGGAGGAGTTTGATTGTGTGCGTTGTTGTTGTTGACCATAGAAGGCCATTTGATGAGTGATGGTGGGAGTTGGTACATCCGTGTTGTTGGAGAACCAATTGCGTCTTTGATCAAAGTTTTTGAGTTGAGAGACAAGTTCAGAATAGGTTGGCCTAGGAGGTTTTAGCATGGTTGTTGTGAATGTCTCATAATGAGAACCAAGGCTGGTGAGGAGGAAAACATGTTTTTCTTGGTCTGGAATGGGTTTTCCAATGGTTGCTAAATTGTCACAAAGGCCCTTGAATTTACTAATGTGTTCAGTGATTGTTGTATGATCATCCTTTCGAATGTATGTCACTTGTTGTTTGAGAGAAAACTCACGCTCCTGTGAGTCTTGAGCATAGGCGGCTTTGAGTGCTTCCCATACTGCATGAGCCGTGTCAAGGCCAACCACAAGGCCCAAGGCTTCTTCAGAGAGTGTGCCAATGATCCATCCTCGAAGGAGGCGATCTGATTTGCGCCATGCTGTGAACTCCTCTGATAGTTGAGGGGTGTAACTGTCAACTTCGTTGGAACCATTTTGGTTTGTGGTTTTGAACTTGTTAGGAGCAAGATCTTCATTAGTGAGATGTTCAACAAGCTCTTGGCTTTCAGCGAGGGCAAGAGCTTGTTCACGCCATAGGTGGTAGTTATTGGAGGTGAGTTTAAGAGTGATGAAATTTCATACGTTTAGAGATAAGGTAGACATGATAGGTAAAGTGGGCAGAGGAGCAGAGTGAGAAGGGTGATTAGAATTGTAGCAGAGAGTTCACAATGGCTCTGATACCATATGAGAAAATTATAAAGGTACACAGATTTAGTTTAAGGAACATCAACTGATGCCTTCCAGATTTTTTATACAAAAGAATCGTGAACTCTACCACCATCAATAATTAATTCTGTATATAAAGATACATAAACCAACCCTTAGCACTCAAGACCATAATTTGCTTCCTTGATTTGTGATTATTGATCTCGGTTGATTTGCTCCCTTAAGCACACAGATTCATATCTTCATGTCCATTATTTGTGCATGATTTTTGCCTTCCTGATATTATGGTCCTAGATGTGCGTTGGTTGCCTTTGTTGATAAAGTCCAGCATTGCCAACTTCCTTCTTTGGATGATCATTCCTTGATTTGAGTGTGTTTCCAGTTTCAGAATTGATTTTGTTGAGGCCTTCTTTCCTTTCTTGTAGATGATCATTCCTTGATTTGAGTGTGTTTCCAGTTTCAGAATTGATTTTGTTGAGTCCTTCTTTCCTTTCTTGTGCTTCACTTTGTTTGGAAGAATTGTCATTGCTAATAGCATTAACTGAACAATCTTCATCCTAAATTATACAAGTGGTTCCATTGGCCGAGTAAAAAATTATAGCGACAATTGTGCACCATTGTGGCTTGTTTTCGATTACGCAAGAGTTACAAGGTGGCAAGTTTGGTGGTGTGTGAATAAGGTAGGAGCTTGTGAAGTGAAGGTTCTTGCAAGCACTACCAGTTTGTGGTTTAGGGTGATTGATAATGAAGGATAATTAATTGAACATACCCTTATCACTCAAAACCAAATTGACCTTAAAACACTCTAGATTTCTGTACTCGCATCATGTAGGTTTGTTGGATGTTTGACAGTTCTTGCCATAACTATGATAACTATACATCCTGGAATCATCATTTTATCCTATAAAAGATTAAACTGACTTTAGCAATATAATATTGTTGTAGATAAATCCAAAATATGCTTAGTTTTAATTAGTTTTTTTTGTAATATTGTCTCACTTGTTGCAGATCTTGGCCTACTTGAATTTAGCTGCAGTTTCTGCTGCTTTGCAATCAGGAATATTCGCCAAGTTTGGTCAGACGGAACTGCAGTGGATGAAGATATGCAAAATGTACGAGAAATATTGCAACCAAAGTGGAGAAGGCTTAGCTAGCGCACTACTTGCGAGCCTTTCCATGGTCATATTATCGGCCATTTCAGCTTTTGCCCTCTTCCGTCTGTATGGAGGCAATGCAGGAAAGAGCAGCGGAAGGTGGTAACTAAATTACTCTATCATTAGGAAGATGTGAATCTTGTTCCATGTATGTGAAGGATTATGCTCTCTTTAGGTTTATAAATAAGATGATGCTCTTGTTATTTTCTGCGCTACGTGTCAAATGTGTTGCTGGAAGATGATAGTTCAGAAACTTTAACTAGTTGTATTTCTTTTCGTGTTTCATAGATACAGATCAATGAATGGTTATTCAAAGTTGTTCCAAAATTTGTAATATGGCACACAGATTTGTATACATTGAACAGATGATGAAACACTAATTTTGAAGATTATTATTAGCAATGACTTCAGCAGTCGAAGTTGCTTTAGAATTTGCAATTTTGACCCTTTTGCAAAGAAAAATATATGTACAGAAGCGCAAAAAAGATATATGAAGCTGAAAACTTGTTCCATCGATACGACCTTTCTGCTGCTAACAAAGTCCATTATAATCGATGAATAAACCAATGGCTGCCGTTTACACATCGATATTCTTGTAGAAGCAATGCTTGCAATTCACCAAATTCGCCACACGTGTTGCTAGCAACATCATGATGATGTACCAACATTTGTTCAAACTATATAGTGTTGGCCCCAAAATGCTCTAGACCATTCATAATTGGAAGATTTTAAAGAGTTCTAACAAAATTTTCTTCGAACATTGTCAGGACTGTAATAGCTCAACTATTTAACTTGTTCAAGTTGGAACAGAATATTTTGAGAATGCCAGAGACAAGCGGTTAGGAAGTACTCAAATTGAGACTCTGAGACTGAGAACTGAAATATTAGAGTGTAAAATGCAGATAATAAATAAATGGTAAAGTTCGAGGAGTGGTGTAATCCTTCCACTCTTCCCTACTTCCAAAACAAGGAATGGGTCAACCAATAATCTTCATAGATGGATATTAACTTCTAAGGGACAATATCATTTCTATACAGTGAAGTATAGAATACACAGGATCAGAGTAAAAAATATGTTTTTTTCTATTTCCTGTCATTAAAGAGAACATATAATTCATTATATTAACAAGATACACCTGACAACATTTCTTTTCCAAGTCCAGCGCCATGTTCAGTTTCAATGTTACTTTTCATTGTAAATGGGAGAGACTTAGCCCATAAGCTAAAGCTTTTTTATTCTCGCTTAAAGCCTTTTTGAGGAAAGGATCCAGTCTTCACCCTGGAACTCGAAAGCAACAGGCAAAAATCACAGATTCAGCTTGTTAACTCCAGACAAGTGTGTGCTTTTTTCGAGATGTACATTCCTGTTTACAGTCACAAGCCGCTTCCTAGTGTCAATATTCGCTGCATTTTACGCACACAATTCTCACAATCCATTGGTAGGCGGCAACGTAACATCAACACTTGGCATGTCTCTAACCTGACCAATAAGTCTCTAAGATCTTTTGTAAGTTCTCTATGAACAAAATCAGATCGCTCTTTCGTCAAAAATGCTTCAGAAAACAAAGTCCCGGTCAGAGAATTGAATTCTTCATATCATTCATCCCTGATAATTAGATTACTTTGTTCATTTTGACAATAAAGTGAGTTTCCTTGACGCCACCGATTTAAAATATACTTGTTTGGAAGTTGAAAATAGTTCTTGAGTACCAGTACCCGACGGGCATGCCTGCATAAAATTCCTGATGACTCAAATTCATTACATGAACAGTGAATATGTTCCTGTTCTGGGATCCAGATTACCAGCCGCTCCAACTCAATCTTCTTGAAATGCCTTACAAGATAAGATCCAGAAGCCATTTCTGATGCGGCATATTGCATGGCCAAGGCCAGTTGTTGTTGTAAAGCATTAAATGCAAAGGGGGTAAATATACTACGTGCGTGCTCTTCAAAAGGGAGGCACGTTTTTTTAGATGCATATAACGTGGCTCCACGTGTGCATGCATTTTATAATTCGAAAGAATTCCTACCTAGAAAAGCAAAAGAATAAATCTCAGATTAGACGTAATTTGACAAATAAAGACAAATGAAACATAGAGAAGTCATCAAATGGGAAGTAATAGCTTATTTTAAAAAACACAGAAGACAAACCTGCTCAAAAATACCTCGTAAACAGGTCTGTCCTTTGAGAACTCCCTGAAAAAAGCCATCTACAGATTTCCAAAAGGACGGAGAAACCATCTTGGCAAGAAAGCTCTCCTTGTGTAAGGAAATGCCCAACTTGCACGAAGTGAAAAGAATAAAGCAATGTGCTTATCGGAGTTAAGTTCAAAGTGGGAAACCATCTGATTCCACCGAAACTCAAAATCATCAGTACTTTCTACGTTGTACAACGATTCGAACTCATGTTTATATTCCCTGAACCTTGGGCCAAGTGGAAGACAGAACCAGCTGGATATTCTGGGAAGGATACTGTATAAAGAAATGACATGTTTTGTATTTGGCAATTCACTTCTTATGGCCTCTCCAAGCCCACTGTCTATATCAGTAACAATTGCTTGTGGATTCCCTCCTTTTGTGAACCGAAGAAATACCTAAAGTAGCATTGAACAATAAGCAAATATTATCCTAACAAACTGAAAAATGAAGCCAAATAAATATCTTGAATAGCAAACCTGCAAAGCCCAACCATATGAGCGGGGGACTTTCATCCTGCAATAATGCACAACCAAATAAGGGAATTCTTCCATTGTTGTCAATGCCAAGCCATGCTCCGAAAAGCATACCATGAGTCATCGAATGATATGTTGAGTCAAAGTATACCACATCACCAAACATGCTATATGCATGAATGGAATCCCCAAAAGACCAAGCAATATTTTCAACGTTGTCCTTTTCATCAGCTTTAACGTCATAGATGAAATATGGATCGGTGTCTTTACTTGCCCGGCAGGCCTCAAGAAGATCCATTGTGTCGTTATCTCTTTTCTCCATCAATAAAGCATCATTTAGATGAATGACTTTCTTGTGGTTTTGGATGAAATTCCTCACATCTCTTTCCAAAAAAGAGAGCTGCGCACCTTGTATGCCTTTTTCCAACACAAGCACGTTAACTATACGGTGTATTGGAAAACCAGCTTTCGAAAGCAGAAGAATGCACTCTTGATCAACCTCATGAATTTTTCGATAAGCTGGTAGCAAACGAACTTGATCATCCTCCAATAGTTCGTGGTTATGTACATTATAAATTGCACAACAATCCATTGAGAAACCTCACCTACAACCTCCTTCGACAAGTACATTTTTGCATCACATCCGCATCTAACCGATTTCCTGTCCCTTTGATGTTCGTCAGTTTGTTTCTTCCTTGTGGGTGCAAATCCTCACCGATAACAAACAAAATCTCTCTTATAAACCCCTAATTGAGGACTCAACCTCGATCTCTCCTTTCGAATTGAAAATCCATTTTTTCTAGCAAAATTCCCATAGTATTCGAATGCTAGGTCATCACTCTTAAATACCATCCCAACATAAGGTGAGACCATGGTTTCAGACAAGCTAGAATCATTTTTAACTAAATGAGATCCCATGTTTGTCTCATCCACTTGTCCTTCATATGTCACAAAACATTTCCAGTAACCACAGGGGCATAGCTGCCTTTTCATCCACAAAGTATACGATGGAACCGACGCCATAATTACTAATTCTCGCTCGACAAAAGTTTTCAAGCACTCGTATGCACATATTCTTGTAATCCTAGAAAAATTAGACAAACCCTTACATCATGAATTCAACAAACCATTACCTGTCTGTACAAGCAACCTTCATAGCAATGACGTCTCAAGATTCAATATTTTTGTGGTACAACTCGAAGGGAAAACATCAACGGCAATGCGAAAATTCGTTGAACAGACTTGAAAGTAAATTCTTATAAATTCTCCAAGCATCCGCTGATCCCTTTGCTGAAAACCCAGGAATTATTACAACATAAACCTCAAATGAAGCTTCCAACAGACAAGTCAACTGAGTCCATCACACGGAGAGAGAGACTGTGAAGCAAAATATCCAGGAAATGAAAGTATCACAATCATGTCCGAAGAACACAAACATAAGTAGCGAATTCAGTCGGATTTCGCGAAATTTGCGGAGAGTAATGCGTGTATTCAGCCTGTTCCTGCTATTACTTCTTCATGAAATGCTGGTAGTGCAGGTAGATTTTGTTTGGGCTTGCTTGCTTGCCTTTTCTATCAATGGTTACTTGTTGGCTGTTGCGTGTTCATATTGCTAGTTGAAGTAATAATAATAACAGCAATAAAAATACAAAATACACAAATAGTGAACATATCATAAATTTTAAATATATTAAAATATGATGTTATCATTCCATTAAAACACAATGAAATAATAATAATGACTTTTTGTGAAGCACCTTCCCTATCTTCTATAAAGATTCTTTGTGACCGATACCATGGTTTTGTGGTTCGGTATTGTAAGAAAAACGACAAATATTGTAGGTCATATATAGGGGTGCTTAATAGATCGGATCGATTCGGAATCGGCTGATTTCGGATCCGTTAAGCACGGATTCGGTCCGATCCGTTAAGGAATCGGATCGGATCCGGTTCTGGTTCCAACCGGTTCCGGATCGATCCGGTCCGGTGCGTTGCTTTAAATTTTTTTTTTGTTAAAAAAATACCGGTTCCGGTTCAGGAACCGGAACCGATGGTGCTACCGGTTCCAAATCACGGAATCGCTCCGGACCGATTTTTTACCGGTTCCGGAGCGGGTTGGAAACCGGTTCGATTCCGGGCCGGGTCCGGATTGACCCAGCTCGATGAGCATCCCTAGTCATATATCTCTAGTTGTATCAACTGGACCTATTTCGGCTTCGCTAGAATCATGTCATATTTGCTTGCATACTGTTGTATCCAGGGGAGGAATCAGAAAGAAATTTTGAGGGATGAAATTTTTTTTATAATATTTAAGGGCTAAAAAAATTTTGAGGTGCAGAACAAAAAATTGAAAAAATAAAAGCAAATTTTTTTTGTTTTAAATTTTTGTTTTTTCATTAACCCCACCCCTAGGTCCGCCTCTGATTGTATCTCATGATTTTTGTGTTAACAATTAATACATATTAGCTTCTTTGATAAAAAATAATAATAATAAAAAGAACAATATAATTTAATTCTCTAAATACATCAATATTATCATCACTCTTCGGCGTTTCTTAAACAAATAAAACAGCTTGGAATCAAATTTATCAACGTCAATATTTGAAATTTTCTTATTTTATATACTTTTTTGAAAGTAAATATAATTTTCAATCGACATAGCGAAAAATAATATACTTTTATTTCACATATAATATATAATATATAGATTATAAACTAACTACTATTGGAAATTAATTGTTGAAAGTCCTAACACTAAATTGTAAAATTAAATACTATTTATCCTTATATCTATAGTGTTTTATTAGCTACAAAACTAAAATGCAAAGAGTTATGATGATTTTTTTCTTCATAATATTATTATATAATAAGATTTGAAACTTTTTATATACTAATCTTCAAATAATTCATATGTGAACGACAAAATTAAAAAAAAATGATTATATATAATAAATGTGGCAAAAGCAAAGGAACAGAGGAATATTATCGAGTTAGTGGCAATTTACTCCACGTGGTTTCGATAATATGCATTTTACATTTTTATGACTTGTAAATAGATATTTTACCGCCCTATGATATCGTTAATATATACTTTACCTCATGTGATTTGTAAATAGAGACTTTATCCTATAGTTTTAAAAATAAGTAGTTTACAAAACATAGCATACACAGAGGGGATATGTTTTGCTCATATTCAAACTATAGGGGCTAAACTTCTTATTTTCATAAATCACATGGAGTAAACTGCGTTTTTTTTAAATCATTAAGGTTAAATTAACTATTTTAAAACCACAGGAGGGTAAATTATATATTCTCAAACCATATAATATAATATATCTATTTAGAAAATCACTTGCCAATAACCCAATATTTTCTGTTCAAAATTTTAAAAAAAAAAACTATATGCAGAAGTTTTGTAGAACGTACGTTCTAATGGAAGATTCTGCATAATAATAGGCTCTCCACGGAGTATATGAGGGGAAGAAATAAAAATAAGACAAATGGATGATTACTGCAGCAAGAAACAAATCAACCATCGATTCACAACCTCTCTTATGTATATTTTACTTTTAATACAAACCATATGTGAAACAATTTAAAAAAAAAAAAAACAGAAAGGTTCTTGAATTTTTATATTCGATAGGTAAAAGGGTTTCCAAAAAACCATATCAAGATTCAAAGTTGTATTCTGGTGGTGTTTTTCAAGCCATTTCAATATCTTTCACTCATATCGTATAAGAGAAACTTTTCGGGTACCTTGTTTTCGATGATCGTTTTTTTCTGGATAAAAGATATTGAATTTGAATATATACATTTTTTTCGAAATTTAAATTTCATTATTGGAATGCTTTTATCCTATCTTCGTAATGACGCGATTTTATTTACTGTTTACAAGAATACTAAACTATTGAAGAATTTAAAAGTTAGAGGGATGACAGCTCCGCCATTACCCACTGCTATTTTAATATTTCGATATATTGATACATAAGTCTAGTAGACGAAGCTTCTGTTATGCGCGTGTTTAGGAAGGGGTAAGGTCTACACTTGTAATGTAAGATGATGTTTTCGCGACATATTTCCTCGTACCACAATTTTTTTAATTATATATTCACAAATGCATAATTTCACCATTCTAAAATGTTTCCAATCTATGTAAAAATCCATGCTCCGCCGCTGGATTGATGCTAATCAGAATATATCTCAAGGGTGAGAGTTAACCATTTCCAGATGATTTTTTGTTTTTGTTTTTGCAGTTTATAGGTGAACTGAATTGGCATAATGTTCGGTTTCAACGTAAGAACGAGGCACAGCGGACCAGCATCTCCAAGGTCTGTTGGTTCCCCAGTCTCTGTTGGTTCTCCTACAATCATGGAAACTCCAAGGGCCACAAACTCTCCAAGATCGGATACCGGAGAAATCGACACCAGTGCACCATTTCAATCAGTCAAGGCTGCTGTAAGCTTATTTGGGGATGTTGGTTCGCCTAAAGCAATGCATGTAACCAAGAAATCTAAAGCTGAAGAGGTATAGTTGATGTTATAATATTGATTCAATTATGATTCTTTTGTTCCCTGGTGTTGCTGTGCTGACTGTGTTTGCTTGGAGGATTCAGTAGTTTTAAAATATTAGCAGAATCACATATGTTCCAATTTGCATGATTTATGAATTTGCCCTACTTTTACGGTGCAGAGAGTGCTAGAGAAAGAGACGCAACACCACATGATGCGTAGGGAACTCGACTACTACAAAGATCAGATGAGAAATGCCGAAATCGCAAAGGCTCAAGCGTTACGTGAGCTACAAAGGGCAAACAGAACCATGCTAGATCTAACGAACAAGCTAGAAACTCTTAGCGAATCCAAGCAGGCTGCGATTCAATCAACAGAAACCGCAAAGAATCGAGCTGTTGAACTTGAAAAGCAAAAATCTATGAGAGCTCAACTCGGCAGTGATGCATGGAAAATAGACGTGGACAATGAAAGGGAACTGTACAAGGCCTCAGCAGGAGAACTTATTGCTGCTAAACAAGAACTTACAAATCTTCGGCAGGATTTCGATGCAGCCATAGAGGGAAAATTGGCTGCTTTTCAGCAAGCAGAAGATGCCCAACACGCGATCAAAGTGAACGGGGAGAGACAAAGCCAGCTTTCAAATGAAGTTGCTGCCTTAAGGGAAACGCTTGACCAGGTTAAGACTGCCTCCTCTCAGGCCATAGAAGAGCACACAAGAATTATGGAAGAAAAGGAGGGGCTATTACAGAACCATATAACCGGTAAGGAAGAAGTCGAGGAGGAAATAAAGCGTTTGATGGAAGAATATGAGCCTGAAGAAGTTCTAGAGGAGAAGCTCGAGGCAACAACTGAAGCAATCAGGGTGATGCGGGATCAACTTAATGCTGTACGTGAATCAGATTTATGTTCTTTAGCAAACGTAGCATCGGAACTCGATGATGCAAAAAGGGCTCTACAAGAAGTTATTGCAGAAGAAAAAGCAATCCAAAGTTCTGTCGAGTCGCTTAAACTGGAACTGGAGGGATCAAAGAGGGAGCGTTCTGAATCAGAGCAGAAAGCATTCGAAACAGAATCAGCGGTTCAGCAAATGCAAGCTGATGTTGAGAAGATTAAGACTGAAAAAGCTTTACTTGAAGCAGAAGAGATGAAGAGAGATGCTGCACTATTTAAACAAGAAGCTGAATCGGCAAGAATTGCAGCCAAGGAAGCTGAGAAAAAGCTGGAAATTGCACTAAAGGAGGCCGAAGCAGCCAAACTTGCAGAGAAGCTCGCTGACGATCGAATCCATAATTCACCAAGAACTGATGCTGATGACTTAAAAGGTTCGGGAGCTACGAGGAAGATCAAACTGCCGGTCGAGGAGTTTGAGTTGATGAAGAAGAAGATTGAGGACCTCACAAATCAGGCTGATGTCAATGTAGCTACCGCCATGGCTCAGGTGGAAACCGTAAACGCAAACGGGTGTCAAGTGGCGACGAAAGTGGATGAAATTTTGAAAGAAATGGCGGATATACAATCAGAAACCGAAGATGCATTAAAGAGGGCAGAGATGGCGGAGGCAGCGAAGAAGGTTGTGGAGGGTGAACTCTTGAAATGGCGTCGAGAAGAGCAGAATGAAGTTGGAGAATCATCTTGCATTAAAGAAGAGACAAGGTTGTGAAATTAATCACTGATTTTGCAGATGATATAATCAAGATACAATGTATTTTGTTTTTCAGAAAAAAAAAAATATTAGTTCGTTTACTCAACATTGAAGAACAAAAAGGCACTAAAGCGGAATTTTCTCATATCCTTTGGTACATTTTGTTTTGAACTAATACCGGTAAACGTTCATATGTTATGCAATCTAGCTAAAGTCAGTTTTGAATTAATTATATATTTTATGACGGAATTACTTATCACTCGGTCTATATCACTGAAATGTTATTGTTTCGACTCATATTCCCCACAAAGTGGATTCAGCTCTAATAGCTCCGAATAAATTTCGAAAATCACAATATTAATATTATTACTCAGGAACGCCTAGATACTCGTGTCGTATTATTTCATAATATACATAATATACGGCTCTAGCTGACTCTAGCTAGAGAGAGTATTCTTGTCTTTTACGTGCAATTGGTGATTTTTTTGTATCAATTTATGTATTAGTTTGCTTAGATAAAGGAAATTTATGGCTTGAGAATGATGGGTTTATTCAATATCACTTCGTCAAGCCAATTACTTGAGAATAAACTTAAAAATGTAAAGAAATTCGAAGATACATGTCAAATGTCAATCAAGACAATCACAGTATATGGGAAATCGAAACTCTGTAATTTTACATTCTATAAATATTAGAGTATCCCACTGTGCTAAAAAAGACTCAAAGTCTCTCACCATTCAGCCAGAATTTTAAAATTCATACACTCACATGTTAGGTTTCGAACGAGAAGAAATAATATGATAAAAATAAGGCAAAATGTAATTTTACACGTGGAGAAGAAATTATAGAAGAGAGTCGGTGAGTCAAAAAACTACTAAACCGACAATCGGACCATTTCGTTAGTCAATATGATTATAGTCAAGTCAAACACGTAATGGTACATGAAAATAGCATATCAACATATTTGCTATTATGAATTTTAAAAAAATACGAGCATTTATCTACACATTTAATGAGTTCTAAAAAATTAAATGAATATTTACAATAAATATAAATCATATATCAAAACACATGGGGAAACCTTCACGTCTAGCTCAATGTGTGTATGTTAGGGGTGTTTATTGGCTTGATCCGGTCCGTTCCGGATCGGAACCGGCCGGTTCCGGGTCCGTTAAGGACGGGGCCGGTTTCGGGTCCGTTAAGGACGGAAGCGGTCCGATCCGATAAGGAACCGGATCGGGTCCGGTTCCGGTTCCGGGTTGGAACGGTTCCGGTATTTTAGAATTTTAATTTTTTTTTCTTCGAAAAATTAAGGTATAACTTGTTGTGTGGAGGATTCGAAAACGCAACCATCACCTTCTACTCTATAACTCTAACCAATTAAGCTAATGGGCCTTTGTGTTTGTAAACTAACATCAAATATATTTATCTATATTTAAAAAAATTATTTTTTTTAAAATTAACGGATCCGGTTCCGGTTCAACCCGGAACCGGATCCGTTTAATCAGGAACCGGTAAGATACCGGTTCCGAAACGGTAGAACCGATCCGGACCGATATCTTACCAGTTTCGGACCGGACTAACCGGTCCGGTTTCGGACCAAGTCCGGATCGACCCGGTCCGATAAGCATCCCTAGTGTATGTCGTCACCCTCTGTTCGAGCTTGACATTGAATGATGATACCTTTTTTTGGACTCTGATATTTTGGGTATCTTGAGATTTCGATTCATTGTACATTACACGCATTACATTACATTGCATTGCGTTACATCATATATTACATTTTATAGATGCATGTTGTAATTACTTGATAGTTTCATATTGGGCTTTGGCTAACCCCCTAGGGGCCGTTGTTGTCTTTGTGTGTGGACAATGACAGGTACTACATGTAATCAGGATCTCAAAGAGGGAATACTTGTTGAAGTCTTACATGAGGTTGTATCTTTTGTTTTTTTCCCAATGTAGGATAGTTAAGTATACCAGGGTGTGTCCTGAATAGTTTAACTATGTAAATTAAGTTTATTTCAGTTTAGTCTTGAATATATGCTAATATTCGGTGTTTACTTACTGCTTATGGTATTATGTAAATATTTTGAGTATGAAATGTGTGCTTGAGACTTATTGTGTATGCTATACTATGATATAAATATTTTTAGTACGGATTATGTGTTGGATGTCTATGATGCATGCTATGGTATTATGTATTTACTTTATGTACTGGTGATATTATTATTCTGCTTTTCATTTTTTTTTGTATGTCCCTCGTACGGGAAGTCATGCCGAAATTTTTAGAGCCACTTGTTGGCAGAATATTTATATAATCTTCTGTTGTTTACAATCACTATGTGATAATTAAACATTTGATTAGGAACGGGTCCTCATAGTTGATATCAAAGTGCGCCATTACCTAATATTGGATAGACCTCATATAATAACTATCATAGCTCTACCATATTTTTTGTTTTATTTCTTCTGTAAAAATCACAAATATTTTTTGATTATGGATGTACTATAGGAAATTCAATGCGTAATTAGTAAGAGGTTCTAAAGCGTTGACCAACTAATACGTTAGTTTCGAAATCTTTTTAAAATACATTTTAGAGTAAAAATTAAATTTTAGTTATACTTTGAAATAATAACATAGGCTAATTTAAAAAAATATTACAATTTAAATTTTTCTTTTTTAAAATAATGTTAAAATTTTCTTTCTTAACCATCTAATGTAAAACGCAGAGTGGGCATGCGTTTTTTGGCCCACTCTGCATTTCTTTTCTTTTTTTAGTTTAATTTTGAAAAATCATTCTGACAAACAAAAAATCATGCATGTCTGCGTTTCATTTTTTTTAGTTTAATTTTTAAAAAAATTCTGACACACAAAAAACGCATACCATGTATGCGTTTTTTGTGTGTTTTCAGAGAAAATAGCCGAAAGAAATGTTTTTATTGTTTTTTAGGTATGTGTTGTGTGAGAGAGTGAAATGTATTTACATTAGAGTAACATATTGGTTATGTGCTAACCTCGAGGCTCAGTCAAATACATTTACATTATTATAATATTTAATTATATGATGTAGAATATAATAAATTTAATATTATACAAATTTGATTAATTTCTCAATTTGATTTTACATAATTGTAATGAAAAAAATCAATTTCTCGTGTCCACAACGTGTCCGACATACGTCAGAATTTTTTTAACAAAAAAAAATGTCGGACACACCACAAGGCGTGTCTGACATCATGTCACACACATGTCTTGTAGTGTCTGTGTGAGCTGAATGTCCGACATTATTAGTTTAACCAAGATATTTTCAATTATAATAAGACTTTAAATTGACTTGTTATCTTATATTTAGGATTTTTATATCACATTATTTCTTATGATAATATAATAATATGCTTTTTTCTTTTATACCCCAGTTATTTTAATAATTCAAATTGTTTATAATTTTGAATATGTGTGTACACTAACTTTTGATTGACAAAAATAATAAAACATACGAATTTTTTAATATTTGAAAAATGATTAGAATAAATGATTAGATGATTTGAATGTAAAATGAAATATTATTTACAGTAAATCAAAATATTTTATATAACATAATATAAAATAATGTGAGTTTATATTACTCATATTAACTCTAAATATTTGCGTAACATCCGGACACTAGCTCGGGGTACAGATATTCTAGATATTTTATATAAATAATATAACATAATGTGAGTTTGTAAAAAATTTAAGTCAAGTTGATGTGGCTAATAAATATTATTACCTGTAAGAGTTGCATTGCACCACCGATGTTTGTTCTTCCTTAGGGTAATTCGGTTCTTGCAAAAACGAATGTCTTTCAGATTAAAAGTTGAACTTATATATATATATATATATATATATATATATATATATAATTATAATAATAATAATAATATCATGCTCGCCTCGCATGGTCAAAATTATTGTACAAGACCAGACATAATAATAATAATTATAATAATAATGATGTTGATGACGATGATGATGATATTATTATTATTATTATTATTATTATTATTATTAGTGTTGAGTAGGACAACTCATCTTTACCCCGAGCTAATGTTCGGATGTTACGCAAATATTTAGAGTTAATATGAGTAATATAAACTCACATTATGTTATATTATGTTATATAAAATATTTTGATTTACTGTAAATGATATTTCATTTTACATTCAAATCATCTAATCATTTATTCTAATCATTTTTCAAATATTAAAAAATTCCTATATTTTATTATTTTTGTCAATCAAAAGTTAGTGTACAGACATATTCAAAATTATAAACAATTTGAATTATTAAAATAATTGGGGTATAAAAGAAAAAAAGCATATTATTATATTATCATATGAAATAATGTGATATAAAAATCCTAAATATAAGATAACAAGTCAATTTAAAGTCTTATTATAATTGAAAATATCTTGGTTAAACTAATAATGTCAGACATTCAGCTCACACAGACACTACAAGACATGTATATGACATGATGTCAGACACGCCACCTGGCATGTCCGATATTTATTTTTAAAAAAAATTCTGACATATGTCGAACACGTTGTGGACACGAGAAATTGATTTTTTTCATTACAATTATGTAAAATCAAATTGAGAAATTAATCAAATTTGTATAATATTAAATTATTATATTCTACATCATGTAATTAAATATTATAATAATGTAATTGTATTTGACTCGAGCCTCGAAGTTAGCACATAACCAATATGTTACTCTAATGTAAATACATTTCACTCCTCTCTCACACACAACGCATACCTAAAAAAACAATGAAAACATTTTCTTTTTGCTAATTTCTCTGACAAAAAAAACACACAAAAAACGCATACATGGTATGCGTTTTTTGTGTGTCAGAATTTTTTTTAAAATTAAACTAAAAAAATGAAACGCAGACATGTATGATTTTTTGTGTCAGAATTTGTTTTTAAAATTAAACTAAAAAAGAAAGAAACGCAGAGTGGGCCAAAAAACGCATGCCCACTCTGCGTTTTACATTAGATTTTTAAGAAGAAAATTTTAACATTATTTTAAAAAAGAAAAATTTAAATTGTAATATTTTTTTAAATGAGCCTAATAACATACTATAGATTATATACACGTCATAATAAATAGGTGATGCAACTGATTTAGATAAAAATATGAAATAAATATAATTATAAACACAATAAATATAATTTTGTACTCCATTAACCCATAACAAGTTAATCAAATAATAGTAACTAAAAAATTAAATTTAATATTTTTTAGGAAAACAAACAAGAATGGAAATATTTGTAGGTTCAAACAATTTTGATGATTGTCCTAAAGTGGAACATTATATGAACTTTATAGAAAGCTCTTAAATTTTATTTTATAATGTGTTTTAAAAAGATGCTATAACTTAAATTACAACTTCTAAAAGTTTGTATAGACGAAGGTTTTTAAATTTAACAAATTTTTTTTTTTTAAATATGAACCATTGTGTCATATTTTTGGCATAAATCAAAGAATATTTAATTGATGTAAATATACTATCATACTTTATCAAATTCCCAATCAAAACAAAAGCTCAAATTTTGAAATAACTATAAAAAAAAAACATAAAAGTTAGGCAAGTTTAGATTATCAATGATGTATAGTTAGCATAAAAACGTTTTTTTTTTTAAAGATAGTAAATATTGCATCTATCGTTTTATAAAAGTTATAGCTGATAGTAATAATATAAATTAAATATTTGAAATAATACAGCAACTCAAAAATCATATCGGTGGTGAAATTTACATTCAAAAATATAATATTTCCCCAGAAAATCCAATTTATTTTTTTGAACATAGAAAATCCAAATTTGACTCATACTGAAAATGGTTTTTTTTTATTAGAAAAAATTGAATTCAAGAAACAATTGGAAACGTGTAACATGCTAATGAAGTACTATTTATTGACCCTCCCACTTATTTTGCTTTACTAGCCCACAGTCCACACCAACAAGCCATTCATGTCTTTAAAAATTACTTAATAAACGACTTTTATTGAATTGTTAAAAAGTAAAATACTGAAAATTAGACTAAAAACTTCTCAACGATTGACATACAACCACAGTTCTTGATTTTTAATAAGCACAAGAGTACTAATAACACAACATCAACTCTATGATCCTCCAACAAATATGTAATTATACTCACACAAGCATATCTAGTTAATCTGCATAGACCTTTGGTATGATTGTTAAAAATCTCTTCTAATAATAAATTAGGATATCTCTGTTTGAAGGCTGCACTCTTTAAAATGTTTGCAATTGAATTTTTCCCAACGTATAATAATACTGAGCTGAATTAGAAATTTCAAGATAATTAAACGAATTCTTGTTAGAATATGAGTAATCTCTTATGTAGAGTGATCAACTTTAACAATTGGCAGCGGTACTAAAACATGTTCGCGTTGTTGCTACCTCGTGGACAGTGTCATGGATGAGAATATTCTCATCCAAAGGTTGATGAGTCCTGAAGGACAAAAGACATTCATCAACCTAACCCTAAAACATATCTACTTCTTACATAATTCTGATCTCATCATATAGCTACAAGATCCACTCTAAAGTTGGATCCAATTAAAAACTTCACGCACACATTTTTTTTTTAAAAAAAAGAGTATATAGACTTCTAAAGTCCCAACATCTCCTAGTCCAAAGAAATACTTATTTTGTAATATATGCAGCAAAGAATATTAAACATACACGAAAGACTTCTATTAGTTGCTATCCAGAAGACATTTTTCATGCATTATGGAAATGTAAGGCAGCACAATCTGTTTGGAAATCTTCGGCAATTTGGCCCATGCTTGTTCATTTCAAAGCAGGTACTTTTTTGGAGTTGTTTTGTTGGATGGTAGAACATGGCCATTTGGCTGATCTCGAAAATTTCACTATGATATGTTGGAGTATTTGGCTCGATCGAAATCAGTTTTTGTTTGAAAATAGATGCACTACATCTCACGATGTCGTTCAACGTGCTGTGTACTTATTATGTGATTTCATGTCATGCCGACAACATAGACTTTCAGGCCATAATTTGCATATTGGCAATGTTGTGTGGTCTCCTACCCACAAAGGCATCATCAAAATTAATACGGGTGCAACAGTTATTCCATCTTTACCTTATTTTGGTGTGGGTAATGTGGGTAGAAATAAGAATGGAGAGGTGTTATTTGGGTTAAGTCAGTGTATATATAGTATATACTAGTTTATTGGCACCGCACAAGGTGCGGTGCCAGGTACCAACATGTTAGATCAATTTTTTCTTAAATTGATCGAAAATAACATTTCAAATAACTTATTTTAACAAACATTTTTTAAAAAAACGACAATGCTACTGTAATTGAATTGGAAAAAAATAACCAAAGGACTTGCTCTAACTTTTTTTAAAAAAAAATGATACTCATCTCACTAAAAACTGAAAAAAAAAACATTTGAAGTTGTGCGCATGAACAACCGATTAAGATATTTTTTTCCTAGTTGGTTTAGGCCAAATCCGGTCATCAACAAAAAAAAATTAAAGCGAGCATGCTACTGTAATTGAATGAAAAAAAATAACCAAAGGATCGACTCTAACTTTTTTTAAAAAAAACATGATGTTCATCTTACTATAAATTGAAGTTGCGCGTATCAACAATCGATTAATATTTTTTTTTTCATGTCGGTTCAGGTTAAACCTGCACATCAACAAAAATAATTTTTTGAAAAAAAAACATTTTTTAAGAAAAATAATTGTAATAAATAGTGAAATACTATTCATTACTATTCCTTGCAATAGTACTATTCCAAACTCTTACACACTTATTAAAGTTTGTCACGACGAAAACATATTTTGAACTCTCTGTTTTTTTGAAGTCAGCTCATATAAAAAATTATTATTAAAGTTTGCCACGACGAAAACATGTTTTAAACTCTTTGTTTTTTTTAAAAATCAATTCATACTTGACAAAATCAACAAGGTTTTTTCTAAAAAAAAGAAAACATTTTAAATTTAAAACAAATAAGATGAGAGATATGCACTATTGGGGCAAAGATCAAATCTTTCCAAACAAATCCTTATTTATACAAAATAATAATAAATAACAAAAATAAAAGAAAATAGGATGGACGTTTACTCTTTATACCCGAAGCAAAAAAATAATAAATAACAAAAATAAAAGAAAAAAACAAAAGAAAAAAAAAATTGAGATAAGAGGGATGCACTATTGGGGCAAAGCTTTCCAAACAAATCCGTATTTATACAAAATAATAATAAATAACAAAAATAAAAGAAAAATATGATAGATGTTTACTGTTCATCAGAACAGTACCCGATGCAAAAATTAATAAATAACAAAAATAAAAGAAAAAAAAAAGAAAAAAACAAAAGAAAAAGGAAATAAAAAAAGGAAAAAAGAAAAAAACGTATGGTTACTGTTTATTGGAACAACACAGTTGGGTCAAGGGTCAAATCTTTCCAAACAAATCAGTACTCATACAAAAAAATAATAAATAACAAAATAAAAGAAAATAAGATTGACATTTATTGTTCATGGGAACAATATCCGATATATAAATAATAATAAATAATAAATAACAAAAATAAAAGAAAAACAAAAGAAATAAGAAATAAAATTTTTTTTTTAAAAAAAGAATACGTCTAATATATATATGATCAAAAATAAAAGAAAAACAAAATAAAAAACAAAAGAAATAAAAAATAAAAAAATTTAAAAAAAAAAGAAAAGAAAAAGGACGAAAGTTACTGTTCATAGGAACAGTATGCATCTGCAGTAGTGAATGACATCCATAAACCTGAACCATTGGTTGTGGGAGCTCCGAGTGATGATATTCGCAAACTTGTTCTCATTATCAAGGGTCTTCCATTCAACATTGTCGTCGTTCTGGGAATCGGGTAGAACATTTGCTAGCATAAATGGGTCTTCGACAAAGGATTTCTTTGGAATTTAATGATTATGTTCCCTTGTTTTTTAAAAATGTTGTCAATTTGGACATGGTTCAATGATAATTTAATATATCTACTTTTATAATATATATATATATAAAATAATTAAATAAATCAATTGCATACATAACACATGTTCCATTTTGTATTCCATTCCAATGAATGGCACACAAGTAGAATACACATACCAAAGACTTTTAATGTTTGATCCTCTGATCTTTTCACCGTATGTGTCTTATATTTGAAACTAAGTACACCTTGGTCCAAAAAAAATAGTACACATCATATTTCATATTTGGGGTCCAATGGCATTTGTGCTACCTTGAAGCACGGGACCGGTTGCGAGTCCCATTAATCCATCTTCTATATACATTTGAAAGCATTCTGCCAAAATAATAAGATTCATTGTCCATTTTAGATAGACTTAGACTTGAATCGCGCTTTGGAAAAAAATAAAAACAATTTAACACATCACCCAGCCAAAAAAAAATTATATACATATGAAGTGCAACATTACTATGACATCTGCACACACGTATATGTGAATGTTGTGTAATATACACGTGTCTACTTGTGCTTGCCATGTCATCTTTTGAAGATTTTAAAATCCACGTCATTGTCCATTTTAGATAGACTTAGACTTGAATCGCACTTTGGACAAAAAAAAAACAATTTAACACATCACCCAGCCAAAAAACAATTATATACATATGAAGTGCAACATTACTATGCCATCTGCACACACGTATATTTGAATGTTGTGTAATATACACGTGTATACTTGTGCTTGCCATGTCATCTTTTGAAGATTTAAAATCCATGTTAAATGTGTCTGTATTTAGGGGTAAGCAAAATTTCGGTTAAATTGAAATAACTGATTGAAACGAATTAATTTAGAAATTTCGGTATTGATTTTAATAAGATCGGTTAATTTGGTAATTCGGATCGGTTCGATTATCATTTTAAAAATATTGGTTAACCTATTTATTTAAATTTCACCTATCCGCATCTCTATGTCCATGTAACATAGGTTATATGTAAATAAGAATAAGACGAGCATTTCAGATATATGTTAATTTATAGGTTTCATTCATTTTACGCGTGTATGGTCAATCCATTTTGAATGGCATATCTAGAGTGCCTATAAATACCATGAAACCGGTGACACAACACACTACTCGAGCCCACAAAATCATCAAAGACCCCTTCAATAACTGAGCTTCAAATGGCCACTTTCAAACCTTCAATTTCGTCCATTTCTTCTTCAATTTACCTTGGAAATTTTAGAGCCAGTACTCACACTCATCAAAGGCTTCAAGAAACCAAAATTTCGATATCCTGTTACTCAACCAAGGATCCCTCCATTGGTATAAACAAACAAAATAATCAAACATTCACGATCAAAACTAACCCTGAAAACAAAGAAGAATGTAGTCGTCCCAATTCGAGTTTGGTTGAAGAACTCTATGCGATTATGGATATCGTGGCAGATAGAGTTGAAATGCACAAAAACATTGGAGAACAAAGAAATAATTGAAACCATCTCCTGCTAACTTCCGTTAATAGTATGACAGTGACTGCTGCAGTTATGGCTGGAATAGCAGCAGGGACGGAAGCTGGATCAGCTCTTCTGCCCCTTAAGTTGTCATCTGCATTACTCTACTTAGGTGCGACTGGAATCTTGATAATCGTGAACAAGATTCAACCATCTCAGCTCGCCGAAGAACAGAGGAATGCTTCAAGGCTATTCAAGCATCTACACGCGGAAATCAGTTCAAACATAGCTTTGAAAAGAACTAATTCTAATGATGTTGTGCGAATAATGGACAAGGTATTGGCTTTAGACAAAGCCTATCCCCTTCCTCTACTTGGAGTAATGCTCGATAAGTTTCCTAAACGAGTGGAGCCAGCTTTGTGGTGGCCACAACACATGGATCAGTCTCATAACTCGAGGCCTACATTGAAGGGAGTCGAGAATGGATGGAGCCAAGGGCTTGAAGATGAGATGCGGGAGATTATATCAATCCTAAGGAGGAAGGACGATGCGGAGTATATCAAACTAGGAAAGATAGTTTTAAAAATTAACAAGATCCTAGCCATCTGTGGGCCTATACTAACGGGTTTCGCTGCGACTGGTGTAGCATTCACTGGATCACCATTTCTTGGATCAATACCTTCGTTACTCGGGATTGTATTTGGAGCACTCGCAACAATCGTGAACACAATTGAACATGGGGTCAAATGGGTATGGGTATGGTGTTTGAGATGTACAGAAACTCAGCCGGCGTCTTTAAGCTGATGGAGGAAAACATTGAATCAACCTTGGAGCAAAGGCAAGAGATAAGAGAGAATGGACAATTGTTCGAAGAAAAAGTGGCGCTTAAACTGGGCAGAAATCTTTCGGAACTCAGAGATCTTGCACGTGCTTCTTGTTCAAGAAGTCCAAATTCACAAGAGTTCGCAAGCAAGCTCTTTTGATGAGGTTATACCAGGACTGAGTTTAATTATAAGAGTCAGTGGACCATAGTCAATCATCGGTCAACAAACTTAACATTCTTCGATTTTCATGTAAGACAATCGCCAACTTTGTGTATGTTGGAGATCCAATGGTAATTAGGACAGAGACACAAAACACATTGCAGAATATTTGAGTATCTCAGTGAATTAAATTGAGTATCATATCATCATATCTTAGGAATTAGGAAATAATCCTCTTGATTTCTGTTTCTGTTTTTAGGAGATTTGATAGGATGTTCTTTCTATATCTAGCATTGTAATAGCTTCTATTTAATGTCATTGTATAGAATACTTTTAGTGAGAGGAATAAAAATATAATTACCTCCAGTTTCTTCATGGCATCATCAGTGACATACTAGTTTACCCATAAAAATTAGGGCCTACGCCATTCATCCTTATGGTAAAATACGGAATGGCTGGCTCCTCATCTGCAACGTCAGATGTCACCTCTAATCGAGATTCCACTGCCTCCAACCCTAGTGGAATTTTGATGGAGGTCAAATGATCATTACCGGACACAAACTCAATGGGAACAACTATCTACAGTGGTCCCAATCGGTGATGATGTTCATATGTGGCAAAGGAAAAGATGACTACCTCTCGGGTGCACTTATCTGTCCTAAGAATGATGATCCAAAGTTCAGAATCTGGAAAACAAAAAACAACATGGTTATGTCATGGTTAATTAACTCCATGACTAACGAAATAGGAGAAAGCTTTCTCCTCTACAGGACAACCAACGAGGTCTGGGAGGCAGCAAGAGAAACTTGCTCAAAAACAAGGAAAATACTTCAGAGCTATTTGAGATTGAAAGTATTTTACATGATCTGCGACAAGGCGACATGACAGTGACCCAGTTCTTCAACACCCTCACTCGATATTGGCAGCAGGTGGACATGTGCGAAGAACACTCATGGAATTGTCCTGAAGATGGAACCAAGTATCGACAAATTGTCGAAAAGAAAAGGGTCTACAAATTTTTGTTTGGACTCAACAAGGACCTTGATGAAGTACGAGGAAGAATTCAGGGGTTAAAACAACAATTAACAGTGCGAGAAGCTTTTTCGGAGGTCCGGAGAGAAGAAAGTAGGAAGAAGGTGATGATGGGGACTTACCGTACCCCAGACTGAAAATTCCGCTATGGCTGCTCGAAGTTACAAGAATCGAGGCGCTGATAATCGACAGAAGAAGGAACGGCAATATTGTGAGCACTGTGATAAACCAAATCACACGATGGAAACTTGCTGGAGGATCCACGGAAAACCAGCAAATTGGAAGCCCACAAGCCCACAACCCCGAGGCAACGCTGCAGTAAAAGAAGGGAATGCTTCCCACACTAAACCTAACCTATTCAGCAAGGAACAACTTGAGACCTTGAAGCAGTTAATCAAGGAAACACAGGCTGCCAGTTCGACTCTGACAATTGGAACTGGATCACTTGCCCAGAAAGGTAATTCCATGATTGCTTTAAGCGTGAAAGGTAACATACTGAGCCCTAGATTATAGATTCCGGAGCAAGTAGATTGACTCGAGATTACAATTGTATAACTAAATTCTGTCCAAATTCTTGTGAATTTCAGGTCTTGAATTCTGGAAAGATGATTGGCAATGCTAAGGAATACTCGGGACTCTATCTCCTTACGGCAAATTATTTTTCTCAAAGGACAAATCACAATTTCAGTGGTTTAGTGTCTGTAAGTCAAGATCCAAAGTCTGTTTTTCAAAAGAAAAGTGATGTTATGTTATGGCAACTATAGTTTAGGACATCCCAACTTTATGTATCTCAAGAAAATGTTCCCATCTCTTGTCAATAACAAGAATCCGAATATGTTTCATTGTGAAATTTGTCAATATGCTAAACATGTTTGAAGCCCTTACCCTCACATACCTTACAATGAGTCAAAACCATTTTCCTTGACACATAGTGATGTGGGGACCGTCTAAAAAAAAACATTTCCAATGGTTTATAACATTTATAGACAATCACACTACACTTACATGAGTGTTTTTAGTGAAAGAAAAATTAGAAACAAGTCTGATTTTTCAAAAATTCAATACCATGATTCAAACACAATTCCATACCAAGATACAAACCTTGAAAACAGACAATGGCAAGGAATATTTCGCTTCCATACTCACTTATTACCTA
The DNA here is from genome assembly GCA_907163345.1 of Haberlea rhodopensis. Taxonomy (NCBI): domain Eukaryota; kingdom Viridiplantae; phylum Streptophyta; class Magnoliopsida; order Lamiales; family Gesneriaceae; genus Haberlea; species Haberlea rhodopensis. The sequence goes on along the minus strand of CAJQUN010000008.1, from coordinate 10,909,094 downwards.
ACAAACCAAGGGATTGTCCATCTTAGCACTTGTGTTGACACACCCCAACAAAACTTACGAAAAAGAGTGATTGACTGCTTGAATCAGAATGTGGACGTGTTCGCTTGGAATACTGCCGACCTGGTCGGGATAAAACAAGAAATTGTCGAGCACCATCTTAAAGTCGATCATAATGCTCGGGCAATCAAGCAGAAAATGAGACATTTTGGGCCCGAAAAAGATGCTATTATTGCTAAGCAAGTGGAAGAACTGATGAGGGCAGGCCACGTACGGGAAATCAGTTTTCCTACATGGCTTGGTTTTAGTACCCAAGTCAAGAAAAGTGGAAAATGTGTGGATTTCCGAGACGTGAGTAAAGCATGCCCCAAAGATTGTTACCCGTTGCCAAGGATTGATCAATTATTAGATTCTACTGTGGGGCACGGACTGCTATGTCTTATGGATGCCTACCAGGGTATCATCAAGTCCCTTTGGCGCGAGAAGATCAGCCAAAAGTAACCTTCGTTACAACAGGTGGAACTTTCTGCTACGTGGTCATGCCATTCGGCCTAAAAAATGTTCGGGCCACTTACCAAAGACTGATGGACAAAATGTTCAAAGATCATATAGGACGGAATGTGGAAGTATACGTAGATGATGTCCTGATAAAGAGCAAAAGGGCACAAAATTTAATTGCTGATATGGAAGAAGTCTTCGGTACTTTACAAAAATTCGGCATGAAGTTGAATCCTGCAAAGTGCACGTTCGGAATACATAGTGGGAAGTTCTTGTGATATATGGTCATTGAAAGAGGTGTTGAGGCCAATCCAGAAAAAATCAGAGCAATCCGTGAGATGAATCCTCCTCGAACATTAAACGAGGTACAAAGGTTGTCAGGAAGAATAGCTGCGCTGAGTCGCTTCATATCTCGCTCAGCCGATAGGAGTTTGCCTTTTTTAAGGCATTAAGGCAAGGGTCGGTTTGAATGAAATGACCAATGTCAAAAGCCCTTCGAGGATTTTAAAGATTATCTGGCTCAATTGACGTTGATGAATAAGCCCGAGCGTGATGAGACACTCATTGTCTATCTGTCTGTGACCAAGGAGGTCATTAGACACTCCTTGTCTATCTGTCATTGACCAAGGAGGTCATTAGCTCGGTATTGGTTAGAGAGAAATCATGGCAGCAGCAACCAGTGTATTATGTCAGCCGAGCATTACAAGGCGCATAACAGAGGTATCCTGAAGTCGAAAAATTGGCCTTGGCTCTCGTAATTACAGCGAGAAGACTTCGGCCATATTTTTTATCTCATCCCATCATGGTGGTGACGAGCACTCCATTGGGAAGGCTATTGTCTAAAGCGTAAATATCAGGACGAATGGTGAAATGGGCCACCGAGCTGAGTGAGTTTGACATTATTTATCAGCCCCGAACTACCATCAAGGCTCAAGCGTTGTCTGATTTTTTGGTAGAGGTGACCCATATCCCCGAAGAAAAGGAGTGGAATTTATATGTAGATTGATCGTCTACTGAGTTGGGAAGCGATGCGAGTGTCGTGCTCATTAGTCCTGAAGGAGAAGAAGTAAGAGTAGCCATCCAATTCGGGTTTCATTCCTCAAATAATGAAGCTGAATTTGAGGCTCTCATCTCGGGTTTTCGAATAGTATTGGATGTTGGAGCTCGGAGGGTGAGAGCATTTATTTACTCCATGTTCGTGGTTCAGCAAGTGAACGGAATGTATAAAGTGAAAGAAGAAAAGTTGAAGAAATACGTGGAAAACGCTCGAAATTGATGAGTCAATTCCAGGAGGTGAAATTAACACAGGTACCCAGGGAAGAAAATAGACGAGCTGACGAGCTTGCAAAATTGGCTAGCTCAATCCTCGAGTGGAAGAACATGGGTGAGGGAATGCACAAAACATCCAATCTGTAATTTTGACTCAGAAACTGATATTGACTTGCCTATTGCTAAAAGAAAAGGGGTGAGGGAATGCACAAAACATCAAATCTATAATTTTGTGTCTTATCATGCCTTATCTAACAAATACAAGACTTTTGTGGCAAGTCTGGATCAAATGCAGGTTCCTAAATCCATAAAAGAAGCCCTCATAACACCAGAATGGAAGGCGACTGTTATGGAGGAAATCAGTGCACTTGAAAAGAACGGAACATGGAAAATCGCTAAATTACCACCTGGAAAACATAGTTGTAGGTTGCAAATGGGTTTTCACAACCAAATACAAAGAAGATGGAAGTATTGATCGATTCAAGGCTCGACTAGTGGCAAAGGGATTCACACAATCATATGGCATTGATTACGAAGAAACATTTCCACATGTGGCCAAATTGAATACTGTTCGAGTACTCCTATCTCTTGCCTCAAATTTGGACTGAGATGTGAAAAATGCATTCCTCAATGGATAACTAGCAGAAGAAGTCTACATGAGTATTCCTCCTGGATTTGAGTCACCAGCAACAACCAATAAAGTGTGTAGGTTGAAGAGATCTTTATACGGACTTAAGCAATAACCAAGAGCATGGTTCGACAGGTTTACTAAAGTTATCAGGCAATACGGTTATCAACAATGCCAGACAGATCATCACTCTTCATTAAGCATTCAACTCTCGGGAAAATTGCTATCCTCATTGTATATGTGGACGATATCATCATAACAGGAAACCATATACAAGAGATAACCACACTCAAGAGTATGCTGCAAAAGAATTTGAGATCAAAGACTTGGGAAGATTGAGATACTTTCTAGGAATGGAGATAGCCCGATCAAGAACCGGAATCTCAGTCTCCCAACGAAAATATGTACTGGATCTCCTAAAGGAGACAAGAATGCTCGGATGCAAGCCAGCTGAGACTCCTACGGACTCAACAATCAAAATCGGAATGAAAGAAGGTTGTGCACCAATTGACAAAGGAAGATATCAAAGATTGGTAGGCAAACTTATATATCTATCACACGCAAGACCTGACATCAGTCATTCTGTGAGCGGTGTAAGTCAATTCATGAGCAGTCCAAATGAAGAGCATATGGAGGTGGTCTATAGGATTCTAAGGTACTTGAAGTTAAACACCCAGAAAGGGCTTGTATTTCGGAAAGTCAACAGACAAAGGCATCAAAATATATAGTGATGCTGATTGGGCAGGCTCAGTAGTAGATCGGAGATCAACTCCTAGCTATTGTACGTATGTTTGGGGAAAATTAGTCACGTGGCGGAGTAAGAAACAATCGGTTGTGTCAAGAAGCAGTGCAGATGCCGAATTTAGAGCAATGTCACATGGCATATGTGAAGGAATTTGGCTACGGAGACTCTTGAAAGAATTGAAGATTGATTTTGAAGAACCTATGAGTATGTTTTGTGACAATCAGTCAGCAATTAGTATTGCAAAGAATCCAGTACATCATGATCGAACAAAACATGTGGAGATTTATCGTCATTTCATAAAGGAGAAGATAGAGGATGGAATAATCAAGTTAGTGTATGTTCCAACTATCATTCAAACAGCTGACATCTTCACGAAAGCTCTACCAAGGAAGAACTTCGATAACTTAAACTGCAAGCTTGGCTTGATCAACATTTACCACCAAGCTTGAGGGGGAGTGTAGAATATTGGAGTATCTCAGTAACTTAAATTGAGTATCATATCATATCTTAGGAATTAGGAAATAATCCTCTTGATTTCTGTTTCTGTTTTTAGGAGATTTGATAGGATGTTCTTTCTATATCTAGCATTGTAATAGCTTCTATTTACTATCATTGTATAGAATACTTTTAGTGAGAGGAATAAAAATATAATTACCTCCAGTTCTTCACACATATATATTAAATTTATCTTCTTTATTGATATGTTATTCAAAACTTTTAAAATCAGGGCAGTCAAGACAATAGTAACACACTTGCAGATATACAAGTAATAAAGTAAAGCTTCCAAAAGATATTCATTGAGCTTATTTTTAATTATTAAAGACACACGTATAAGACCAGGTTGAAATTTTCTGAGATAGGAAGAATACAGAGAAAAGATATACCTTACAAGGCTTACCTCAGAAACAAATTAAACTAAAGTTTTCTGACTATTGAAATGACACAATACCTTAGGTCACTGAGTCTCCTTAGAACTAAGCATGTCATATTCGAACTTCAATTCCAGAATTTAGCAAGTGAATTTTCACTGAAGGCACAGGTACCTGCAATTTGTAGAACGATGGAGAAATCATACCAATTACGAAATCAAAAGCTGATACGAATAAAGACACAACTTTCAATTCATTTAACAATAAAAATCCTATATACATTATACTGTGCATAGACCAATGTTGATGTCTCGAGGATTGCCTAAGAAACATAACTGAGAAGTTCCTCCAATATCCCGATAAAGAAATCAAACTATTAAAGAGAATAAGGCATGTGTTTTCGAGAGAATTAATCGAAAAAACTCCTATTTTAAGTAAATACCGAATCACTGTGTTACCTCCTTTCGATGGAAAATACCAGCAGCTAGGGCAGCTGATGCATTTGTTTTGGAGAAAACTTCTGAGAAGTGTTCGGGTGCACCAGCACCACTACTTGCTATTACAGGAATACTTACAGCGTCTGAGATAAGTTTTATTAAATCTATATCAAATCCATTCCCTTGACCTGGAAAGATATAATAAACCAAAAGATTAATTAGCTCCCTTTAAAAAAATAGCACAAATCCAGTAGAAATAGCAAGTCCTTTCAATAATTGTATGAAGAACTATCCTGTGTATCAACACAACATTCTCAAATGCGACAACCTAATGAAGAATATCAAAGAAAGGAATTTGGAGAAAGTGTGGGCTTTTTTTTTGTCCTTTAACCACAAGCCTCTTCATAATCAGATTAGCAAAACAGAATTAATTCTAAGCTATAAAAAAAGCACATCAAAGTTCCATGGAAGATTCTATGACATGCTCAGTCACTGGTCGGAATCATGCATACCATCACAGTCGATACAGTTCAGGAGTATTTCTCCTGCTCCCAGTTCTTCAACAGCTTTTGCAAGCTCGTATGCTCCCATTGGTCGACCCTCTCGTCCACCATTCACCTTAGAAACAGTAAGTAAGTGCTTCTTCGGAGAATGTAATGCAATATATTCCACAGGATAATCTCAACATAAAAAGAGGAAGGAAATAAAAATTATAATGAAGGCAAAGGCCACCACTTTCCAAAACCAAGGTCTAAAACTTGAGAATAGCTAAGAGTAGATGAAAGCTTTAAAACCTCACCCGAACCCATGATTAGCCTTTGTTATCACAGCAGTCAAAAGTTGTGAAATCTCTACCATAAGATTTAAGAATGCTCGAGGAGGTATTACATGAAAATAAGGAATTCTATGTAAAATAATTTTCAAGAGGGCAAGAAGACGACCGAAAAAGACATGGTTCGAAGTTATATACAAAGATATTTCTGATCGAAAGAAACTCTAGGAGAAGACTGACGTATGTGCGCGACCCGACTTTATTCTCTCTGTGGTTCATGCAGCCTACTTCAATCCATTGGAATTAAAGGCTTAGTTATTGTTCTATTAAATAATTGTGGTACCATCTACTGATGTCAAATTCGATGAGTGTTAATTTGAATTGCTACGAAATTCATCAATCTATGGACCTTTGCTTATTTTATCTCAGTACATTGCAACGAGTAATTGAGTTTTGACAAAAATGACCAAGAAATTGATTGATACATGAATTTTGGCAGAGATATGAAAAGCAATAGAGACATACTGTGCATTGGTACCATGCGTATTCCTCTCCATTTGGACCTGAAACAAGCATAAAGTGGTCATTACTCACAGCTCTAGTTATTAACAATTTCATTTTCCCTGTTTAATACAATTCTAGGAGGCAAGCTGACTAAATAAAATATAAAATTCTCGGTTGTGTATCTTAATTATCATAAAGTTATCAACTACCAAATGACATATGTACAAATTTCCAGTTCTGTACAGGAGACTGCAGAGAAAGAAATTCGATGGTTTAATAAATAAATCCAAAGCAACTATTAAACACACGAATCACATCTATCCATTCACCTGGATTTGTTACTTGTATGGTCTTGAATTCCACATCCTTGGGATCGTTCAAGTACACTCTACGGGGATCAATGCTTACAACCACAGCCTACGACGAAAAAAGAAAATAATGAAGGAAAAACACACATTGAATCGAGTAAGGGGAAAAAAAACGTAAAGATAGACGACATATTGAAGTGCAGACTGGATATCATGAACAGGAAATTGAATAAATATGTTTGGTGCAAAACTCACTTGATTTCCATAAACTCTGGAGATTTGCTCCAGGCTGCTTTTTCCTGTTTTTACCTAAAGGAAAATCACATAAACTTAACATACTATAAAACGATCAGAAAAAAAGGTAAGATGAGCAAGGAGAGTACTTTGGTTTTTAGGTACTCTTCAGCAGCACAAACTGCGTCAGTACCAATAGATATCTTATCTGCCCCAGATCGGAAATATTCTGAAGCAACTTCCAAACTCGAGTAGCACCTGTGGAATATGCATTGCATAAACGCCAAAACAAGTAGAGCTCTCACTGGTGCCATTAATATAAACTACAAGTATTGTAACACAATTACAAGAATGCAAAATGAGACGAAGTTCTCTTCACAAGCAAAAAGACCTAAATGATAACAAGATAATTACCTGCCATTTGCATCAGTAAAATCTCGAATACCACCTCCGACCGTCAATGGCACAAAAACATTCTGTGATGCATACCTCAATACCTATGAGGAAAAACAGAAATAAGTTGGTGCCAATGTTGTCAAATCTCCTGCTGATAGCCACTGTTATTGCATGATTAAAAAAATAAGTTCCTGAACAACTAACAAGGAAAAGATCAGAGTACACAAGGATAAAAAGGGTGCAAACTACATGGAAACAGCCGAGATCACTAGGGATTGAGAGAAACAACAAAACAACAATAACGAAGTCTTTAATCCCAATGAATTGGGGTAAGCTACATGAACAATAGAGAGAATCAAGTCGGGTCGGACACATGCGTCAGTCTTCTCCAAACGCTTCTATCGGTCAACATATCTTCTGTAATCCCCTTGCCCTCCAAGTCTTTGAGTATAACTTCGAGCCATGTCTTCCTCGGTCGTCCTCTCGCTCTCGTGAACTAGCCGAAATCCATGGACTCCACTCGACGCACAGGTGCACTGTTGGCCTACGTCGAACATGACCAAACCAACGTAAGCGGCTTTCTTGCATCTTCTCTTCTATACAAGCTATACCTACTTCAGCTCGAATATCTTCGTTCCTTATTTTATCTCTTCTGATCTTACCGCACATCCAACGAAGCATACGAATCTCTGCCACACTCATCTTTTGGATGTGATTCATCTTTGGTGCCCAGCATTCAGTCACATACAACATTGCGGGTCTAACGGCGGTTCTATAAACTTTCCCTTCAATTTCAGCGGGATATTACGATCGCATAGAACTACGGTGGCGTTTCTCCATTTCAACCAGCCAGCTTGAATCCTGTGGTAAACGTCGCTGCCAATCTCTCCATCCTCTTGGATAACTGAACCTAGGTATCAAAACTTGCTGCTCATCGATACCTCTTGACCACCGAGTGCTACAACACCGGAATCCCGAAAGGAACGACAACTAAATCTGCACTCCATATAGACCTATTTAATCTAAAACCATTTGATTCCAACGTCTCTCTCCATAACTCCAATTTGGCATTTACCCCTTCCAGTGTCTCGTCGATTAACACAACATCGTCAGCAAAAGTATGTTCCAAGGTAATTCAGTTCGTATGTCTTTTGTTATCTCATCCATCACTAGGAAAAGGCTCAACGCAGACCCTTGATGATGCAATCCAATAGTGATCGAGCACGCGCTTATCACCCCCACGTTCTCACATTGGATGTTACTTCGTCGTACATGTCCTTGATTATATTGACATACTTGATGTGAACTTTTTTCTTCATCAAATCCCACCATAATATATCCCTTGGTACTTTATCGTAGGTCTTCTCCAAGTCTATAAAGATCATATGCAGATCTTTATTCCTCTCGCGATAGCGCTCGACAAGTTGACGAAGTAAATGGATAGCTTCAGTAGTTGACCGTCCTGGCATGAACCCAAATTGGTTCTCCGATATCCTAACCTCTTCCCTTAAACAACATTCAATTATCCTCTCCCAAAACTTCATTGTGTGACACATGAGTTTTATACCACGATAGTTGGTGCAACTCTGAATGTCACCCAAGTTCTTATAGATAGGAAGAAGAGTATTCTTTCTCCATTCATTTGGAATTTTGTTACTCTTCCAAATCTTGTTAAATATATCTGTTAGCCACGTTATCCCCGTCAGCCCTAAACATCTCCATACTTCAATAGGGATTCCATCAGGACCAACTGTTCTTCGTGCTTTCATTTTGTCCAAAACTTCTTTAACCTTAGATTCTCTAATTCTGCGAGTAAACTCACGGTTTACATCATGTTGATGGATGTTAAGACCTAAATCTTAGCTAAAGCCAGGGTTGAACAAGCCGTTAAAATAATTCTTTCATCTTGTTTTAATGTTTTCATCTGTAACCAAGACTTTATGGTTCTCATCTTTTATGCATTTCACTGCACATAAGTCTCTTTCTATCCCTCGCTCGGGCAATCCTGTAGATATCTTTTTCTGCCTCCTTGGTATCCAATTTATCGTACACTTCTTTGTAGACTTTAGCTCTAGCATCTCAAAACGCTGTCTTCGCTTCTTTTTTGGCAAGCTTATAACTTTTGAAGGTTGCCCCATTGTTGTTCTTCTTCAGCTCTCTGTAAGCATCCCTCCTAATTCGGATAGCCTTCTTGCCGTCGTCATTCCACCATGATGCGTCCTTACCTGGTGGAGCATATCCTCTCGACTCACCAAGGAGCTCTTTAGCTACCATGCCACGAGCCATTTTGTTCCAGGTGGTATCAGGATCATCTCTTGGCGTCCAATTAACTTCCTCGACTACTTTCTCTACAAAAGCTCCAAAGTTACCTTCTTTTAACCGCCACCATTTAATTCTAGGTTCTAACTTATGCTTAATTATAGTACCCCTATTCTTAATCCTAACATCTAGAACTATGAGTCGGTGTTGGGTGACTACACTCTCTCCCGGAATTACCTTACAGTCCAAGCATTTAACTCTATCTATCTTTCTAGCCAAAAAGAAATCTATTTGAGTTGCACTAGACCCACTTCTAAAAGTAACTAGATGATAGGACCTCTTCTTGAACCAGATATTCGCTAAAACTAAGTCATATGACATGGCAAAATCCAAAAGTGAATTACCTTCGGCGTTCCTGTCCCCAATGTCATAGCCTCCATGAACACTCTCATTACCATCCCGATCAGAACCTACGCGCCCATTGAAATCTCTCCCGATGAAGATTTTCTCATTAAGGGGTATTCCTTGCACCACGTCATCTAGATCTTCCCAAAATTTCCGTTTAATAGCCTCCTCTAGACCAATTTGGGGTGCATACGCACTAATGATATTAAAAATATCATTACCTAAAACTAGCTTAACTAATATTATCCTATCTCCATTCATCATAACTTCAACTACATATTCGAGTAGTTTATGTTCTACGATTACATCTACCCCATTACGATTCTTATCCTCACCTATGTACCCAAGTTTATAACCCCAACGAGCTATAGTTCTGGCCTTCTCACCTACCCATTTGGTCTCCTGCATACACATAATACTAATTTTTCTTCTACTCATACTCTCTTCTAACTCTGCTAATCTACCGGTAAAGGAACATACATTCCAATAGACTAAACGAATTCTATGGTCTTGGTTTCGAGCTAACTTCTTTACCCCCACTCGCTCGAGGTGAGGGAACCCTTGCTCATTTGACACCACACCCAGGCGTCGATGTGGCGCGTCGCTTCGGGGCGACGACCTAGCAGCCCTTGCCTACTTATCACTACACCCGGGGTCCGGTGCAGTGAGTCGCTGTGTAGGGAACGCCCCAATGCAATTCATCTTATAGTTCATGTCATTGAGATGTGACTAATTTATCCGGCTGGCTGTCACAGGCCTACCACCATCCTCCTCCATTACCCTGGCATGGGAAAAGAGTGATACATATCATAAGTGATCCATATCACAAGTGATATATATCACTGGCGGAGTTTACATTCATTCTTCTACCAAGAGTCCTAATAAATAGAGTTTACAAAAATCAAATCAAATCTAAAAGATACTAATCAAATCTTTAAGATATCTTACCCTATAGAATAAAATCAAATATACATTCAAATTTAATTCTAATCTTATCGACACTCCCCCTCGAGTTGGTATGAAAACGTCAATCATTCTCAACCTGCTAACTTGATCTTCAAAGACTTGTTTTGATAGCCCTTTGGTTAAAACATCAGCGACTTGTAATGAGCTTGGAACAAAGGGAATGCATAACAATCCATCTTCAATTTTTTCTTTGATGAAGTGCTTGTCAATTTCAATGTGCTTGGTTCTTTCATGTAGAACAGGATTATGCACAATACCGATTGCTGCTTTATTATCACAGTAGAGCTTCATTGAAGGGCCAACGGTCTTATGTAGTTCTTCCATCACTTTCTTTAACCACGCTTGAGTCATAGCTCTGAACTCAGCTTCAGCACTACTTCTAGCAACAACGTTCTGCTTCTTGCTTCTCCATGTTACCAAATTACCCCACATAAATGTAGAGTAGCCTCCTGTGGTGGTAGATCTTCGATCAGTGACTGATCCTACCCAATCTGCATTAGTATATACATCTATATTCATTTTATTATTTATTTCAAAGAACAGACCTTTGCCAGGAGTTCCTTTCAGATACTTCAGGATGCGATATAAAGCTTCAAGATGCTATGCACAAGGTGAGTGCATAAACTGGCTTACCATACTTACTGCAAACGCAATGTCAGGTCGAGCGTGGGACAGATAAATTAGCTTCCCAACTAGCCTTTGATATCTTCCTGTATCAACTGGGACACCATCTTTGATATTTTTTTTTTTTTGTTGACCTCGATTGGAGTGTCTAATGGTTTGCATCCACTTATCCCAGTTTCTTTCAGAAGATCCAAAATATATTTCCGTATTCCTTCTTTTTGATCTAGCCACCTCCATTCGAAGAAAATATTACAGCTGTGCCAAATCTTTCATCTCAAATTCGGTTACCATCTGCTTTTTAACCTATTCATCTCTTCTTTGTCATCCCCTGTTAATATAATATCATCAACATAGACAATCAAAACAGATATCTTGTTAGTCTGATTTTTTTGTGATAGAGTGTGTGATCAGATTGTCCTTGGGAGTAGCCCTGGCTTTTAACACATCTTGTGAACCTTTCAAGCCACGCTCTAGGCAATTGTTTTAGGCCATAGAGACTTCTTCAACCTGCATACCTTAGATCCAAATTCATTAATATAATCAGGTGGTGGATCCATATATATCTCTTCTTCCAACTCTCCATTTAAAAAAGCATTTTTTACATCAAGTTGAATAAGTGGCCAATCTAAGTTAGCAGCAATGAATAGAATGACCCGGAGTGTATTGAGTTTAGCCATCGGGGAGAATGTGTCAGTGTAATCTACCCCATAGGTTTGGGTGAATCCCTTGGCGACTAGACGAGCTTTGAATCTCTCTAAGGATCCATCAGAGTTATACTTCGTAGTAAATACCCACTTACATCCTACAACAGGCTTACCAGTAGGCAGATCAGTCTTCTCGCAAGTGACGTTCTTTTCCATAGCTTTCATCTCTTCTTGAATAGCTTTCTTCCACTTAGGTATCGCAAGAGCCTCTTGTACAGTGTTTGGGATACTAACAGAGTCTATTTGAGAGATGGGAGCAGCTTAGGAAGGTGAAAGATTTTTATATGATATGAAATTGGAGAGAGGGTGCTTTGTGAATGTTCGAACCCCCTTTCCTCTTGGCAATAGGTAATTCCATTGAATGGTATGTACCTGAATTTGAAGTCTCAGGGATGTTTGTGACTTCATCGATTGTCTCAGGATTAAGTCCTGGAGTTGAATCATGGTTTGGTAGTGAGATATTGTCTCCCTCTTTCTATGTACCTTTCGTCCTGGTATAGACAATATCTTGTCTCTGGTGTATTTCTCCTAGAGATGACTTGTTAGGATTGTCCCCTGTTTCAAAATCATTTTGAAACGTTGTATTGTTTAACAAATCATTTTCATCAATACGCTCCCCCTGAAGATGAAAGACCTGACCATCAAGGAAGATGACATCCATAGAGATGAAAAAAAATTTGGAGGAAAGATCGAAGCATTTGTATACACGCTTGGTAGCCGGATAGCCGACAAAAATGCACTTAAGCTTTGGGAGAGAGTTTTGAAATTCCCGAATCATGAACATGGCCAAAAGCTATGCTTCCAAAATTTTTGAGAGGGATATTAGTGACCAACCGGGACGTGGGAAACGATTTCTTAAACATAGATAGGGTCTGAAAGTTCAAACGTTCGAGATGGTAATCTGTTAATTAAAAAAGTCGTTGTAAGAACAGCCTCTCCCCAAAGATAACATGGGACCTTAGTGTGAAAACTAATTGCCCGAGCAAATTCGAGAAGATGGCGATTCTTACGCTCAGCCACCCCATTTTGCTGGGGTGTATGGGGGCATGAGCTCTGGTGAACAATGCCATTTTGAGTAAAGAAATTCCCTAACATAAGATTAAAAAAACTCTGTGCCTGTGCCATTATCACTGCGAAAGATCTTGATATTGGTATTAAACTGAGTTTGAATCATTTATAAAATTTTTGAAATACTAACCCAACATCAGATTTACTATGTATCAAAAAAACCCAAGTCATCCTAGTGTGATCATCAATAAAAGTTATGATCCACCGTTTGTGATAGATAGTTTGAATTTGACAAGGGACCCATACATCACTATGAATTAATGTAAAATGAGACGATTGTTTATATTTTGAGAAGGAAAACTAGAACGATGGTTTTTAGCCAATTCACAGGAGGCATAACAGAAATTAGAGAGTGACGTTTTATTGATGCATAACTTGGGAAATAATATTTGCAAATAAGAAATAGGCGGATGACCTAAACGACAATGCCATAACATAATGTCATTAATACTAGAAGAATAAACAAAATTAAGACAAGGCTTATTATCCAGGCCTGCCAGGAGTGAGGTAGCATCGACAAGGTAGAGACCACTATCTTGTGTAGCACTGTCAATCATCTTCCCCGAGACCAAATCCTGAAAATCACAATGAGAGGAGGAAAACACAATACGACAGGTTAAGGTCATGAGTGAGTTTACTAAGTGGCACATGCAAGACATTGGTAAGTGAATAAGCGGAAGAAAGAAATATGGAATCCTTCCCGGCGACCGAAGCGAAAGAACCATCGGTTATTTTGACCCGTTGGTTCCGAGCACACGGTACATAGGAGGAGAACAAGATGGATGACCCTGTCATATGATCTGTAGCACCTGAATCTAAGATTCATACGCTGTTAGAGAGTGAATGAGCCACATTAACATAAGAAATACATGTTTGTGCGAAGGAACATGAAGGAGGGGAATAGGGTTTGGCAAATTTGGAACCAAACAACTTGTGCAGGTGATTAAGTTGATCCTTAGTGAATGGCAGCGACTCAGTTGAAGATGATTGCTGGCTGGACTCGACGGCACTGGATTGAAGAGCGTGACTGCCCGTGGTATACTTGCTGGAGGCGTTGGGCTTTTTTCAAATGAGGTGGACGTCCACGAACCTCCCAACACGTCTCAATGGTATGCCACGGCATTTTACATTTCCACACACAGGTCTTTTCTTGCCATCCAGGCGACCAGAATCGAAGCGGGAGTCCTTACTCACCACCGCAGACCCCTCGACGACAGGAGAGGGTGAATCACGCTTGAACATCACAAGACGTCGAGCCTCCTTCGCGAATGCTAGGTAACGGTTTTCGACCCAACATACGTCCACGAACCTCATCAAGATCCCGATGAAGACCGGCAAGGAAAACAAAAACACGACTACATTCAATCTTGTTCTTGTATCAAGTGCTATCTTTGGGGTTTTCTCATCATCCATATCGAGTAGATCAAGTTCTTGCCAAATCACCATTAACTCATTATAATAGGAAGTGACATCGCGGCCGCCCTGTTGAATCTGCCACATACGAGTGGTGAGTTCATCTAACTGAGAATAATTCTCCAAATCCGAGTACGTATCGCGAACAGCGATCCATACGTCGTGAGCCGTGGAAAGTAGCATAAAGGGCTTCCCAACCGATGGTTCCATGTTATTAATCAGCCATGCCAACACCATGGAGTTTTCTTGAACGCCACTGGCTAAACTTCGGGTCATCGGAAGATGGGGGTTTGGCCTCACCCGTGAGATAGCCAAGCCGGCCCTTACCATCAATGACAAGACGCACAGATTGTGCCCATTCAAGGTAATTACGTCCATTAAATTTGTGGATCGTAATGTGGAGGGAATTATCGGAAAGGAGTCCCGTAGTATGGGATACACCACCGCCTGTGGAAACATGACAGCTGCTATTGGACGAGGAGGGTGTAGGGTCGGTGCCAGCCATGACGGGTGTGAATATTAGGAACGAAAATCTTCATGGACTGATACCATGTAAACAGCCGAGATCACTCGGGATTGAGAGAAGAAAACCGAATATCTTTATTCAATAAAATCGGTACATTCAATCTTCTACCAAGAGTCCTAATAAATAGTGTTTACAAAATCAAATCCAATCTAAAAGTTACTAATCAAATCTTTAAGATATCTTACCCTATAGAATAAAATCAAATATACATTCAAATTTAATTCTAATCAATCTTATCGGCACTACAATATTCCTGTTATATAATTTGTAAGCCCACAGAAGATGGGGTGACGGATTGAAGTACAAGAATTGAAAAAACAAACCTGCAACATTGGCAAATCGCCTAGAGGGAAGTCGCGGAAACCAGTAATATTCAGAAAGCTTATCTGAAATAGCATGAAAGAGAATACTGAGTTATCTTAATCAGTCTGGATTTTCTTTTTGTAACTTTTCCTTACTGGTTTACCAGTTCTGTTTATACTTGCTCCAGGGGAAGCATTGGTTTTTATTGATAAATGTTATCAAACTGCAATCGTCAGTACAGTTGTTTATTACCAAGGGCATTGCATTACCTCATCCGCTCCATCTTTGTAATACTGTCCAGCAAGATCCACTGGTTTGCCCAGGTTTCTCACCTTTAAAATGAGCGGGCAAAAAATATGTTAACAGGTCTTGCACTAACGTCAATTCTATACTGCTTCATCCTCAAGGACTACATTAAATTTAACCATTTGAACAGGAAAGAAGTTGAAATACCAATCAACTTGAACACAGACACTTCTCACCTCAGAGCAATATAAGGGATTGGGGATCTGAATTATAATAAGATATTTAACATAATGCAAAATCTAGGACAAAGATGATTAAAGAATGCTCATTAGCAACAACCAGCTCAAAGATTAGGACATCTAGAAAATGGTTGACCATAACCATAACACTTGAAATACATGCAAAATAACTAAGTGAGTTTAAGAGCGAATTTTCAATAACAGTCACACTCGGAAGAATTTACTTGTTCACTTTTTAAGGTCTTGTTGAAGACAGAATTCAAAAAAAATACCAAATTACGGGAGTCCAAAAAAGACTTGCATTTGTTTATGAAAGAAAATACTGCTCACTCATTAAAGTACCCCCCAAAAGTTTTCCACATCAAAAGGTTACCAACAAAGCAGGAATTCTGCGACACAAATCAAGTAAAAATATGAGAATAACTGCAGCCCAATCATTCGCATATTCTCTGTACCTCATTTTCCTTGGAGTGCTCCCTTACATCATATTGGTCACCTTTAGTCACAACAAGATCACCTTTGTCGTTGGTCCTCACATCAAGACAAGCTATTACCTGAACCAATTGTGAAACCAAACAAAATAAACAAAGTGTAGCTTTCCTACAGCTCATACGAACAGCTCCAAGCACTCTATTGGGTGGGATTGCTTCATTGGAAATTCATTAAGCAATGAAATAACTGCAACACGAAAGTGTTTTTCTATGGATGGATGCATTTCTGTGACAAATTCTTGCTTTGTCTAGTTATTATAATTATGGTCTGGTTAGAACATTACAGAAACAGGATTTATACTTTATCTTGATTCTGGAATACGGATTTCATTCTCAACATTGTTCTCAATTTAATAGCAGGGAGAATCTTAATACCTTCAACTTCCACGCATTTTTTATAAATAGAAAAAAACTAGTTCTGACGCCCTTACAAATCTCAGACATTCAGGATTTTCTAATCCCAAAAATCTGAATTCAAGGGATGTAAACCAATTTATCAAGCCAATTTTATTAATAAAATGATATTTGCATTACTCACCCTCTTAGCAAGCTTAGATGCTATCCCAGGGACTGGCTTCTGTCTTCGCATGAAAATTGTAGTTTGTTAGATACTGTGTGAAATAACCATAGAAACAAAGCATAACACTGGGGCCGGTGCTACCTTTGTTATTTCAGAACTGGGATACAAAAACCTTCTCAGAACAGAAAGTCCAACATCTGCAAAATTCATTGATGTAACTACCAAAAGAGTAAATCCCTGAACAGGACACTATTAAAGACCAGTTCAATTCCCTCTATTCTGTAAGCAGGAAGCTGAGAAATATGCTGATACATGCCATAAAATCTTACCTCCACTCTTCTCTGGGTGAAATTGCACCGCGTGGACATTTCCTCTTCTTACAGAGGCTATAAAATTGTCACCATAGTTGCATGTAGAAGATACCCATTCACGGTTATCATCTGACTATAGAAAATAAAATTGGCAACTTTTGAGATGTGATACAAAAAAATTTGAGAAATTGAGACAAACAGTGGCAATGTATATGTATTGAAAAATATGAGATATTTTACTGGAAGTGCACGGTAAGAATGAACAAAATAAACATGGCGGCTCCCAATGTCATCCAAAATCTGGGAGTCTTTAGTTATTTGAATAGCATCCCACCCAATATGAGGTACTCTGAGACCATTTGACGAGTCAAAACGACCTACCACCCCAGGAATCAAACCAAGGCCTTTCACTGAAAAATGAGATGTAAAATCAGATTTAAAAGTCAAAGCCAGCATTAATACTGAGAATGAGTTGCACTGTTAAACAAATAAGAATATAATGAAATTGAAAAGGCAAACCAAATGAAAAAATAAATAAATTGAAAAGGAAAAAACCGTAATCTCAAATTATAGAGTATTGAAGAACTAAAACTAGAAAAATATATAAAGCTATTGTTTGAATAAATATCTCATAAACATATATGATCATAAAGAAGCATTAAGCCAGAAATGTAAACTAATTATTGCATACATACCTGGCCCATTTTCCTCGCTTGATTCAAAAAGTAGCTGCAGTCCAAGACAAATACCGAGAAATGGGCGATCTTGCTCAATGTAAGAACAAAGTGCTTCAGCCATTCTACAGGCATAACATAAATTTGCAAGACATTGTCAGTCACTTAACAGGTGACTACAGTGTAAAAATTCCTACTATTTAACTGTTGGATCAATGAAATAAATTATCAATTTGAAAAAGCCAACCAGTAAATGAAAACGACCTCATAATATAAGGGAAATGAAAAAGCATATGAGATAAAAATAACACAATTACTTTCCTACTTAAACATGCATCTTAATCTATGGGATAAAACTTTCAGCTCATATAACTATTCATATTAACTATAAATTGATTTTTTGCTTCAAAATCAGATCACATCTCAAAATGCATAGAATAAAACAAAGAATGCTGCATAAGGAGGCTTACCCCTTCTTGTTTAGCACATCCATGGCAGGTGCAAAAGCACCTACACCAGGAAAAATAAGACGCTTAGCATTCAGAATATCCTCTGGATTTTGTACCTACATCGCAGTCAAAATTCAACAAATTAGAATAAATATTATACAATCGATTCTATCCATTTCGGTTTTCCCATCATGTGGAATTACACGGCTAAGTTGTGAAAAAAACAAGAATCGAAAGGTTAAGCAAAAGGAAGTTACATCTTTGATATCGAATCCAAGAAAGCGAATGGCGTTTCTGACACTCCGTACATTTCCAGCCCCGTAATCAAGCAATGTCACCACTATCACAAAAAATCACAGCAAATATAATTTTTTTCAAAAAAAAAAAAGAGAGAAACTCCATATATTTCCAGCTCCGTGATCAAGCAATGTAACCACTATCACAAAAAATTCACAGCAAATTGAAAATCACAGAAGAAGGACAGCTTAATCAAAAAACTCAGGAAAAATACTCATAAATATACAATACATAACTAATACTTTCTACACATTTCCATCATCGCTTACGCATCGCAAACACTCTCTATATAGGTGTAGAAAGTACCAGAGTCATCGGTTGAAGAAGCAGAGGCGCGAACCGAGAAAGCTCTTGTAGGTTTGTATTCAAGCTGATCAAAGCGAATGAACCTTTGCGAAAGATGGCCAGAGGAGTATGCGGAAGAGGATTTTGCGGTAGGTATCTGAGGAGCATAAGAACCCGCCGCCGCCATTTCAGTTGCCGCAAATTGCGCCACCCTCGTCTGATATTTGGTCGTTATACTAACACCACTGCGCCGATGATGTCCTACGAGTGTAACGGGTATATATTGGGCCAAAATCCTTTTTTATTAGCCCAACTAAGTAAAATACAAAATCCATCTTAAAACTTTCAAGTAAAAGGCGGACAGCCCAATCGTTCATTCTCTGACCTTCAAAACATGCGTTTAATCTCTAGAACAATTTTAAGCAGTACATTTAACTCTTTAAACAATTTTTTTTGAATATTTTAGCTGCAAATTTCCGTACATGTATCTCATTACTCATATGCCACGGTCGAGAGTATTTTTTTTTTTCATAAATTTCCTGCAGGAATTTTACTGTGGGTATACTCGTAAAATTCATTTTCATATATTTTATAAAGGGTATACTCGTAAATTTCCTGCAAAAAATACATGAAAAGACATGCATACCCTTGACCGTGTGACACACGTGAGGGAATTTATTGCCATAATATTTGAGAAATTGTTCCCGAATATTGTTTAGGCGGTTAAGTGATTACTTTAAATTATTCAGGGGGTTAAGTTCACGTTTTGAAATGTTAGGAGGTAAAGTGCCAAAGGAGGTGAACGTTGGGGATGTCCGCTTTTTACCCAAACTTTTATACCTAAATGTTCAATATTTGTTATTAGCAAAACTGACTCTTTGTCCCTACTCCAAAAAAAATGTTAAATTGAATCATTTTTAATGGAATTTTTCTTGAATCGCATACTTATTGAAAAAATAATTTAATCTTTATTAATGGACTGAATAATTAGATTGGGAATTGGGATGATTATTTTTTGTTTCAAAAGATTATAGAGAGGAAGATAAATAAAAATTGATTTTTTTAAATAATCAGTATTGTTATCTGATATGCATACAAGGTTGAGTTATGATAACCTTGACATGTGCTTAAGCGTAAGGATTGCAAAATAGAACTTATATGACGAAGATTAAAATGTTTTAACTTATAAACGGTTATATTTCTATTGTAATCCGCGCGTATGGCAAGATGAACAAGACTAAGTATATATTTGCAAATATTTTTCAAAAATACTTATCTGTTTTTCATACAATAAAAAACAAATTTTGTGTGTTTTATCTCATTACTTCTCTAAAAAACAGCATGCAAAAGCAGAAGCATAAAAGCAAGTCATGAGATTTTTTTTATGCTTTAATTTTATAGTGACAATTTTATAATAAGTTAAAGTTCATCAAATATTTTTTAATTTAAATAACAAACATTCAATGTTTTTTTTTTTTGTTTTGCTAAGTAAACTAAATATTTTTGTTTAAAAATAACTTTTTTCCAACTTTAAGCAAAAGTAACATTGAAATCTAAATGCTTTACATAATATTTTTAATATATGTTCTTAAAATTAAATCATTTTTAATATTTCTTCTTATTTTCCTCTACATTAAATCATATTTAAAACGCCATTTATGACAAAAGATCTATTCTCTAATCTGTCTTTTTTTTTTCTCATATCAATATTATCCCCAACTTATTTAAATTTAATTCATCATTAACTCATACATTGACTTTACGCTAATTGTATCACTAATCATCTAAAAATTTGATTTTATCATAAAATATATTTAAAATATTATAAGTATGTAATACAACCAACTATCTGTGCCAGTTAACTAATGTAATATTAACAAAAGCTATCTTTTATTTTATATCTCTAGAAAGCCGAAAAAAATGGTAAAACTGGCGGATCGCCCATGGTCGGTCCACTTTTGGGCGGACTTGGCCACCTATTTTGGAGCTAGTGATGGGTTATCTTTATGTGGTTTTAAAAATAGTTAGATTACCACTTTGGTTTGAAAAATACATTTTACCCCACTGTGATTTTGAAAATAGGCAGATTTACCCCATTTTGTTTGAAAATATGCATTTTACCCCCTGTGATTTTGAATATATGTATTTTACCTCCTTGTGATTTGCAAAAAATAGCATCCCCGAAGGGAGAATTTTGCATTTATTCACAAATAACAAGAGGGTAAAGTGCGTATATTCAAAATCGCATGGGATAAAATGTGTATTTTCTAACCACAGTATGGTAATCTGCTTATTTTCAAAACCATAATTTGGTAAAATCCATTTTTTCAAACTACATGGAATATCATGTATCTATTTTCAAACCACATGGGATAATCCGATATTAACTCCCTATTTAGTTATTCATAATTTGGTAAAATCCCTAACCCTACCTGGAAGAATAGCAATAAATGGCAATTGCAATTTATTTATTTATTTACTTTTGCTTTAACATTAGTGGTAATTGGAAGTGGAAAAAGAGTTTAAAGTAGATCAACAAGATAAAGTCAAGTTGGTGTCCTTCCACGATAAATAAAACAAATATGTATTACAATCAATTGTTCTTTTAGGCTTCCACGTGCAATGTGATGTATTAATCCCATCTAAATAGGTATTTAATTCCTCTCACCACCACCTTTAGCAAAGTCTTCTCCTTTCTCTGCTCTACTTATTACGTAATTTTAAAGAAACTTTTTTTTTTATAAAATACAATTATTAGAATATTTTTTTCTCAGGCAAATGTTATATTTGATCTTGTATTTTATTATATTTTGTATATATAAAATAAAGGTACAATGGAAATTTTTAGTGAGATTTTCCCACGCAAAATAGCTTCTTTTTTATTATAAAAAGACATAAATATTCAAAGTAAGTTTTGTTGCACTCACATAAAATGATTTCACACAAAAAAAATGTATTGCT
The DNA here is from genome assembly GCA_907163345.1 of Haberlea rhodopensis. Classification (NCBI taxonomy): domain Eukaryota; kingdom Viridiplantae; phylum Streptophyta; class Magnoliopsida; order Lamiales; family Gesneriaceae; genus Haberlea; species Haberlea rhodopensis. The sequence continues at coordinate 10,887,696 of CAJQUN010000008.1, read as the reverse complement.
CATAAACAAATTTTGAAATTTGGCCACATCTCGGTCTTACTGACAAAACGAAATAATTATAGTTTCAAATAACCAAATATCAGACTGTTGTTTGCGATTAGGAATTTGGGTGGATTTGAATTTCAAATCCGTTGTCCATTCATAATATTTGGATAAAAAAATCAATTTGGTTGATTTCATTTCAAATCTCAGCCCATATATTTTTGAGGGGTTTGAAATTTATTGAAGAACAATGTCATTTCAAATTCTCTTTTATTTAACTCTATCAGTGAAACTTTGTTACTATCCTTAAGAGCGTTGTCCTTAGGAGCAACATCCACCATCCAAATGGAATCTTTTTTTATCTTTTAAAAAAAAGATTTCAAATGAATGGTGATGATGCCCCTAAGGGCACTACCCTTAAGGGCATCATCAAACAAACCCTCTATCAGATCTGAAATCGTTTTTCCTTTCCCTTCTATCAAATCCGAGGAAAAAAACGTCACTGCTAAGTGACTCGCCATCTGTCACCTTGAGCAGTGGATATACAGGCTGTGGAGCGGTTTGTTTGATGATGCCCGTGCCCTTAGGGGCATCATCACCATTCATTTGGAATCTTTTTTTAAAAAAGAAAAAAAAGATTCTAAATGGATGGTGGATGATGCCCCTGAGGGCAATGCTCGTAAGGGTAGCAATAATAAAACCCTGTGGAGCCAGCAGTGAGATATCATCACCAACTTGGTGAATGTAATGCAAATTGAAGAGGACAGGAGCCACCAAGCACACCATGTCAGCCTGTTCCACCACACCGCACCATTTGTGCCTTTAGCTTCCAACATCAATGGATTCTCTACCGGGTCTTCTCCTCACGCTCGCTTCTTCGAATCCACATATTCGGAGCTTTAACTGAAAACAATCAATCTTATCAATGTTCAATTCAATTTTTTTTGGGTTGGATTTAGAATTTAGTTTACATCCAAACAAAGATTTCACAAATTTAGAATTTCAAATACCTTGATTTGAAATCCTCCCCCAAATCCAAATCTATCTCCCCAACCTTAGAATTTCAAATACCTTGATTTGAAATACTCCCCCAAATCCAAATCTATCTCCCCAACCGCAGCCTCATATTATTTCACATCATTATTTTCTTAATAAACTCGTTTTTTTTTTTTTGCAAAAAACAAAAACAAAAACTAAGATGAAGAATTTTTACTTAAAATTGCAGAAACCGGGCTGACACCAGCCAAGTTATGCATCCCAAGGTGAAATGATGGAAATTTTTTTATGGATCGGGTCCTGCCATAAACTAACATGCATACAAATATATATATATGTGTAGGATCCATACAAGAATTTTCGGTAAAATAGAATATTCTTTGCTTGATAGTTTCACTTTGATACAAATATTAGAATGCAAGTTATCCCACATCTCTCCCCTCGATAACATCTCTACATTTACATACATCTTAGGAGTCAAATATAGTCAATAAAAATAAAATATCTTGAAATTAAATATAATAACTATTCTAAATAAACTTACAATTCATCGGACCTAAATCCAGGGGTGTGACTTGTGCGTGGACAATTTGTCTTCATTTTCTCACATCCAAATCAGTAACAAGACTTAGTGCTTCAACAAGTGTCTGCCTAAACTTCACAAGATTCACCCTCACATTCTGCAGATCAAGATACACATTTCTTGCTGGCCTGTACCCACCTTTCCGGAACAAATAACCCTGATCAGTGAACACCGGATCATCCCGGCTGTACAATTTCGCCAACGAGCTCTCATCCGAATCGATCTTGTATCGTAAATAATGCACGCCCATTGCACGTGCCGTGTGGCCATAGTATGTATTCGACCCCCACTCAGTGCCTAAAAGTTCCACCTGAATCATCACAGCCCCGGTGGGCAAGAAAATCTCATTGGTCAAGCCTGCACCATGTGCCCCAACCAGGACGCTGCAAGAGTTGATCATCTGAACAAATTTATCCAAATTCGACACGGTTTTTGATCTTTTAACTACAATCAGCTCGAATCCCAGTTCTTTAATCAGCTGGATCATTCTATCTTCATTCAAGAACCGCCTCGTATTGGTACGGGACAGTAGCATTAGCCTCGGTTTTGTAATCTGAGAAACATGACTGAATTTCAAACTATAAGTTTTTCTTAGAAAATCCCTGAAATTACTCATTGAATACCCCCCTGGAATTTCGGTGGAATTCAAAGCAAGATTGTCATGGTATCGTAACCCGATTACTAAGCCTGGAAAGCAATGCAAACTGCCGTTTAAAGCCGGATTCAGCACCTCGTACCTTGTTAAACTCGTCAAGATTTTGCCATACTTACTCATGAGTTTCGGATTATAATCCTCAAGTACTAAAACCACCTGGGATTCGAACTGTTTTGTTGTAATGAACAGAGGGATGATGATTTCATTCATTTCATGGAAAACATTTCCAATGCTCCCGGATGAAAAAATCACAGCAGGGACGTCGTGCTCGAATTCGCAAACCGGTGGAGTTGCGTTGCCAATTTGGAGAACATGAACTGGTGTAATTCCTGGTGGAATATCTTCTTGTCTTGCATAGGGATGGATTACAGTTTCTTGAATCCGATTTGGGTCCGATTGTGTGTAAATAGTCATGTTTCTCGTGTCAATTTTTACGGGCTGATCCACGACGCAAACTACAGAATGATATGCTCTGTCACATGCAAAGCCTGTGGATTCAAGATTTCTTCTATTTTCACCTGCATCAATCGATTTTTCGTTTTCAGCAAATCCCAGATCAAGAAAAGCTTGATTCTTGCAAAAAAATTACAATTACAAGAAGAAAAAAAAGATGAAGAATCAGGGACCTCTTACTAATCTTGATAAAAGAAACCTCCTGTATTCTTGATCTTCAGCTGTTTCATTGATAATCTTCTTGCTGATGGAGCTTGGTTCTATACCAGAAAAGTATCGGATCCCTGGTAAAATTTGTAAAATTTTCGTTAAGTTGATAATATTTCCGGTGCTAAAGAATAAAAACAGAACTAAATTCAATGGAGAAATTGCTTACATCGATCAAAAGGGATATTATTTCCCCAAAAGAAATCAATCCCAACACAAACTAGAGGAAGAACAAGCAGCAAAATTATCGGAGTGGCACCGAAAATCCTTCTTCTTGGTTCCTTCTCCATCTCTCGACAGTTTTGAAACCAGCTCCAGGACTTTATTTTCTGTTTTTTCTGTTTAAGGGAAGGAATTATTGGAACTAAGCAAGCAATTATTGTTAAGCTTTCAGTTTATCTAATGGTTTTTTTCATACTTTTAGGCCTAGCATCATTTTCCCACTACAATATTAAATATTTTTTTATTCTACGTAGACTTTGAATCCTGGAAAAGAATCTAGTTGCTCGCATGATTTTCTTAAAACGAAAATATAATATATATATATATATATATATGATGAAATAGTTAAAATATCACGATCAAGTAAAATTTAGGGCATAGTTAAAATATTGTCCCCTACATTTAAAAATACGAAGGGAATATAAATATACTCTGACCCCTATACTTATTGTTACCTGGAATTTTGGTAGGTAGACGTGTATTTCTTCCAAGCACAAAATAATATATAAAAAATAAACAAGACCAGATTTTTTACGTGGAAAACCCCAAAATATGGGGGAAAAACCACGGGACCTAGTCCAGTATAAATTCCACTATAAACAAACGAGTGATTTACATGTTTTCTTTACAAGAATGAGCTAAGAAAATGAAAATGGTGGAGGGAGAAGGGAGCACCGCCGAGAAGGCTGCTGGGAGAGAAGAAAAGAGGCGACCTCTCTAACCCTACTGATCCTTCACTATTTATATTAAAGATAAATGGGCCTACAATGGGCTAATTAAATAGCAGGATAACGGGCCTAGTAAAAGAAAAATGGACCAAGGCAAATGGACCAAGGTAGGATAGTCTCTAGTGTCTATGATACTGGGCCGAGATGTAGGTTTTCATCGAGGCCGAGCTGAGGTCATCATCGAGTGCCGACCTGGGGTGGCCGAGCTAGGGGGTCTTCCTCGGGTGCCGACCTGGGGTTGGCGAGCTGGAGGTCTTCCTCGAGTGCCGACCTGGGGTTGGCCGAGCTGGGGGTCTTCCTCGACTGCCGACCTGGGGTTGGCCGAGCAGGGGGTGGACGACCTAGGGTGGCCGAGCTGGGGTTGCCCGACCTGGGGTGGCCGAGCTGGAGGTCATCCTCGAGTGCCGACCTGGGGTTGGCCGAGCAGGGGGTGGACGACCTAGGGTGGCCGAGCTGGGGTTGCCCGACCTGGGGTGGCCGAGCTGGAGGTCATCCTCGAGTGCCGACATGGGTCGAGCCCATACAGTTCGGGTCTGAACCGCACCGGATATCGGGGTATCATGAGTATCCCCCTCTAGTCGAGCTAGAGTAGCGCTGTATCGACTCCAACTGGTTAGGTGAGGACCCGAATCGGTAGTCCTTTAAATGCCAAGCCATGATGTGACCCTTCGCCATGCCGAGTTCCCAATTCATGCTGTCAGCAGAGCCATGACAATTCGAATGTCGATCCTTGATAGAATATGCGGCTCATATAGCCCATACGAGGAACAGACGTGATCATAATACTGAGCTCTGAAGATGAAATATATACGAGCTAATAATATTGGTCCGAGCTGAGCTGAACTCCACATGATAAAATATAATCGAATGATGCTCAGCCGACCTGATCTGAGCTCCGAAATAAGCAAGAGCCAATAATCAATAAAGCATAGCTCAGTTCCATAGCAGATAAAACCCTTCAAACTTCAGAGCTAATAAACATCTGGACATCCAGAGCTTAATCAATATCTCGTGCTGAGAAAATAAAATACAGCTGAGTTCCAAAAATAATCCAGACAGCGAATAAATCCGGGCTGATATGAGCTCCATAATAATGCCGAGCCGCGGAGTAAATAAGTTGACGTCAGCTCCAGAGACGAGATCTGAACTCACAAAATAGTAGTCATGCGTTGAGTAAATAGATCCAGTCGAGCTCCAGACATTAAAGATGGAGCAAATAAGACTCGAGTGTCGAAACTGAGCTGATATGCGGTAAGGATGACATGTTTCTCGATCGGGATGACCTGTAATGACAACTCGAAATAATTCTAAGTACAAAATTAAATCTTAACAGGGCTGACCTGTTAAATGTGCAGGGCTGACCTGCAATAACAACTCGAAATATTTCTAAGTAGAGAATTAAATCTTAACAGGGCTAACCTGTTATCTGGGCAGGGCTTACCTGCGATAATATCTCGAAATAACTCTAAGTATAGAATTAAATCTTAAACAAGGCTGACCTGGTATCTGGGCAGGGCGGACCTGCAATAATAACTCCAAATAATTCTACGTACAGAATTAAATCTTATGGCTGACCTGTTTTCTTGGCAGCGCGGACCTACAGTAAATATCTCGAAATAATTCTAAGTACAGAATTAAATCTTAAACAGGGCTGACCTGTTTTTTGTGCAGGGCTGACCTGCCATAATAACTAGAAATAATTCTTAGTACAGAACTAAATCTTAACAAGCTGACCAGTTATCTGTGCAGGGCTGACCTGCAATAACAACTAGAAATAATTCAATGGGACAGAATTAAATCGTAACAGGACTGACCTGTTATTGGTGCAGGGCTGACCTGCATTAACTCTGAAGATAAACCGAGCATATAAGTCTCGCCCGACCTGAGCTCCAGAAATAATAAACCGAGCCCATACATCTCGTACGTCCTGAACTCCAGAGCTAATAGGTATGCTGAGCAGATAAAGTTCATCCGACATACATAATCACTAGATTTGAGCATATAAAAACTCAGCTGAGCTCCCAAAACTAAACAGCATCTGAACTGCATAATATATAATGCGCGTAGGAGATAGAGCTCGTCTGAATTCACAAAATGACAAATGTCCTGAGCTCTTGAGCTGATAAAGTGCTGAGCAAATAAAGCTTGTCTCATCTGATCCCGGAGAATAAATATAAGTAGACAAGACTTGTCCGGTCTGGACTCCAGATAATAAATATGAGCGGATAAGACCTGTGCTAATATTTGCCAGGGCCTCATACACCTGGGCTTAAGCAATTAGGGCGGACCTTTACTTTCATAGTAGTCAGGGCGGACCTTAACTTTCATAGTCAGGGCGATACCTTAACTTTTATCGTAGTCAGGGCGATACCTTAACTTTTTCTTAGTCAGGACGGACATTAACTTTTATCGTAGTCAGGGCGATACCTTAACTTTCATAGTCAGGGCGATACCTTAACTTTCATAGTCAGGGCGATACCTTAACTTTTATCGTAGTCAGGGCGATACCTTAACTTTCATAGTAGTCAGGGCGATACCTTAACTTTCATAGTCAGGGCGATACCTTAACTTTCATCGTAGTCAGGGCGATACCTTAACTTTCATAGTAGTCAGGGCGATACCTTAACTTTCATAGTAGTCAGGGCGATACCTTAACTTTCATAGTCACGGCGATACCTTAACTTTCATAGTCAGGGCGGACCTTAACTTTTTCTTGTAGTCAGGGCGATACCTTAACTTTTTCTTGTAGTCAGGGCGATACCTTAACTTTCATCCTCATCTAGTGTGCCTGGGCTGACCATAGCCACACATGTCTGGGCGGACCATGACATCTCCTCATCTCAACTCCAACATTCACACACCACTCCCGAACCTCCATACCACGCGAGATTGCATGCACGAGCTGTCATAATAGGGGCTTACTGCGAGATTGCATGCCCGAGCTGATATAACCGGGGCTTACAACTAGATTGCATGTCTGAGCTGTCCGATACTGTCATGAAATATTGATAAAATAGCAATGCACAAATATATTTTTATGGAATTCAAATATCAGTTGGACAGGAAGAACCGTAAGTTAGGGCCCGAAGACTTGAGTGTCAAAGTCACGATCAACTGTTAGGCTTAGGCCGATGCGGAGGCTGAGCTGAGGTGGATGAGGCCGAGCTCACATGGATGAGGCCGATCTGGAACTCATTGGGCCGAAGTAGAGCTCATTTGTCCGATGTGGATGAGCTGAGGCCGATCTGGACTCATACGGCCGAGGTGGATGAGCTGAGGCCGAGCTGGAGCTTATTTGGCCGAGGTGGATGAGCTGAGGCCGAGCTGGACTCATACGGCCGAGGTGGATGAGCTGAGGCCGAGCTGGACTCATACGGCCGAGTTCAGGCCGAGTTGGAGCTCATTTGGCCGAGGTGGATGAGCTGAGGCCGAGCTGGACTCATACGGCCGAGTTGAGGCCGAGTTGGAGCTCATTTGGCCGAGGTGGATGAGCTGAGGTCGAGCTGATATGGCCCGACGTGAGGTACTGATTTGGACTTTGCCACTTTTACTCAAGCTCCCATCCTGCAACAAAAGCTCCTAATGCCCCAAAAACCAAATGCTAAAGCAGCTCCATTCTCCAAAAAATATGGTTGGCTAGGGGGAAGAGGTATCCCCAGAGATCTGATGCCTGATGTAGCATCTCGAAAATCATTACACTGGCGTTTCTTAGAGTGCAACCCAAAAGCATAGCAACTTTCATACAAGGCTGCACCCCAATAATCAAAACATATCCCCCTTTCATCAAACCCGCCGCCGCCGCTTACTCAAGGTTTTTTCTTCTCCAGAACTTAGAACACCCATCTCCCAACAGAGATGCAACCCTCAGACCATCCTTATCCTCCACATATCTCAACGTCTTGAGCCCACGTTCCCACAGACGGCGCCAATTGTTACCTGGAATTTTGGTAGGGTAGACATGTATTTCTTCCAAGCACAAAATAATATATAAAAAATAAACAAGACCAGATTTTTTACGTGGAAAACCCCAAAATATGGGGGAAAAACCACGGGACCTAGTCCAGTATAAATTCCACTATAAACAAACGAGTGATTTACATGTTTTCTTTACAAGAATGAGCTAAGAAAATGAAAATGGTGGAGGGAGAAGGGAGCACCGCCGAGAAGGCTGCTGGGAGAGAAGAAAAGAGGCGACCTCTCTAACCCTACTGATCCTTCACTATTTATATTAAAGATAAATGGGCCTACAATGGGCTAATTAAATAGCAGGATAACGGGCCTAGTAAAAGAAAAATGGACCAAGGCAAACGGACCAAGGTAGGATAGTCTCTAGTGTCTACGATACTGGGCCGAGATGTAGGTCTTCATCGAGGCCGAGCTGAGGTCATCATCGAGTGCCGACCTGGGGTGGCCGAGCTGGGGGTCTTCCTCGGGTGCCGACCTGGGGTTGGCCGAGCTGGAGGTCTTCCTCGAGTGCCGACCTGGGGTTGGCCGAGCTGGGGGTCTTCCTCTACTGCCGACCTGGGGTTGGCCGAGCAGGGGGTGGACGACCTAGGGTGGCCGAGCTGGAGGTCATCCTCGAGTGCCGACCTGGGGTTGGCCGAGCAGGGGGTGGACGACCTAGGGTGGCCGAGCTGGGGTTGCCCGACCTGGGGTGGCCGAGCTGGAGGTCATCCTCGAGTGCCGACCTGGGGTTGGCCGAGCAGGGGGTGGACGACCTAGGGTGGCCGAGCTGGGGTTGCCCGACCTGGGGTGGCCGAGCTGGAGGTCATCCTCGAGTGCCGACCTGGGTCGAGCCCATACAGTTCGGGTCTGAACCGCACCGGATATCGGGGTATCACTTATAATAATAATTACTGAATCATAATTGTATTCATGGAAACCTTGGTCTAAATTAATTGAATTCGCTACATTTTAGTAGTTATGTTTAAATCACTTAATTTTAACTCAAAAATAAATCAATTTTTCTTTTTTTTTAAAATCAAGCCCGAATTTATACGAATTCATGTCCATATTTCTTCTCACTTACTCATATAACCACTTGAATAAACTTTCAAGCACCGTTTGGTGTATTTATAAGAATATGACGAAGTATTGTTTTTAACTATTCATCACCAACTTTTATCATCACATACATTATATCAAATAATATCTCAATATCTGTTGGGTTTGGCCCATTACCTGTTTGGGTTTTGGCCTTCTTATTTTTTCCCGAGCCCCTTTGTTTTACTACTCATTCCAGATTGTCTCTTCACTTGCTTCTTCATTCTTCTCGCCTTCCTTGCGTCTCCTCGGCTGGCTCGCTTGACCGCGTTTCTTGGGACTTGCTCTCCTTCCCTTCGTCTTCCTCGCTGCTATTAATCATGGTCTTGTTCCATGATGAGGTATGTTAGAAGTCAGAAATCCTTTGTGTATTTTTGCTTCCCCCTTTCGCGTCGCTGTGCGTGGTGTGTTCGGATTTGTGGCTTGAGCGTTGCCCTGCGGTTAGCCTTGGTGGTGCTAACTGTGCTTGGCTGGTTTATGCTATGTGTTGCCCCTATCCCTTCCTCGGTGTATCCCCTGTGTGATTCCCTTGCTGGTTCTGTCCGTCCAAGCCTACTGGAATCTCGGGCAGTGCTTGGTGCAGCCGTGTGGTGCTGTGTGCGCCGTGCGTGAGTGGTGGCTGCCGTGAGTCCTGTTAGGGCAGTGTGTGTCTCCCACATTTGGTACGATACCTTGGTTCCCCGGTGACGACGTTGAAAGGATACCCTGCTCGACCTGAGCCCAATTCCCTTACTCTTGTTTTGATTTCAGTTTATAGTTCTTTGTAAATTGTATACTGTGATTGGTTTCTTGTTGTGATTGCAGGTTATCAATCGACGTTCAAGGCGGAACGAACACCTTACAGTGGTATCAGAGCGTTCCATGCCTGGTGGAGTGTTCGGGCAGCGGCTGGAGTGCTCGGGCAGCTGCTGGAATCTCGGGCAGAGCACTTTGGTGTTCGGGCAGTGTCCAGATCTCGGGCAGTGTACTCAGGCTGAGTGTATTCAGGTTGTGTACGGATCTTCGGTGGTTTCGTCACCCCAGAGTTTTGTCTCTGGGTAGTAAGTGATTATCTTGACCCTTAATTATTTACCATTTTGTTTCTAAGTAATTGTGTCCCTTACCCGTAGGAAAATCTCTATCTGAAGCCCCATGCTCGTACACCTTTGAGTGTATTGTGATCTTGTGGGTGATAGCGATTTCTCATCCCTTTAGCTTGACTGATTCTTTCATAGTTTATTTGTGCCTTGTGGTCCTTGCTTCTGCTGACTGGTTGTTGAAATTGTGTCTGCCTCCTTGCTTATTTGTGATGGCTTCAATTTCTGGATATAACATTGAACCCTTTAATGGAAAATCTGATTTTTCGATATGGCAACAAAAGATGAAAGGAATCTTAATACAGCAAAAAGTATTTAAAGCTATTGACGGTAATTGGGCTGAAAACATTACATCTGCTAAGAAACTTGAAGATGACGAATATGCTTACTCTTCTATTATCTTGAACTTATCTGACTATGTGCTCAGGAAATGTGGTAAACTATCATCTGCAAAAGAACTTTGGGAAAAATTGGAAGAAATGTTTACTGAAAAATCTTTGCCAAGTAAACTTTTCTTGTTAGAAAAATTTTTCAGATTCAAGCTAGACTTGAACAAAGACGTAGATGAAAATTTGGATGTGTTTACTAAGTTAATTCAAGATATTAAATTGAAAGGAGATAAGAACATTGACGACTATTCACCTATTGTTCTTTTAAATGCTATTCCTGAAAATTATAGTGATGTAAAATCCGCCATTAAGTACGGTAGAGATTCTATTACATTGGATACTGTAATGAACGGCCTAAAAAGCAATGAATTAGATCTAAAAGTTAACAAAGGTAATAGACAATCCTCTGGTGAAGTTATGCACGTTCGTGGTAGATCACAACATATGCATAATAACAATAACCAATATCAGAAAAGTGATAAAAGAGGAAAAAGTAGGGCTAGATCGAAATCTAGGCCTAGTAAAAAGAAATATTACAATTGTGGGGATCCAAATCATTTCATAAAAGATTGCCCTAAAAAGAAGAATCAGAATAGAAATGAAAATCAGACAAATGAACAAGCGAACAATGCTTCTACCTCTGGGAAAACATAGGGGATATTTTTATGGTGACTGAATTATGTGACTCTGTGAACTCTGTGCTTTCATTACCTATGTGTGAAAATGAATGGCTTATTGACTCAGGTTGCACTTATCACATGACACCACTTAAAAATTTGTTTTCTAGCTACAGAGAAATTGAGCATGCTTCTGTTTCTATGGCCAATGAGAAATTGTGTAAAGTTTCTGGTATTGGTAATATTTGTCTGAAATTTGAATCTGGTTATTCTGTGACTTTGAAAGATGTTAGACATGTTCATGCTTTGTGTAATAACTTGATGTCTTGTGCAGCTTTAGAGTCTGATGGTTATGAGGGTAAATGGGGAAATAGTTGCATGAAAATTATGCGGGGGTATTTGGTAGCTTTTAAGGCTGAGAAAAGAAGGAATTTGTATGTTTGCAAAACAGTCTCTGATTATGGTAAAATCTGTGCTAATTCCGTGTCAGATGATTTAACTGATTTATGGCATAAAAGGTTAGGTCATATGAGTTCTAAAGGATTAGAGATTTTACATAAAGATGGTTGTTTTGGTAGGGATAAATTGTCTTGCATGACTTTTTGTGATTCCTGTGTTTTAGGCAAACAACAAAGAGTTAAATTTCCTATCTTCCATTCCCCCAATGTGACTAAATGTTCTGATATACTTGAATACCTGCATGCTGATGTTTGGGGACCTTCACCCGTCCCAACTCAAGGTGGTAATAGGTATTTCTTGTCTATCATTGATGATACTCTAGAAAAGTATGGATTTTTCTAATGAAAAATAAATCTGATGTTTTTGATAAATTTAAAAACTGGAAGATTTTGATTGAAAACCAAACTGGAAAAAAGATTAAACGGCTTAGGACAGATAATGGAATGGAATTCTGCAATATCTTGTTTGATGACTTGTGCAGTGAATCAGGGATTCTGAGACACAAGACTGTGCCCTATACTCCCCAGCAGAATGGTGTTGCTGAGAGGATGAACATAACTTTACTCGAGAGAGTTAGAAGTATGCTTGCATCTTCTGGACTCTCAAAGAGGTTCTGGGGCGAAGCTGTCGTGACAGCTTCTTATTTGATAAATAGATCTCCTTCCGTGCCTTTGAATGGTAAGTGTCCCGAAAGTGTTTTTTCTGGTAAGAAATTAGATTTTTCAAATCTTAAAGTGTTTGGTTGTTCTGCTTTTGTGCATAGGAAATGAGACAAACTTGAACCTAGGCCAGTTAAGTGCGTCTTTCTTGGTTATCCTGAGGGTGTATAATAATATAGGCTTTGGTTAAGATGTGAACCTGGTTTCAAAACTATTATAAGTAGGGATGTCATTTTTATTGAATCTGAAATGCCTTGCTTGCTTCCATCTTTGCCTGAATCTGATTGTGAGTCTGAGACTACACCGAGCAAGGTGGAGTCTTTGCCTATTGTTACCCCAGTTATTGAAAACAATGTGCTCCCTGATATGGATCATGAGAACTTGCCTGTTTATGAACCGAATTTGCATGAAAATGTTGACGAACATGTGCATAATGAATTGGTTGCTAATGAACATGAAGATCTGCATGATTATATGTTGACTAGGGATAGGGTTAAAAGAAATGTGAAACAACCTGCTAGGTTTAATGATTTTCACCTCACATCGCATGTTTTCAATATGTTTGAGTCAATTGATAATTGTGAGCCTAAGACCTATAATGAAGCTTTGAAATCTAAAAATGCTATGTATTGGCCATGAAAGATGAAATGCATTCTTTAGTTGTGAATCATACATGGACTCTTGTACCTAAACCTGTTAATTGCTCTTTGGTAGATTGCAAATGGTTATTTAAGGTAAAGAATGAAGCTGATTCTGTTAGATATAAAGCTAGGCTAGTTGCAAAAGGTTTTACTCAAAGAGAGGGTATTGACTATACTGAAATCTTTGCTCCTGTTGTTAAGTTTACTACTGTGAGAATTTTATTATCACTTGTTGCTCACTTTAATTGAGAACTAAAACAAATGGATGTTAAAACCGCTTTTTTGCATGATGACTTAGATGAAAAGATTTACATGAAACAAACTGATGGTTTTGTTGACTCAAAGAACCCTAATCACGTTTGTTTGCTTAATAAATCTTTGTATGGCCTAAAGCAGTCACCTAGGCAATGGAATAAGAAGTTTGATGAATGCATGCTTACCCTAAAATTTAAAAGAAGCTCTTTTGATCATTGCTTGTATTTTAAGGATAAAATGCCAGTACCTGTTTTCTTGTTGATTTACGTGGATGACATGTTGATTGCTAGCCCTTGTCTGAAATCCATTGAGCATATTAAGAACTGTTTAAGTGATAAATTTGATATGAAGTTCTTAGGTGATGCTAGTAGAATCCTAGGCATGGACATTGTTAGAGATAGAAAGGAATCTACTCTCTATTTAAAGCAAACTTCTTATGTAGAGAAAATTTTAAAGAAATTTACCATGTTTGATGCAAAACCTGTTAACGTGCCCTTAGCTGCTCATTTTGTGCTAAGTAAAGATCAAAGTCCCAAAACTGATGGTGATTTTGATGCCATGAAAAATGTACTGTATTCAAATGCAATTGGTTCTATAATGTATTTGATGGTTAGCACTAGACCTGACATTGCTTATGCTTTTAGCTGCTTAAGTAGATATATGTCTAATCCTGGTGTGGTACATTGGAATGCTGTTAAATGGTTGTTACGATATTTGAAAAACTCTATGCATTATGGCTTATGTTTTTCTAAATATGCTGATGGTGTCAAGTTGAAAGGTTATGTTGATTCTAATTATGCTAATGATAAGGACAATAGAAAATCTACTACTTCATATGTTTTTACTTTGTGTGGAGCATGTATAAGTTGGAAATCGCATCTGCAGCATATCGTTGCCTTGTCGACAACGGAATCAGAATATGTTGCTGTAACAGAAGCTTTGAAGGAAGCTGTCTGGCTGAAAGGTTTGATCTCTGAACTTAACTTGCTCGAAGGTAAGGTAGAGGTATTTTCTGATTCTCAGTCCGGCATTCAACTGTGTAAGAATCCTGTTTTTCATGATCGCACTAAGCATATTGATGTTAGATTTCATTACATTAGGGATGTAGTGGCTAAATGATTAGTTAATCTTGAAAAAATTCCTTCTGAATATAATCCTGCTGATATGGGAACTAAGTGTTTACCTATTTCTAAATTGCAATCATGTCTAAAATTTTTGAATTTTGATACAGGTGATTGATTAGTGTTGCTGACTGTGTTGGTAGTCTATAACTGCTTTGTGCGTGTTATAGAATTGTTACCCCGGTTATTGACTTTAACCTCTTTGTGTTGGTTATTGTCTGTGTTCTTTGTCTGTGCTTTGTGCTATGACAAGAATTTTGGTCCACACAATACTGTGTGTGTTGTGGGGACCCTTTGGGCGATGATGAGTCATCTATGGGTTTTTCCTTAAGTTGAGGTGGAGCCGGTATTGTGCCAAGGTGGAGATTTGTTGGGTTTGGCCCATTACCTGTTTGGGCTTTGGCCTTCTTATTTTTTCCCTAGCCCCTTTGTTTTACTACCCATTCCAGATTGTCTCTTCACTTGCTTCTTCATTCTTCTCGCCTTCCTTGCTTCTCCTCGGCTGGCTCGCTTGACCGCGTTTCTTGGGACTTGCTCTCCTTCCCTTCGTCTTCCTCGCTGCTATTAATCATGGTCTTGTTCCATGATGAGGTATGTTAGAAGTCAGAAATCCTTTGTGTATTTTTGCTTCCCCCTTTCGCGTCGCTGTGCGTGGTGTGTTCGGATTTGTGGCTTGAGCGTTGCCCTGCGGTTAGCCTTGGTGACGCTAACTGTGCTTGGCTGGCTTATGCTCTGTGTTGCCCCTATCCCCTTCCTCGGTGTATCCCCTGTGTGATTCCCTTGCTGGTTCTGTTCGTCCAAGTCTATTGGAATCTCGGGCAGTGCTTGGTGCAGCCGTGTTGTGCTGTGTGCGCCGTGCGTGAGTGGTGGCTGCCGTGAGTCCTGTTAGGGCAGTGTGTGTCTCCCACATTTGGCTACGATACCTTGGTTCCCCGGTGACGACGTTGAAAGGAAACCCTGCTCGACCTGAGCCCAATTCCCTTACTCTTGTTTTGATTTCAGGTTATCAATCGACGTTCAAGGCGGAACGAACACCTTACAATATCTATGTCATATCATATATAAAGATGAAAACGATACTTATTGAGACAAGTTCCTTTCACATTTTGATGGAAATATTATAGCTGTTAGGATTATTGATTATTGGGTTTTAATCTTTAAAAGCCCAATATTATTATTAATTTTGTTAATGAGAACAAAATTATGGTAAGTTAATTATGAAAGGAAATTAGGCTAAAGAAATCCCACATTGAGTAATTGAGGAACTTATGGTTTGTTTATATTGAGATACAAATCATTATAGTGTAGTTAAGTAGAAAAGATGGGTTCCCCTCGCGCGCCGTCCGTCCGTCCGCTCGGCTCGGCTCGTCTCGACTGGCCTCGTCGCGTCGCGTCGCGCG
Source organism: Haberlea rhodopensis (assembly GCA_907163345.1). Taxonomy (NCBI): domain Eukaryota; kingdom Viridiplantae; phylum Streptophyta; class Magnoliopsida; order Lamiales; family Gesneriaceae; genus Haberlea; species Haberlea rhodopensis. The sequence goes on along the minus strand of CAJQUN010000008.1, from coordinate 10,872,210 downwards.
TGTCGCTGCCGCGAAGGCAGTCCTATCTTTTTACTACTCGGATTTCTGAAATGACTTTTCATATGCCTGACTTTTCATATTCTGCTGAGTATTAACTTTGAGACTTTTTACCTACCTGCAGAATTGATGACAGATTTAAGTGTGAGACTTAAATCCGAAATGAATATGATGTTAAGTGTTGAGACTTTTCATCTAACCCACTATGCATTGTCATTTAAGTTGTGGCCTTTGGTAGGCCTGCTGTTGCAGCTATATAAGCTGCTCCAGCCTCATTCTTTATCTCATCCCGAATTTGCATTTGCATATCATATCATCTTCTTGAGAGTACTACACACTTCTTAGTGTTCGAGTGAGTCTGTCTGGGTTTCTGCTTCAACCCATACAGAGGTGTTTGGGACGTTGTACCTTGGAACTCTCTTGTCCAGGAGGCCAGAAGTTGTAGGCGGGCAATTTAGAGTTTACGGGCACACGGTTTACTGTGGCCTCGTCCAACAACAAAGTTTCTGCCAGTTTATTTAACTGTTTGTTGTAAGTTTTTACTGTTTCGAGCATTTTATTATAACAGAGTATTTGTGATCTTCTTATGCTTTATCTATTTGTTTTTTAAGAAAACAGAACCAACAATCGTAAACTCTAAATTTTTTGTTTGTTTTGTTCTGTTTTATCAAAACTCAGCTTTCATATTTACTTAAGATATTGTTCAAGAATTTTTTCATAGGTTTAAAACTACTGTTTCAAAACTGCTTTGATATTATTTGTGCTATCCTATTTGTGTTCTGTTTTAGCTAATGGCTGACCAGTTTACCCAACCACCTGCTATGAATAATGAGATTCCGGTGATCAAAGCTAGCGGTACTGAGGCCGCAATGCCAATTCTGAGAAGTCCAATGTCGTTTTCTCAATTTGAGAAACCGGAAAAGTTCAAGGGTTCCAACTTTAAACGTTGGCAACAGAAGATGATGTTCTTCCTTACCACCTTGAACTTGACCAGGTTTCTGAAGGAGGAGAAACCGGTGGAGGACAAAGAGGATCCTCAATCTGCTGTGATAGTTGAGTCCTGGATGAGTGCCGACTACCTTTGTCGTAACTACATACTGAATTCTCTTGACGATGCACTTTTTAATGTGTATTCCCCCAAGGAGACTGCTAAGAATCTTTGGAAATCGTTAGAGATAAAGTACAAAGTTGACGACGCAGGCGCAAAGAAATTTGTAGCCGGGCGATTCCATGACTATCGAATGGTAGATGGCAAGAGCGTTGTTGAGCAATGCGAAGAGCTGCAGCTGATATATCATGAACTTGCTGCCGAAGGTATGGGGCTAAATGATGCTCTCCAAGTGGCGATGATGATTGAAAAATTACCGCCATCTTGGAAGGACTTCAAGAGCTACCTAAAGCACAAGCGAAAGATGATGAGTCTAGAGGATCTTATCAGGAGGTTGCGCATCGAGCAAGACAATCGAAAAGTTGACAAGAAATCATTTGGAATGATTTCCAAGGCCAATGTGGTTGAAGTTGGGGACAACTCCCATGGGAATAAGCGCAAACGTACTTTTGAACCCAAGGGAGATACTCAGACAAGGAGGTTCACCGGTGACTGTTATGTGTGTGGTAAGCCTAACCATAAGGCCAAGGACTGCACTCAACATCAAAACAACTGCACTCAACGTCAAAACAATGACGGTAAGAGGAAGATAGTCCCTTACAAAGGCAAAGGCAAGAGGCCTGCACATGCCCACATTGCTGAGGACAATCTGAGCTCTGACATGGATGACATGCATCAGAGTGCTGTGGTATCGGAGGTGAATCTTGTTGGAGGGAACTCCAAGGAATAGTGGTGGACACTGGGGCTACTCGCCACATTTGCGCCAACAAATGGATGTTTAAGACCTATCAACCGGTGAATGATGAGCACTGCTACATGGGAAATTCAGCAGTCTCAAAAGTTGAAGGCAAAGGGACGGTTGTGCTAAAAATGACTTCCGGAAAAGAGTTGACTCTTACCGAGGTGCTCCACGTGCCAGAGATCCGAAAGAATCTCATCTCCGGAGCAGTGCTGAACAAGAAAGGCTTTCGGCTCGTGTTTGAGTCCGACAAAGTTATTCTGACCAAGGGTGGTATGTTTGTAGGCAAAGGCTACTTGGCCAATAACCTCTTCAAAATGAGTGTAATGACTTTAGCTCCTAAGGTTAAGTCTAATGTAGAGGTTGATGTTGATGTTAATACAGCATATGAGGCTGGCACAAGCAAAAATAATGTAATGACTGTTGCCAATGTGGCTAATAAAACTTTAAAGTTTGATTATTCTTGTGAGTCTTTACATTTGTGGCATGGTAGATTAGGACATGTGAATTATAAGTCCTTACAAAGGCTAATGTCTCTTAATCTATTGCCTAAATTTAACATCAATCATAAACACAAGTGTGAGACTTGTGTAGAGGCCAAATTAACCAAGTCATCATTCTACTCAATTGAGCGAAGCACCGAACCGTTAAACTTGATTCATACGGATGTATGCGATCTAAAGTATGTACAATCTAGAGGCGGTAAAAATTATTTCATAACATTTATCGATGATTGTACAAGATATTGTTATGTCTACTTAATGAGAAGTAAGGACGAAGCAATTGATATGTTCATTCACTATAAGAATGAAGTTGAGAATCAACTTGATAAAAAGATTAAAATTCTTCGAAGTGATCGAGGCGGTGAATATGAGTCACCATTTGCACAAATATGTGCTGAGAGTGGTATTATTCATCAAACCACTGCGCCTTATTCTCCCGAGCAAAATGGTATTGCTGAAAGGAAGAATAGAACGCTTAAGGAAATGATAAATGCAATGCTTATAAGTTCCGACTTACCTAGAAATTTGTGGGGAGAAGCTCTGCTTTCTGCCAACTATGTGCTAAACAGAGTACCACATAAAAAGTTGGATAAAACGCCTTATGAATTGTGGAAAGGTCGTGCACCTAGTTACAAGTTTTTAAGGGTTTGGGGCTGTCTAGCAAAGGTACCAATTCCTCCTCCTAAACGGACTAGGATAGGACCTAAGACAGTAGATTGTGTATTTATCGGATATGCGCAAGATAGTAGTGCCTATCGTTTTCTAGTGCATAAATCAGATAATGCAGAAATGCATGTAAATACTATCATTGAGGCTAGGGATGCTTCGTTCTTTGAGGAAATCTTTCCCTACGAAACTCCGACAATGCCTGAAACCAATGTTGAGAGAAATGTGGGGGATAGAGAATCTCAAGAGAATGTTGAATCGCCTAGACGAAGCAAAAGAGCGAGAAAAGAGAAATCTTTTGGCTCGGATTTTCTAACATATCTGTTGGAAAAAGATCCGACTACTTTCAAAGAAGCAATGTCTTCACAAGACTCTGATCTTTGGAAAGAAGCGGTGAACAGTGAGATAGAATCTATCTTACATAATCATACTTGGGAACTAGTGGATCTTCCTGCAGGTTGTAAACCACTAGGCCACAAGTGGATCTTCAAGAGGAAGATGAAAGCTGATGGTACTGTAGATAAGTACAAGGCTAGACTTGAAGTAAAAGGCTACAAACAAACTGAAGGTGTTGATTATTTCGACACATACGCTCCTGTATCCCGGAAAACGTCTATAAGGTTAATAATTGCATTTGCTGCATTATATAACTTAGAGATCCATCAAATGGATGTTAAAACGGCTTTTCTAAATGGAGAGTTAGAAGAGGAGGTTTACATGGAACAACCTGAAGGGTTTGTAGTTCCAGGTAAAGAAACGAAGGTGTGTAAACTTGTGAAATCCTTGTATGGATTAAAACAAGCACCTAAACAATGGCACGAAAAATTTGATAGCGTCATGCTTTCAAATGGGTTTAAAACAAACCAATGCGATAAGTGTGTCTACGTGAAAGGAGACAATACAAACTATGTAATAGTATGTCTATACGTAGATGACATGATAATTGTTGGTAATAACGATAACATCAAAATTACCAAGAAAATGTTGTCACGAAATTTTGAGATGAAAGACCTAGGTCTTGCAGATGTGATTCTTGGAATGAAGATCACCAAACATGCAGATGTATATTTTCTCTCCCAGGGTCATTATGTCGAGAAGATACTTGACAAGTTTGACAAGGGAAATAATACCATCGCTAGAACACCTATGGAAGTGGTGTCAAATCTTTGCAAGAATCGCGGAGAAGGTGTGCAACAACTAGAGTACTCTAGAGTCATAGGCAGTCTAATGTACCTCATGGATTGCACTAGACCTGATATAGCTAATTCTGTCAATACATTGAGCAGATATACGAGTAATCCCAGTTATGAGCACTGGAAGGCAGTAGTTCGAGTTCTTAGATATCTAAGATATACTTCTAACTACGGACTACATTATACGAGATACCCAGCAGTAATTGAAGGGTATTCAGATGCGAATTGGATATCGGACTCCAAAAATATAAAATCTACGAGTGGATATATATTTATAATTGGCGGTGCTGCTATTTCATGGAAATCATGCAAACAGACATGCATTGCTAGATCAACTATGGAATCTGAGTTCATAGCTTTAGATCTTGCGGCAGAAGAAGCTGATTGGCTTCAGAGTTTCTTAGAGGATATTCCAATGTGGTCAAAACCAATGCCACCCATTAGTTTGCACTGTGATAGTCAGTCAGCTATGGGAAGAGCACATAACAATGTGTATAATGGGAAATCAAGACACATTCGTCGGAGACATAAATCCGTGAGAAATTTACTAAAAACCGGTGTCATTTCTTTAGATTATGTGAAGTCTAAAGAAAACATTGCTGACCCATTTACGAAAGGTCTGACAAGAGACCGAGTAGAGGTTTCATCGAGGGGAATGTGGTTGAAGCCCATGAAATTGATTTCCAACCATGATGGCAACCCAACCTGAATTGTAAAATCCAATTTGCAGGTTCAATGGGAAACCGAATTGTGGGGGGGCGATCGAACAAAGCACTCGGGAAATTGAGTTCCTTACCTATTCCTGTGATGAAAGAGTGATAGACCTGTACTTTGGGAAGGCTGAGCCCATGCTCTTAATGATTCTTCTATCTCGAGATGATAAAGTGGGGTATTACAGGATACTCTTTAGGAGAAATCACCTATGTCGAATGTGAAGGGGCCGCTTCTATGAGATGACCTGAGGGCTAAATCTTTAGAGCATTCGATGAAACATCCAAGGCAGTCCAGGGCCAAAATGGACAACAACGAAAGAACCAATAATAGTGTGGAGATGAAGCTGTGTGAGTATTGTTGTCTTGTTATACATAAAACGTCGAACAGTTCAAGCAATCGCGTCCACTGGTTGACAAGTATATCCGATGATACTTTACTAAGGAAGGTTCAAGGTTAATCACCACCTATCCTGATGCAGTGGATTCTCAAAGTACTCTAAAATCTTCATCTAGGTGCATTGTGTAATTTTTCCGCCATATTGCATTCATGTGGGGGATTGATAGGATTATTGATTATTGGGTTTTAATCTTTAAAAGCCCAATATTATTATTAATTTTGTTAATGAGAACAAAATTATGGTAAGTTAATTATGAAAGGCAATTAGGCTAAAGAAATCCCACATTGAGTAATTGAGGCACTTATGGTTTGTTTATATTGAGATACAAATCATTAGAGTGTAGTTAAGTAGAAAAGATGGGTTCCCCTCGCGCGCCGTCCGTCCATCCGCTCGGCTCGGCTCGTCTCGACTCGACTCGCCTCGCCACGCCACGCCACTATGCATTGTCATTTAAGTTGAGACTTTTCATCTAACCCACTATGCATTGTCATTTAAGTTGTGGCCTTTGGTAGGCCTGCTGTTGCAGCTATATAAGCTGCTCCAGCCTCATTCTTTATCTCATCCCGAATTTGCATTTGCATATCATATCATCTTCTTGAGAGTACTACACACTTCTTAGTGTTCGAGTGAGTCTGTCTGGGTTTCTGCTTCAACCCATACAGAGGTGTTTGGGACGTTGTACCTTGGAACTCTCTTGTCCAGGAGGCCAGAAGTTGTAGGCGGGCAATTTAGAGTTTACGGGCACACGGTTTACTGTGGCCTCGTCCAACAACAAAGTTTCTGCCCAGTTTATTTAAACTGTTTGTTGTAAATTTTTACTGTTTCGAGCATTTTATTATAACAGAGTATTTGTGATCTTCTTATGCTTTGTCTATTTGTTTTTTAAGAAAACAGAACCAACAATAGCCACTCCCAAATCGTTCCTATGTAATTCTCATTAATTTTATTAAAGTTTAAAAATAAATAAGAAATATTTTATTGTTCACTCGATTACCCTGTTTGGACAGCGATAGATATATGACACTTGAGTTGCGGTACGGTTTAAAATTTCCTCTAGTTTTAGTTTATTCTATTTTTAAAGAATTATCAAATAGAATCATACTAAATGGTATTTTCAAAATTTTATAACTAATTTATCAAAAATATCAATATAATTTCCAACTCAACTTGGCTCAATTGACTCAAATTCGTTTAAAACAAAATTAACAATTGCTTCCTCTATTAACTCGAAGTATCCAATATTTTTTTTTTGGAAGCAGAAACATGAAATATATTAAACGATTATGAGACATATAATATATAACTATTAAGTTTTGTTAATAAGACAATGACACCAAGTAGAAGCATATAAACATCGTAAAAGTGAGGCCGTTTGAGCAGAAATTGTTGTACTAAATTATATTGGATGTGTATCCAAGCACAACAAATGGCTTTTTAATAAGAGTGCCGAGGCGAGATTTATAATCTCTGTCCTTAAGACAATATTGCCCCGCTACGGTGCTAACGGTTTACTTTGGCAATTTGTCTCCCAAGATACAACGACTATGATTTGTGATAGGAGCACTCCAAATCACAAATCCTTTAAACCACAAAGGTCTAAAAACGCTCAACCATAACAATGATGAAGACTCACAAAATTACTCAAATTTTGATCTTCAAATATGATGTGAATTTCCAAAATTCCATCTTCAAACGTGATGTGAATTACTCAAATTCCATCTTCAAATATGATGTGAATTACTCAAATTCCATATTTAATTCATTCAAAGGTTGTTTCTTATATAGTATACCAAATGGTGTCATCAAGAGACACAATTTGGAAGCATCCATCATGAAAATTTGCACCCCAACATGAATGGACACACCATTTAATTTGGAAGCATCTAATCATGAAACATTGCACCCCAACATGAATGGACACACCATTTAATTTGGAAGCATCTAATCATGAAACATTGCACCCAACATGAATGGACACACCATTTAATTTGGAAGCATCTAATCATGAAACAATGCACCCCAACATGAATGGACAGACCATTTAATTTGATTCAAATTTCCAACAATCCCCCACATGAATTAAATTAATGCATATATGTAATTGAGCGCTTTTAACGAACTATTATGGCATCGGGAGAGATAGCTTGTGGCTTTGAATCTTCCGTAGTAGTATTCAATCGGATTTACTTGACTTAATAGTGAACTTATAGTCTTGAACTATTTAGTCGTTGGTGTAAACCAAGACAATTGAACCCACACCATAATAATTCTAACCTTCGTATTGGTTTCTTACGGTTGTGTCCGTTTCGGCCATGGACCACGCTTGGTTTCATAAGTGCTTTTCATCTTTGAAGCGGCCACACTTCGCACTTACGTAGGTGATCTCCTAGAAGAGTATCCCGCTATACTCCAACATATTCTTATATGTCTTAGGAATCATTAAAGGCCTTTTGCCTATCATCGTACCCTTTTTGCAGGCTACACCCCTTATCATAGGAATGGGTCGGAGATTAATTCTCCAAGGTGTTTATACAATCTCATAATTTAGTTGTCCCTTTTGAACCTAGATCTTGGGATCTCCAGTCAACAAGGTTGGGTATCCACTATGAGATTTTGATTATAGGGTTTTAACCCCATTCCCCTCGATAAACTTCCACATGATCTCTCGGTTAACCAATTTATATGCGGATTCGCGGTTTCACATAATCACTCATGATTATGCCACTAGAGATCATTTTATCATATAGCATTATCGCAACACATTTTAGTTGCATGCATAGGATTTTTCTCTAACAACTTATAAAGCAACTCGACCGAAGAAGCTTTATATGTTTTCCATAGAGAATTTTCCACAATAATATATATTCATTTTTGATAATCACATTACCTCTTTTGCATCATTTTATCCTTTTAGGATATTTCCATCATCGAATTTTAAGCGTTGTTAACGCGTTATTTCAAAATTCGAGACCAGATCAAAATACTCAACTTTAATTCACAATTCAAAATTTTTAAGCACATAAAAATTACAAGTTCAAGATTACATTTCTTGCAAACTTGAAATTTAAACACAAAGCTTAAAATTTGAAACTCGAATTAATCCTTGAGATTTCGTTCTTCAAGTGTCTTGGAAACTTCATTCCAAACATTATTCTTGATGCACACATGTCAAAATGTTTTGTCAACATTTTTTCTTTTGTTACTTGATGATTTCTAAATTGCTTCTCCAATGAGCATATCATCAATACACAAGCATACCTATGCTTAGGTGTGTACACATTTGTCACACTCATTAATATATTTGACAACATGACTTGTCAAACTCTTCATGTCTTTTATTTTGGTTTTTAGTATGACTTTACTTTGGCCTTCATTTCTAGTTTAGCCAAGTACCCCCACATTTCAAATATTGTAGGAAACTCTATTTTCCTTCAATCACAAGGTTTTCGTCATTGCCTAAATGTGGTAAGTGATTGAATCCTAGATTGCAACCCCCACAACTTCGGGTAGTAACGAAGTGCACTGGCGTTCAAACTTCCGTGTTTCAAGTTCTAAGCGTTATAGTCTTACAAATCCAAATTCAAGTTTTTATTTCTTGAAAATTTCGGATTTAAGCGTACTTGCTTACAAAAGTTGAAACTTGGATAATATTCTCAAACTCGGTTCACATTTTGCAATTTAAGCGCACTAACTTAGAAAACTTGAATTCAAGTTTTATTTTTAAAACTTGCATTCATGTTATAAGCGAACTAGCTTAGAAATTCAAAATGAACCAATTTGAGATATTGCAACGCCTAATCAAAAATTTGTGGCTTCGATTTATCACTTGTGTTTTAAGCGTACAAAGCTTAGAAACTCGAATTAAAGATTTTATAGTCTTGCAGATTCAAGCTTAAGTGTCAAATTCTTAGACAACACAAGTATAATCTACTCACAATTTCCCATAGCAAAACTCATTTGCTAAATTTTATTGCAATCTCATTCTTGAAGTGTTTAAACACATCACTGGCCTCGTTTTGCTTCATAGCAAAAAAGTCACAACAATATCATGTGCAAATATTGATAAAGTAACAAATTACTTTTCTCACATCTCTAGTTTGCACAATCTTTCCATCACAAACATCATTGTGAGTAACATTTCAGAAATTTTGTTGTCCTCTTCGATTCTCAAGCGAATCACAAGGTCTTCAAGATTCATCTATTTTCGCTTATGCTTGAGATAATTCTTGAAGTCCTTCCATGACGGAGGCAACTTTTCAATCATGGCGGCCACTTGGAATGAGTCACTTAGAATCATTCCCTCCGCATGAATTTCGTGCATGATTACTTTCAAATCTTGCACTTGTGCTATCACAGGCTTTGTATCAACCATTTTGAAATCCAGGAATCGCCCAACGATGAATTTCTTCATGCCGGCATCCTCGGATCTATACTTTTTCTCCAAGGATTGCCACAATTCCTTGGCCGTCTTCACTAGACAATACACATTGTATAATGTGTTGTCCAGTCCATTTAGAATATAATTCTTGCACAGGAAATCGCTTTGATTCCACGCATCAACCGCAACTCTCTTTTGGTTGTCGGTTTCACTCCCCATAATAGTAGGAGCATCCTCATTGAGGAACCTTGCCAACCCCAAGGTTGTCAAATAAAACAACATCTTTTGTTGCCATCGCTTGAAATTGTTCCCATTGAACTTTTCAGGCCTTTCACCATGATGAACCGGAGTCGTTGTTGCACTCGACGAAGCCATTTGTTGCTAATATTGTCTTAAGATTGTTGTACTAAATTATATTGGATGTGTATCTTAGGAAAGTAGCAAGCACAACAAATGGCTTTTTAATAAGAGTGCCGAGGCGAGATTTATAATCTCTGTCCTTAAGACAATATTGCCCCGCTACGGTGCTAACGGTTTACTTTGGCAATTTGTCTCCCAAGATACAACGACTATGATTTGTGATAGGAGCACTCCAAATCACAAATCCTTTAAACCACAAAGGTCTAAAAACGCTCAACCATAACAATGATGAAGACTCAAAAATTACTCAAATTTTGATCTTCAAATATGATGTGAATTTCCAAAATTCCATCTTCAAACGTGATGTGAATTACTCAAATTCCATCTTCAAATATGATGTGAATTACTCAAATTCCATATTTAATTCATTCAAAGGTTGTTTCTTATATAGTATACCAAGTGGTGCCATCAAGATACACAATTTGGAAGCATCCATCATGAAAAATTGCACCCCAACATGAATGGACACACCATTTAATTTGGAAGCATCTAATCATGAAACATTGCACCCCAACATGAATGGACACACCATTTAATTTGGAAGCATCTAATCATGAAACATTGCACCCCAACATGATTGGACACACCATTTAATTTGGAAGCATCTAATCATGAAACAATGCACCCCAACATGAATGGACAGACCATTTAATTTGATTCAAATTTCCAACAGAAATGCTAGAACGATCGGTAAAATACAATTATCGCCAGCGAAGTCAAAATCAAATATGATTCGCTGTGCCTTTGAACCGTTCAATATTAAAAAATGTGAAGTCAACATTCAATCCCGTATATGTAAAATCCTTTTTATATTTTCACACTTTTAATTAAATAAAACTGTTGATTATAAACTTTTGATGTCTTTTGTGTAGAATATTTTTAAATTAAATTAATGATATATTTGATTTCGACAAAATTTTATTTTAATAGTGATTCATACACGTAGATAAAAACGTTGATATTACCATATATTATATCAACATGTTTGTCAAGGACAGTTGAATGGGCGAAACTTAAAGGTAAAACCCATTCATGAGGGTAAATTAAAAAATGTCCCATAGAATATGGATTTGCTAATATTAATCCCAAATTTTTAGGACCAATCAAATATAGTCTTACAGAACTTGTTTTTAGTAATAAATAGTCCTACATAAATGGTTTTAACACATTAGTCCGACAAAATTATCTTTAACAAAAGTGATCTGATAATTGAACATGGGGTTTGATGCCACTTTTAATTAAAAAAAATTTGGACTAATCTTGATTAAAAATAAAAGTTTAAAACTATTTTTGATTAAAAACAATTATCATAAAATTATATTTGGTTAATCCTAAAAAATTTGGACTAATAATGAAAAGATCCCTATTTTATGAGATATTTTTTTTTAAAAAAAATCAACACCCTAACTATGAGTTAAGATAATTTAGGTGGTGTCGATGAAAATGAATATATAGAATAATTCACGCAGACACACTTAAAGGTGTGCAAAAATTAACAATTTCCAACTAATTAAAATATTTCCTTTTTGAAAATAAAATAAAATTGCACCATTAATAAAGATATGGTATTTTCTCTCTCTTTTGACAAGATATTTTTATTACTTGGTATTTGATAGTGCATTTTTAATATTTGTTTCCCCTAAAATTTTGAAGCAGTATAATAGAGAGAATTCTCAATGCTAATACGATCTATATTTTTTAACATAATATATCACATATGATCTAAAAATTCAAGATTCTTATCCACGCGTAGCTAATAGAAAGAGTTAAAACTTGTATATTCATCGTTTTGTATAGAAATAAACGAGACTAAGTACCACGATAAGGAAAATATATCAGAGAATCAAGCCAAAATACATCGTCCAATATGTAAGAACACAATAGTACAATGAAGAATGGTCTTTCAATAACCATAAAAAAAAAATTTACACACGATTGATGACGAAGAAAGAACAAGCATCTAGATTGAAGATGGTGAAAAGATAACTTCATTCGTTAAGAGGAAAATATAAATACTAAAAATCACCTCGTTTCCACCCTACAAATTGGGAAAAGGAAAAACCCTCCCAATTAGGTTTTGGTCATTTAGAAAGATTCCAAGGCAGAGAAAGTGTTCGTTGGAAGTGATTAAAGATAAAAGATATAAGCTCAAAGTTTAAGACATATTGAACAATACATAACTTCTGAAGAAAGACTTGTAAGAAGATAGATAAAAAGATACTGGAAAATTATATTAATTTAGAGAAGTATTAATCGATAATCGCTAAATTAATAATTCCAAGGAATTTATCATGAGCTTGACAATATGATTAATGATCTTGGTCACCGTAATAAAATTGATGTCAACCTGTTGATTACCCTGTGTAAAATGATGAAAGTTCAATTCCAAAATTTAGAAGAAATTGTGGCTGGTGTCATTGAAAATCCTGTTGATGATGAAGCTGAGAATGATTCGGTACCTTAGAACCAATCACACGAAAATACTCGTGACATCAACAACTCTTCACAATTTTGTGTTGTAACTCGAGAACACTACATCACAACTTTTAAATGTAATGAAAAAAGTTTCTTAAATGTCACGACCCGAGATCGGGGTTGATACACCTGACATTGACTCCAAATAATATTTTGAAATCAACAAGCCTCATAATACAGAATTCAACCAAAAATCTTTACCTAGTGAGACTGTAATATTCCTTAAAATGTAATCCACACAGATTCAAATTTCGCGAAAATATAAATAATAATAGATTCATATTTCACTAAATTTTCTAAATTATGTTTGCAAATTTAGTTAATTATTAATTTATGGTGTTGATAAAACTATATCTTTATATGAGGATATTCCTTAAACCTGCGACTCCCCATTAAAAAAGGAAAGGAAAGGACCAACATCCCATTCTAGCCTCCAACGTAGACTATTGTGCGGAGATGCAGCAAAGTCAAATTTAGAATTTTTATTTAAGAGAATAAAAAATAATAATAAATAAAATTAAGGGGTTAGAATATAATTTTAGTAGAAAAATTATAATTTTTGGTGGTTAAAACATAATATTTTTTTAAGGAGAATTTTTTTTTTAGGGCTGATTTGACCATGGTTCAGAACCGGCTGTTAGACGGTTCAGAACCGCCGATTCGATTGTTCAAAAAACATCAGTCTTTAACATTAACCTACCTTGACGATTTCGGTTACGATTAGACCCTTATTTTTTTAAAAAAAATTAAAATATTATTAAATTTGAAAAAGTGTAAAAAAATATTTGAATGTATTTTTCTTCATGGATTAATTATAAAATAACGTAAAATCAATTAAAGCTCAAAGTATAAAATATATTTGTTTGATTAATATATATAAATTATAAAATACTATTTAGATCGACAAGTCTCTTTTAAATTAATTGTTGAAACTAATTATTCGAGCTGAGATTATGAGTTCATCATAACATAAGTTTTAAATTTAAAAAATTAAAATAAACTATTGAACCACTCGACGGTTCATGAGTTAGAAAAATATGATCATTAACCGATCCACTATAGACAGACCTTATGGATCCGATCCATCGAACCATTAACCCGATTAATCGATCTGTTGATCACAGGCAGACCGCAGATATGGCCTTGGTAAGCGGGTGCCTCCCCACACATGACACAACATCGTTCGCCCTGGATCCAGCAATGGTGGAAAATTTAAAAAAATAGCAAATAACAAAATAAGAAATATCTCTTGCCCCACACCTCCTCTCTTTTTCACGCACAGCACACGGTAAATCGCGTGAATAAATATTGTCATCTTTATGAGATTTGTTCTCTGTAAAATTGAAAATCTATAGTTTTTGTGATATTTCTTTGAATTTGAGCCATGCCAAGAGGGAGAGTAGCTGCAATGCAGACGGCGGCGGGGAACGGCGGGGAAGGTGACGGATCTAAGGAGATCAGATTCCGTGGTGTTAGAAAACGGCCGTGGGGAAGGTTTGCGGCGGAGATCAGAGACCCTTGGAAGAAGGCTCGTGTGTGGCTAGGTACCTTCGATTCTGCTGAGGACGCCGCTCGCGCTTACGATGCCGCCGCATTATCTCTCCGCGGGCCGAAGGCGAAGACAAACTTTTGCCTGCCGATGAACGGCGATGGCTATCCTGATTTCAATCCTCGGAACCCTAATTTACCTCGAAGCGATGCGAACCCTATTGATCCATTCATGAATTCACGGTTCTACCCTCGGGAGCACCAGATAATTGCACAGCAGAGGCCCACCTCCAGTGGCATGAGCAGCACCGTGGAGTCATTCAGTGGACCCCGCCAGCTTCCCGCGCTGCCGCCGCCTACTCGGTTTGTGCAGCGGAAAAGGAATCCTTCGTTGCCACCGATGGTTCCAGATGATTGTCATAGCGATTGTGATTCCTCATCATCGGTTGTTGATGACGCCGAATTTGACATCGCTTCCTCATCTTGTAAAAAGGCCCTGCCTTTCGACCTTAATATGCCGCCGCCGGTGGATGCCTCCGCGGCAGACCTCGATGCGCTCTATTGCACAGCTCTCCGGCTCTGAGCTATACCCGGCGACGATTATCTTGTCTTGTGGAAGAAACCCATTGGGTTAAATTAAATTACTGGATTTTCTTTTTCTTTTTCCTTTTTTTATTTGGGAAAAAAACGAAAAAAGAAAGAAAATATGAGAGAAATGCTCGCAGAAGAGTGGTGAAGACCAAGAGGTTATGAAAATCGAGAGAGTTCTTGAGGTCTCGTCTTCTATGAGTATCTGTTGTTTGAAGAGAAATTACGTGATTTAATCATATAAACTTCAATGTTATGATTCATATGCATAATAGAGAAGATAATATGGTGTGATTTGAATGTGCACTATGATATTGCCAATCTTTTTATGCTATCCTATCAATATGTAAAAAACTATTGTATTTGAAGCTCAATTTTGTGAGCACATGACCACGCGAAGACTGGGTACCTATTTGTGAGGTACAAATAGGTGCAAATACAGTATTTTGCAGTGTGAGGTCCAGTGAATCCTATGATTCCTTGAGGGAACTTTTTTTTTTTACAAGGTATCCAGGTTTACGTCTGATTAATCTTGGATGACGACCCCGGCTCCTCAGAACCGCCACCAGGTAAATCGATGTGCACGGATGACAGGTATTTGAGGAAGCGGACCAACAAGATCTGAACACAGGACAAACCCACACAATATTTCAGTGGTGAATTTATCCCACACGTTATTCGAACCTGCGACGTCAGAGGATTTCTCCCCACATCACCTCGGCCTTTACCAATACATTTATGCCTCTGGGGGCATGGGAACTCATGTTTGGTATTAGAGACAGAGGTCTAAGAGAACCAAAAATGAATCAGGAAGTCCCTCTCAAGGTACTTGTGCATTTGTTGGTGAACACGTTTTGACATGGTTCGTGAAGAGAGAGTCTTGCGAATTTTACCAATGGCTGATGCTAGAAAATTTACTGCTCTGGATTTTTGTTTACAGGTCCTCAATGTGTTGACCCAGAACATCTTTAGCACCAAATATAATATTGGAACGAACCCTCATGAAAGTGTCTTGGATGGCTTGCCAAAAGTTCTTAAAGAGAAACTCTTACTTGTCAGACCTGAACTCATACTTAAATAACCACACATAATGTTTCGATTATGACATTAGTAATTTTTTTATATCAATTGAAGGTTGCCTTATATTTTGTGACAATTGGTGTATATCAATCATTAGTGATGTCCGAGTAAAAGAATCTTATCTTTTGTTGCACTGGGCGTCTATCCAGGAATCATTGTAACACTTTGGTCATGGTACCCAATTACGACAAAGTACCTTTATATGAAGGTTAGTTCTCACGTTTGAAACCCTTTGGCCTTTGTGTACCATTTTTAAATTCTTCATAGCAAGCCTGGCAAAGTAATGCAACATGTCCCAACTCAACAAATCTTTCATCTTAGCTATTGTTTCAGGTGAATAAGTTAGAGGTGCATTGAACCTTTTGGCTGAGGGAGTAGTGTTGCGGCTGGGGCGAGAGGAGGAAGAGGCTGCTTATTTTGATAATTTTTTTCCCTTATTCTGTATGCCCCTGACTGGTGAAACCAAAAGAAAGTTATGATGTTTGCGCCTTGGCGCAATTTTGAACCTCATGAAACTGAGATCTCATTCATTTAATTTGGATGAAATTGTTGTGAAAGATAATGTTTGTGATTCCATTACCAAACTAATATTGAATCTCATTAGCGAATTTTGATCTTACTCTTAAATGCTTTACTCATTAACAGGTAGCTAAATTGAAAGATGCAACGTCTCAAGTGTATCCGAAGCTATATGTACTTTCAGTGGGGTTGTATCAAGATTTTCGTGCACATAGTACAACTTTCTCAAGTAGTGAGCTGAATTGAACTAAAATATCTTGGCAGATCAATCTCCAACTCCATTCTCTTATAACATTTGTATTGTTTGATCAAATGTGGGTGGGCAATCCGAGAAACTGGTGTAAAAATATGATGAGTATCATACATATCTGACAAACTTATAACTTGAGGGTGCTACTGAGCAGTTGATAAATGGGAAGAAACTCTCTAATCTGTTTGGCCCAACAACCCCAAACAATTTAAAAAACACCACTAGTGATAAAGGAACTTGTAGTAGGATCACATTTTTTTCACTACTTCTGGAATAACCTTTATACCCCCTTCATCATTTATCTCTAACTCAGTTGATGATGTCTCTGTGCTTAGTACCCTCCTCTTTAAGAATCTGTAGATGCGGCCATTTGTTCATTCCAGTCGTGATGATGAGTTCCATGCCAGCCCTTGCTTGGAAAACACTTGTAACACAAGACAAGGGACGAGACAACTAAGATTGTAACCCTATGAAAAAACTGTTCAAGACTCGATGAGCTTTGCTTTAGTTGCAACTTTTAAAATCTTTTTCTAAAGATTTGATACCTGCATTGCAGTGTGATCCTTCTTTCAGTTAGCTCCAATTTATGTGCATCTTGTTGGTTCAGGCTCTAGATGCTGCCTTGACTCGTTATGAGGCAGATGCTTGCTAGGAGTGGAGAAACACTCAACAATTGAATGAGCTACATCAATCGTTGGGATGCTACCCTTCAGGCTTTAGTGCAGCCACAACATAAACCAACATTTTATGGCATATCTTAGGTAGGTGAGAAATTTAACCAAAATTAATAAATTTTGGAAAGTATAAAAAATTAGATTTGACAAAATAAGACAATAGCGTATTCTTGTTTCTAAAGGTTTCAAAACTTGTAGACAAGCACCCTTTTTCTTGTTTCATCATAATCGTTTTTTACTTTTTTTTTTTTTAAAAAAATATCTCACGTATTTTCTTTAGAATTTCAAATATCTTTATTGTATTGTATTATAATTAAAGAGGGATGAATAAAAATCACTTTTGGTGTTTCAAAAAACCCCCCTCGAATTCAAAAATGTTAATACTCCTAAAAAACAAAGAAAAGGTACACATAAAATAAAAAAATTTGAAACATCAAATATTCAAACAAGTAAAAAAAATTAAATATATAAATATATAATGTATGTTAAAAGATCATAAATACACGCAAAGCATTTTCTCAATAGCACAAATAAATTGCATCCAAAGTTTGGCGTTGCTAACTTTGGTTTCCTGTTATTTCTAATTGAAATTTTGAAAATAGGTTTTTCAAACTTTTAATATCTAAAAAAATTGAAAATTAAAAGCTTCTTTTGTCATTTTAAACATTTGAAACCACCAAAACGATTTCGCTTATTCAAAGATTCCATTAAAAAAAGAGAGCAGATGGACATTCGATTGACTGGAAGAGCAAAGCCATCATGGGAAACATTGTTGCTTGCTCCTCAGGGGCAATATGAGATTGTTGCTGCCTCTCAGGGCAGCATAAATTTTTTTTTTTCTTTCAAAAAAAGATTCCCAATCGATGGTGATGATGTGCTCTAGGATATCATCAAACAAACCGCTATTATGGCTATAATTTTTCCTCTAGGATGGAGAAATTTACAGCACAAGAAAGCCATGCCGACAACAATTTAAGGCAAAATACAGAATTGGGAAAAATAAAAGCTTAACCACATAAAAGTCAATTGAAACGAATAGAGAAGTCATAAAAAAACAAAAAACAACTTCCTTCGTCAAGCATTTTTCAAATTCAACATGTACTTCAAAAACACTTTAGATGGTAGCTTCTGCGAGATTCTTGGTACTTCGCCAAATCATTCACCAAAAACTGTAGCATGCCAGCTTGATCCGGCAACTGAAACGAGCGGACAAAAAAACTAGTATTTTTGAAGGAATATATATGAAATCAAAAGTTCTTTCTATCGAATCCATGCCTGTACCGGACAACTGAAGATATTGACTATATCTAAATGAATACAATCAATATCAATACCAGAAAATTAGGATGAACAATGATATCCCAAAAAAAAGTTTAATCCGATTTACTATTCAAGGCTCAGTAGTCAGTATCATAAAAAAGAAAGAAATCTAAGGCTTTATCAGCGTTTACATAACAAGCTGTAGGTGATGCTATGAATCCCTACTGAAAAAGAGTTTACCACTAAGAATAAGTTACAGCTGATATAATTCAAGGGTAAAGCAACACAAGGCTATTCGGTATATATAGTACACCAGTTTTTAGACCTTCACACTTTGGGCAGACGCCTTCTTTTCATCGTTCTCAGCATCGCCTTCATCATTTTCTTCATTTTCAGACTCAGCTAGTTTAGAAAGTTCCTCCTGAATCATGAGCTTTATTGATGATTTTCTTGGCGTCAGATCCTCACTGAATCGTTTGGCTGAAATGAACAAAAATTTATTAAGCAAAATAATTAAAAAACAGATTGTAATAACTCGAAGAAGAAAAAACTAGCTGAAGGTAAGGGAATCTAGTGAGGCTTTAAAGTAAGATATGGGACATTACCAAGTAGTTTCAGAAGGTCGGTGAAGGTAGCCTGAAAAAATTAAATTCAATGTCAAGACAATCGAAATATATATACAAAGAACACATGACTTCAGTAATACAAGTGTGAAAAGAAGGAAAAAGCTGATATTTCACAATCTCGACCTTGAATGAAGAGAAGCTACAGTAAAATTTGAATTTGATTTTCATTCAACGGACCAAAAACAGACGGGAGATTCGGCTACCAAATAAACCGGACAACTAACCCATTCTGTCTCGCATTCTCTTTTTCGGTATTTGAAAAAGATTGCTAAAAATGACATTGATATTTAAAAAACTATCCTTTCAATGTTGGTAGGTCGGCAGTCAACTAAAGGATTGGGGGCTGATGAAGACAAAGACATTGCTATTCGTGTTTTCTTATTACCACAGCACGGCGGACATTGAATTGACTAGAAAAAGCTAAGGCCTATATTTCTCTTTGGGCAGAACCACGCCTTATGACGAAAGGGGAGACTGAAACCTAGAACGATACCACTCCGAGAACAAGACATCCTGGAGAGGAGGCTGACAATAGTGCTACTCGAGATATTTCCCTACTGGACTCCAGTACTCTATTTTGAAGAGACCACTAGAAAGAAATGAGTTGAATGCGACCATCGAGTTTCTTCAAGGAGTCCGGACAGGGTTGCAAAAATCACTGAAACTCATTGGCAAATTTTCTGCAACCAACACAGGAGCTGACGTGGAAGCTCGTCCTAATTTCAGATTTTGAGATTTACGTATATTGTGCTCCTCTATTTTGGTAGGGTTTGGGGACCATTTCTCTTACAATTCTGTCTAGCAACTATGTATATGATGATTCCCAACCATCAACAAACAGCAAAAACACCATACTAAACATAATTTGATTCTTGATTAAATTTCAAATAAAACACACCAATTTTGCAAAGGACTACAGAGGAATTAAGACCCATGTCTCCTATTACACAGCATTCAACAAGCAGACACAAACCAAGAGCATGAAATTGTAAATACATGTCTTTCCCTCTCTCATCTTTCACATTGCGAACTCAAAAACATAAAAGAAAAAGGACTTCTGATACTCACAGTGTTGAAGTCGACCTCTTTGAGGAGTTCACAAATCACATTCCTAAGCTCATCGTCACTTGGTGTTAATTTCGTCTCCTTGGGTTTTTCTTTACCTTTCAGAACTTTTTTCCCTTATTTGGACATAACAAAGCAAAATCAGATTAGCAATCTAGTTAAAGAGAAGGTTTTCTACAACAAAACAAGAGCTTAATATTTTTTATCTGCATGCAATTGACAAAAGGTTTAATCATACATTTCTTACCAGTGCTCACGCTTGACGGAGACTTCTTTGGAGGTGATGTCTTCTCCTTGACTATTTCATCTTTCTTTTTACCAGAATACCTCTTTGCACTCATACCTTTATTGCTTTTAGAGCTACTATCTGGTGATTTTACGGGTTCTTTTTCGGGTGGAGGATCGGTCTTCTTAGATATTGTAACTTTCTTGATTTTGGCTTTTTTAGAGGAACCCTTCTTCACAGAAGACTTAGCCGATCCTTCCTCCTGCTTTACTTTGTCCTCATCACATTCTTCAGATTCACTACCTTTCTCTTCACTTTCAGCTCGTTCAGACACCTCATCCTCTGACTTCTCTAGATCGCCATTTATATCATCTTCATGTGCTTCCTCATTCTTGTCTTCTGATTCATCTTCTGAATCAGATATGCTCTTTGTTTCCTTCCCCTTTTTAGATGTACTCTCGGTTTTCTTTGAGCTCTGGATATAACAGAGACGAAAAGTGTGTAAATATAATTAGCAACAAATTTTTTCACATGGTTTCAGGCATCAATTCAGTATGATAGTACTACTTTTCTTCATCTAATTTAAGAGCCAAGCTTCCGATTATGGGGAAAAACAATGGTATGAACACATTTTCCCACTAAGCTTCTTTATTTTTATTTTATTTATTAATCAAAGAGTCCAGTATGAATTTAAATAGCAGTGGAATAGACTTTAGTCTTTAGCCTTTAGCCTCAGATACAGGTTTCAAATGTCATCCACAACATCACCACATAGGCTGCATTTGATAAGAGTGAGAAGATTATGGAAGGGCAAATACTTTTGAGTGTTTAAAAACCTAATATGATTAGTTAAGTAATGGATAATAATTCATTTTTTTGGTTGAGCGAATCAATTTAGGTAATAGTTATTAAAGGCATGGAGGATGCACTAAAGGGTAAAAGTACCCTAGATTTTAGGGGAAGGAGGGAAGATGAAACAACTATTAATTGATGTGCAAGCAAATAAAACAACTATAGCATTTGGATTCACAATCCCAATATTAATCAGGCATCAAGGCGTCCAAATCCCAGTCCCTGGAGGGCCACGCCTGCACAGGCACGCTCTTTGCCTCGGTATAACCCATGCCGAGGAGGATGCCTATGATCGAGGCACAATTTCAGTTTCAAAATACAGCAGCCATTCACAACTATTAATCAAATCAATTTTAGAGCTCCTGTCTCTCCTCCAATGTATCCAATCAACACCCATTCAATTGCCAAATACAACTTCCGTTATCCTTTGCACTCCATTTAACACTTTCATCTCATTTGTCCATCCTAACTAGCCCCACACCTTTCTCCATGTTTTTTCTCCTCTTCCCCATTTTTCTTTCATCTCTCTTTCGATTGTTCCAAAGGAAAACCACATGATTTCATACTTGAAAACCACAAACAACAATGTAGCAACCAAAATACTCTTCTTTCTGCAAACTCCTATAATGGAAATTTCAAAAAGAGATTTACTACCCAAAATTAAATTAATTAATATTTAAGACATCACCTCAGCGCTGCTGCCACAACGCCACCTGTTCCTGCCCCCGCATCCAACAAAAGCAGCAGCTATCGTAGTCGCTGCTGCCACCAACACTACACCAGTGAGTTCCAAAGGCCACGCCACCACCACCCTTTACCTTTACTTTTCTTATGTTTCCTTTTTGTATTTTTCTCATTTCTCTGTGAATACCTGTGAGACACTTCTGCAGCGCCATTAGCTGGTTGTTGCAGTAAACCCAGTTTGGTGTTATGATGCAGTTTTTGGGGAGAAAATCGCTGTCAGTAGTTTTTGAAATGGCATAATAGTCTATGCCGTAAGCTTTTGGAAGCTTTGAAGAGAAAACCTAGATTTCTTTTTCCATTTTAAGATTCCAGGGCATTATGGTAAATTTATTTTATTATATGATTATTATAAATACATTTCCCAGTAAGGACAAATCTGTCAAGCAAACATGTAAACGATATGGGCCTAAATGCCAGGCTTGCGGGTTCCAAGAAAGATAACAAGATGCAAGTGATAAAGCTTGATTATTGCAAGTTAGAAATTCAAGTAATTAACCAGAGAACTACAATCAGCCATTGTAGATAAAAGGCATCAGCAAAAAAATTGACATTCAGATTCATGGTTCATATACTGTTCCAAGTCATTGGATAACAGTTACAGCCTTGCAGGTAGTTGCTGAACCTTGAATATATAAAAAAGCAAGAGTCGGAATCTCAGCCTGGTTTAAATTTAATCAAGAAAAATTACCTTAACCGAGCCTTTTGAAGGATTGCTACTCTCCGATGCTGAGTTGCCGACCTGCTTTCTCTTTTTGCCCTTGCTTGACTGGTCAACATTCATGACACTTAAATATGATAAACAAAGTGGAGAAAAACTTAAAATTGCAGCAAAACTAAAAAAATTAAACTTCGTGTCACTTAAAATATGTTAAAAACAAGTGGCGGAAATACTAAGAAATAATCAGCTAAGTGTCAAACCTCTTCTTTATCCGCAAGCAACTCAGTAGTGGTTGCATGAGGTGCCATTAAAAACTCAATCAACTTTGCAATGATATCTTCCTGAATACGAGATAGTGAATTTAATGATACACGTTGAGAGGAAGTAAAGCCTCGTGAAAAAATAATGTACTTTGCTTTTTGAAGTAGGGAGAATATCACAAACCTTTTTTGCATTGGCCTTGGAAACTGGTATATCAAGAACATCACAAAACTCCAGAAGCTTCTCTTTCACGATCTTGTCAAATTTTTCTTTTATTTTTGTGGTTTGCTTTTCCTGAGACAATGTTCATGTAGAAAGTTTAGAGTCAAAACATTTATGAAGCGCCAAATATATCATATGCAAGGGATTAATACGTTTTTCTTCACCTCATTATCATGCCAAACAAACCCAGAGAATCTTGACATGTTGTTCTTAAATTCAGCAGCCTGGAGTCACAAGGACGATAAGTTTAGCGAACTACAGACCACCAGCGGCATATTAATGGTGACAGATGAACACACACAAAACAAAAGTTCCCTTGGAGGAAAAAAAAGAAACTTACTAAAGGTTGGTCAAACGTGTGATATTTGTATCATTAAGAGTGAATATAGATGAAAGATAGCAAACAGTTGTTATCCCATGGTGGCCAAGCCAAGTAGTTCAGAATGCACTACTGAGTATCAAGTTAGGGAATAACTATGCTCCCTTGAAACAAGGTGAGATGATGCTTGACCTAAAATTTCTAAGACATTGAAAGCATTACCTTTCCTCTCCTGCCAAAAAGAATATTGTGCAGCAATCTAAAGGTATCATCAGTCTTTTTTCTCGACAACTTGTATGCCACTGTAACAAAAATGTGGTTAAAAACACCAAATTCATTCATACAAGCCATATTTGAAACTAAATTTCATGAGCAGCTATTGCAAGAAGCATTACAAGTATTTTCACCGCTAAACCATAGACAGGATATGCAATTTTTACACCCAACCAAAAGACCAAAAAAATGTAAAGATTAGTGATCACAGACATTTGTGCCTGCATGTGCTGTGTTGGCAAAAGCGAATATTCCAACATCTCGGTCAACAAAATTCTGTTCTTTCTCAAAGAGAAAAATAGCAACTGACATTCAGAAAAACTGCGTCCCAGTCAAAGAGATAGACGAGATGGAGCACTTCATTGGAAAATGTATAAGTAGTTGTTTTTTACACCGCTAGCAAAAACTTATCAAACAAGTAAACAAAAAGACAAGTTTTACTTAGGTAGTAAAGATTGAAGGATTTTTGTCAAGACATATATTTCCTTTGATTTTAATTGATATCCCGTACCTAATGCAAAGTAATATAACATGAAATCCATGAGTTGCTTAGGGTAACCTGAAGATATGAAATTTATTAGATTCATTTAGTTTAATAACATATGTAGTTTTCATATGATAATATTAAATCCCAAATAAAAAGCAAAAAAAAATGAAATTAAATCCAAAAATGTAATCATGTAATTGAAAATTTATCTGTTCATCACTTGATAAGATATAAGTATATTGCTAATCATTTCACATAGGAAGTGTTACAAGTGTAGAAAGAAGAGGCAATCAGTCATCTTGAGCCAGAAGGGTTAAATAGATGGAAAAGAGAGTAATTATAGTCTCCTGATTATGTGAGAATTATAGTCTAATCTATTTCTTTACAGATCTAGGTATTTAAATGCAAATAAATGATTGCAGCTTTTATTATTTAGACAAGCGTTCTACATAAATGCGACGAGTGTGCAACGAAATAACGTCTCCAAAGAGTTTCTTTCAGGTGCTAGTGAAAAGCAATCAGAACTTTACAGGACAAATTATAAATCAAGTCAAATGGAAAGCGGGAGGAGGGGGGGACTTCTCTGAGAAACTTCCCAACAATTTCTGATTATCAACCTTAAATAATAGCCTTGTTCCCGAATTTTGGTAGTCAATTATATATATTTTTATCCTGGAATTTAAATTTTTAGTGTGGGTAGTACCCTAACTAAAAAGGAAAAAAGTAGAGTCCTTATCACTTTGTTGGAGCATGCTAGAGAACGTAGGGAGTTAGAAGGCCTGGCTATTAAAGAGCTCCCCTAACAGTATCCATAGCTGGTATATTAAATGCGAAGACGATGAAACAAGATATGACATTTTACCATCTCCTAGATTCACAGTATCTATATTGTATAAGATCCAGAAAGAAAGGGGTTTTCATCAAGTGCAGCCAAAGAAAAAGTAACACACTTAAGGGAAACTTGTTAAATGTTTGGAAGCGAGACAAAACTCGAAAGCTATGGAAAATAGTGATAATGGCAACTATTTTGGAGTAGGCCGGACCGTAGTTCTAAAGCTGACGGGTACAGTTCCGATTCCAAAAAAGATGGAACCGGAACCAACCCACTCGATTACTATTTCAGCTCCAGTTCCAGTTCCCGACAGTTTCAGTTACAGTTTGAACCGATTTGAGCTGAAATTTATTCCTTGAAATTGTAACGACAAGGAAAAGAGTAGAGGTATAAGTAATAGGTAATTAAAATAATAAAAGTTAATTATCTAGCAGTTATATTGCAAAATATTATGAGCATTCAATTTTTTATTAAAATAAAATAAAAAATAGGGATTAAATTCATCATATAAATTTAGTAGTTTAATTAAATAAATTAAGTTGTTTATAAATATTACAAGGTCTTAGAACTTAATATTAATTTATGATTTTGGTTACGGTTCCACAAGGTTCCGGTTTTTTAGGAACAATAATCAGAACCGAGCAGTAAATCCATGGTTCTAGGTTCGGAACTGGAACTGAAACGGTTTTGGTTTTGGTATTGTGTTTTCAGAGACGATTCGGTTTCGGTGGTCGTGTCCACTTGGGAGCTGTTGAAAGAAAGAACAAATAGACTCAAGGAACACAATTAGACATATCTCAACTTTATACTTTTGGCACAACTGGAGAAAGAACTTGAAAAGATTTGATTTAGTTCATAAGTAATAGGGTGGCAGCCCATATTTGCCTAACTCAATAATCGTGTAATTTATTTGTATCAAGACTACGTATTCAAATTATGATTCAATATATGGTTAAGAAAAATTGATCCAAGGGACATCTTATCCTTCAATTATATATTTATCTTCGTTAATGATTTTCAGTTCTTATTAAAAAACAGCATTCATTTTTAGCAACATGTTGGTATATTTTAATTTTATTTTTTACAACAATTGTTAATCACTTGAGGGAGTCTAACGTGTGGCACTTGTCAAAACCTTACTGAGGATGGAAAAAAGCATACAGCCATATAGTTTTACCCTACTCATTATTTTAAAAGAAACGGGGCACGTTTTTTCTTAAAAAAAGAAACAAAACACCAAGATCAGGTGGTTACTCTACACTCCCGCAATCAACATCCTCGGAAGTCATCAAGAATATACCAACTATAAACAATGCTCCTATAGTTTCTACTTTCAGCATTGCTCATTGCATTTTTCAGAAACCAGACAAAAGAGTATCAGTGTGTTGGGTGGGTCACTGCGCCACACCCAACCTTGAGTGTTTCGTTATTCATGAAAAACATATTATCTAATGGTGGTCAATTCGATCAACTTGGAGCAATTGATCCAGCTTGATAGTAATGATATCCACATTTTAGATTCTCACATTCCCCGTTCCATTACCCTATTTTCCCTTCAATTCACTTCATCATACAAGGCATGTCCGCATGAAGTTGAGTAGAGGAATTAGACTCGTTAATGAGAGTGGAAGAGTCTACTTTCAACATGCTCTAGCAGTCTAGTGTGTGATTAATCGTTTTTAACTTAATTAATCTAAACCATCTTTAGCTAGTGGGATCGATATTTCTAGGTGGTCAGTCGAAGAAGTTTATAATCAAACAAGAGATTGGAGCTTAATGTATTATACGAACGGTGTTTGTATCTTTATTAAAGCAATTTTCATCATATAGATCTTGCTCGTATAAGATTTTTGAAAGATGGAATTATATTGTTTGGTTTAGGTCTGAGGCTCTGAGCAAAAGAAAATCTATTATTCTGTTGGTAAACAAATTATCTCATTATAGTTAGATATCATTCTATGCTCCTATTTTGATTTATTTCCTTATGAATTGTTTGAAAATCAATCACATACATTTTCTAATTCCCACGAGCAGCAAAAGAATTTATTGCAAGTAGAAATGATAATCCAACTCATTTATTTCTTAAAATCCATAAAACTCCACATATAATACAAGAGGAAAGATAAGATGCTCCAAGTACTTGTAAGCAACAAATCTAACAAGGGCATGAAAGACTCATGAGAGTCACAGGATTTCATTATATTCAGACACAATTAAATGAGTGAGCCAACATAATTTCAAATAAGGTGCAGAAGAAACAATAAAAATTGAAGGCACGTCATTCAGTTTTGCTGGCTGCATAGTTTCACACAGCCAAAATACATTTCAACGCCTGTAACAAATTTAAGTTGTTAAAAAATCCTCTCATATCATGCTCAAGAAACTGAAGTATAGAGATCAACTAAGAAAGGAAGTACAGAAACAGGACAACAATGAAGTTGACAAATATGTATCGAGCTTGGTTTGCATAAATGTATTTAAAGAGGCAACAGAATTAGTTAAATGTATACCGTTTGGGATATCTTTTAGTGCAGTTCCACGACCCTGCCACATGCAACAATACACTATGGAGTAAATTTCAGTTCAACGATAAGACATTAGCAATTCATAAATTGAAGGCATGGATTTATCACAGGGTTGCGGAAAAACAAAGAGCAGACCAAAAGATAATACCTTTTCGACATGGAATTCCTTGGCTACATCCTTCTCAATAGTGGCCACTAACCTTTCCACGGATTTCCGTTCGCGTACGGGCCGGTCAGTTGTATAAGTCATTGGAGTTTTCGGCTCCTCCTTTTTCTCCTTTGTTGTTTCATGTTCTTTCACCTTTGTTTCACTTGATGTTTTTGGCGTCTGCTTCTTGTCTACGGGTTCCTTTTTCTTAATCTTGTCTTTTATGCCAGCATCATTCTTTGTTCTTGGACGTTTCTTCATCAGGCCTTTCTCTGGTTTAGGCACTTCAGACCTTTCCTCGTCTTCCACTCCATCAGCTTCCTCCTCAACCTTTTCTCCAGTCTCCTGGGTTTTCTCGACAACATCATTGTCCGTTACCTCACCCTTGGTTTCCAACTTCCCTTCTTCAACAACTGCTTGTTTATCTTCTTCTTCATTTTCTTCCTTTCCTTCACTATTTTTCCCTTCCTTCACTACCTCTCCATCGTTTGCGGTTTCTTCAATTTCCTCGGTTTTATTGATCTCTTCTTCATCCACATCCATATTATGAGCCTCGACTTTCCCATCATCTCTTTTATCCTCTTCCATTTCAGCCATTTCACTGTGATGCTCCTCTTTGTTATCCATCACAGCCCCCGTCTTTTCCTCCAACTCAGTGTTCCCATTTGCCAATGACTCGGCCTTATCAGGCACCATATCTCCTTCACCCATAACAATTCGCAATACAAGTATTTGACCTCACCAAAACCCTCTTTTGTAGGTCCAAAAATAAACTGCATACAAATTCAAACACAACAATCTGACTAATCACAGTAGCAATTAAATTAGGAAAATATGCATGGAAAGAAGAATCTTGAAAAAGAAAAAAGAATATAATCTCTACAAATCGATTGAAATTAAATCTACCCAATAACTGCACAGGTAATGCAAATTCAGAAGATAATCAGCTTAAACCTAATAACAGGAAAATATCACATGCAAAATTAATTGGATATGCACAGTGCAAACACATTACATAAAATTAAAAGCAAAATTCACGCTTACGCACAGAGTTTAATATCCCGAACAATTATCCCAAAAATCACAGGATGACAATTGACAATTATATTCTCTTCAAGAAAGAGAAGGAAAAACTTCAGCTTTAACCAAAAATCAGCAGACAGCGAACAAATGAGAATTTTCAAAAAAAAACAAAACAAAACAAAACCCTAACCTGAAAGATACAAATTTGAAATCAAATTAACACGAAAAGACGAAAAACATACCGAAGTAGAAATACAGAAATTAAAAAAAATTAGCAAATAAAATGAAGCTAAAATGATCAAAACAGTGCGGTTTCGGAAGCTTACTTTCCAAATATTCGCAGCTCACTCTTCTCCGACTCTGGTGATCTTGTAATTATTTTCCTCCTCTCTCCGAGTCGCCCTCAGTTTCCGCTATTTATATCTCGGACTTCAAAAACGGATTTTAAATCCAGTTTAATGCCACGTCGGACCATAGGATATACACAACGGGATCTAAACCTACGGATAATATCTACTTTAGAGATTGAATGGACGGTTAGGATGTCACATTTAAATGCTCAAAAGAAGTGGGCCTTCAACGTAGTTTGGCAGAGAAAAATTTTATTGTATGTTTTTATAATCAAGTTTAAAAAATATGCTTACTTTGTATAAGAGTCATACCTCCAAACATATGGTTTGCTACTGACGCAGGAGCAACAAGTCTAACATTAATCCCATAAAGATCTGAAATTAATGAAAACACATGAAACAACACACATTGATCTCATAAAGATCTGAGAGTCACAAAAACACTCGAAGCAACATTCTAACTCGCAAATTGATGAAAGAACCTGCTGATAAAAATGTAGAGGTGCCAATTAATGAAAATATGATTAGTTGTAATTACCAAGCAATGGCCTTAGCGTTTTACAAAGAATCAAGCAGCCCTCAATTGAGAAGCGGATTCAAGCTCCACAACAAGATTTGTCGTGGTATCTAGTAAAAGCAAACAACATTTTCAGAATTTCCAACAAAAACTGCATAAACGCCGAATATAGTTCACCCTAAAAAACAAGACAATTTCCGAAGATCACAAGAGATCGATCAAATAAACACCCGACATAAAAGTAACGCGACTCAGAATATTGTTGAAAATACGAATAAGTTTACACTGAAAACAAGAAATTTTAGCAATTAATTCCAAATTCTAAGTTGAAAACCCATGAGATATAGAACACAAAATCGAAAATTTGACGTCTTGCAGATAAAACCTAGATTTCCAGATCATAAAAAACCTAAACAATTGTAATCTCTTCGTAGCAAGTATCAGGCAACAAGATTGGAATTGGTATACTTGAAGTCCTAAGTTATTAGTGTGATTCTGTTTCTCCTCCGCTAATACAGTTGGAGATTCGATTTTCCTAATTTGGATGGACATTGAGAAAGATACTAATTAAGAAGAAATTACATCATGCTCCATTCGCTTGGACATGACTGGTGCGAGTTGCGGTGGATTATTCCCTCAAAATACACTAAGTGCTATTGGATGATTTGTGCGGCAGAAGAATATCTGAAGAAGCCTTATAAAATAGCATGAAGAAGAAGCCATTGGAGCTATCAGTGGTCAAATCGGAAAGAAGAAGCATAGCAGAAACTTAAATTTATGGGTAGCAATGTCAATCTCGTAAATAGTCAGGAGAAATCAATCAAAATCACCGGCCAAAAATAGCTCTCTTATATAATGTTAGCAAGAAGATTGGAATTGGTATACCTTAAGTCCTAAGTTATTAGCGCGGTTTTGTTTCTCCTCCGCTAATATAGTTGGCGATTCAATTTTCCTAATTTGGATGGACATTGAGAAAGATACTAATTGAGAAGAAATTACATCAAGCTCCATTCGCTTGAACATGATTGGTGCGAGCTGCGGTGGAATACTCGAAAGACACTAAGTGCTATTCAATGATTTACGAGGCAGAAGAAAATTTGAAGAAGCCTTAAAAATAGCATGAAGGAGAAGTCATTGGAGCTATCGGTGGTCAAATCGGAAAGAAGAAGCGTTGCAGAAACTGAAATTTATGGGATAAGATAGCAGTGGCAATCTCGTAAATAGTCAGAAGAAATCAATCGAAATCACCGGCCAAAATAGCGCTCTTATATAATGTTAGCAAGAAGATTGGAATTGGTATGCCTGAAGTCCTAAGTTATTAGTGCGATTTTGTTTCTCCTCCGCTAATACAGTTGGAGATTCGATTGTCCTAATTTGGATGGACATTGAGAAAGATATACTAATTGAGAAGAAATTACATCCCGCTCCATTCGCTTGAACATGACTGGTGCGAGCTGCATGGATTATTCCCTCGAAAGACACTAAGTGCTATTGGATGATTTGTGCGACAGAAGAAAATCTGAAGAAGCCTTATAAAATAGCATGAAGGAGAAGCCATTGGAGCTATCGGTGGTAAAATCGGAAAGAAGAAGCGTAGCAGAAACTAAAACTTATGGGTAGCAGTGGCAATCTCATAAATAGTCAGGAGAAATCAATCAAAATTACCGGCCAAAAATAGCTCTCTTATATAATGTTAGCAAGAAGATTGGAATTGGTATACCTGAAGTCCTAAGTTATTAGCGTGGTTTTGTTTCTCCTCCGCTAATACAGTTGGAGATTCAATTTTCCTAATTTGGATGGACATTGAGAAAGATACTAATTGAGAAGAAATTACATCAAGCTCCATTCGCTTGAACATGATTGGTGCGAGCTGCGGTGGAATACTCGAAAGACACTGAGTGCTATTCGATGATTTACTCGGCAGAAGAAAATTTGAAGAAGCCTTAAAAATAGAATGAAGAAGAAGTCATTGGAGCTATCGATGGTCAAATCGGAAAGAAGAAGCGTTGCAGAAACTGAAATTTATGGGATAAGATAGCGGTGGCAATCTCGTAAATAGTCAGAAGAAATCAATCAAAATCACCGGCCAAAATAGCGCTCTTATATAATGTTAGCAAGAAGATTGGAATTGGTATGCCTGAAGTCCTAAGTTATTAGTGCGATACTGTTTCTCCTCCGCTAATACAGTTGGAGATTCGATTGTCCTAATTTGGATGGACATTGAGAAAGATATACTAATTGAGAAGAAATTACATCACGCTCCATTCGCTTGAACATGACTGGTGCGAGCTGCGGTGGATTATTCCCTCGAAAGACACTAACTGCTATTGGATGATTTGTGCGGCAGAAGAAAATCTGAAGAAGCCTTATAAAACAGCATGAAGGAGAAGCCATTGGAGCTATCGGTGGTCAAATCAGAAAGAAGAAGCGTAGCAGAAGTTGAAATTTATGGGATAAGGCAACGGTGGCAATCTCGTAAATAGTCAGAAGAAATCAATTGAAACCACCGGCCAAAAATAGCGTTCTTATATAATGTTAATTAATAAGAAAATTATCATTTAAAATTAAAATGATAGAAATTATATTAATATATATTAAATACAAAAAAATTATTTTAATAAAAATAAATAGATTAGTTATATCCATAAATAAATATTTATAAAAAAAGAGTAAATTTATAATTTATTAAAATTACTTTTGATAGCCTTAGAAATTAAGAAAGGAATATGTTTAAAATAAATAAAATATGCAAAAATAATATTTTTTTTGTAGTAGAAACAATACTACAATTTTGATATTGATAAAACGTGAAGGGTAAAAAAAGATATTTTAATCATGGGAGACCCATTTCCGTTTCTAAGTTCTAACCTGGAAAATATGAAAATAGAAACGGAGTGGGAAACCACCTCCCAAACAGAACCAATATGGAAAAACAAATAACTTTCTAAGTCGAAAACTACAACCCATAATTTAGTGAGAGCCTCAAAACCTACTCTCTTAACTCTCCATTCTCATGCAAAACGATCTACAACAAAATTCTATCATTAGCTACTTCATCTCAATTTTTCCTAGAACACTGCAGTAACAAGGAATACAAACAAGAGTTCTCTACAGATTGAAAAAAATTACAATCACTACCTTTTCCGCTTCCGATATGTCTATATCCACCTTATACAGCAAAAAATAAAGAACAAAAACAAAAGACACGCTCATCAAGGAGAACATTACAATGTTCTTTATCCATAATCACCGCAATCGATTAAGAGAATTGGCTTTTGTTCGATAAAGCTTAACACCACCAGACAAAAGGCTTCAGACTTCAGAATCCACCTGCTTCTTCGTCTAAGAGAACATGGGTCCCTGATATCCATCTAACGCCTCCAGAAAGGAGTGTGCTGCTTTTGCTCTTGCATTCTCCTGAACGTAAAGCAAATATATGTTGAAATATTTTGAGCAGTTCAACAGTTATGATTATTACAAAGGTATGCAACCAAGATCTATCGCTGAGAAATAATTTTACAGTGTACACCAAATCTTTTACAAGTTCAGACAATAATATTACCTCTTCCAAACAATCTAAAAAGAAACATAAAAAGGTAAAAGAAGAACAAAGGAGAGAATGTATAAATAATAAAAAAAACAGTATAAGATCGAAGAATTGAACACGGCAATATTCTCCTTATAATGACACGCATAACGAAAAAAACTAACCTTTGATGCTCTTTGGAACGTTCAATGAACTCTTTGGGAATATCACGCCCTTCATATGAGGCTAGTACAATTCGAATATCAGCTGGTCTGTTTTTTGCAACGTCTGCACTCAAACAATGCTCTCTGTTTATTTCAAGCAATAAAATCTGGAAATGAACTCCCCAAAGATCATGTAGATTTTTTGAGTTTCACTGTGAGTGGAATTCATACATTCAAGGAATGGGATAAGATCAAAAAGTACAGTATCATCTGCTTCGCCTTGCCACTGTTTTATTGGAACACAATTTTCACGCTGAAGACAACTATCTAGGGAATGACCACTAACGTATAGAACTCTGGCAGGATCCCTGTTAAGTATTGAAAGGTCCTGCAGCAGGAATTGCTCATAAATTGTAAAAGGAACAAAATATAGAAAAGAAAAGAAACAAAAATCTGAAAAAAAAAACCTAGAACAATGAAGCATATTCCCAAAATTCAGCGCAAATGTATCTACCTTATAGTGTTTTCCGTCTGTGTATCTCGTTGCATCCCTTGAAAGCCTATAGCGAATACAGTGCTTTGGATCCAATCTTTCGACAACAGGATCAACATACTGAAATTACCAGTATATATATATAAATATATATATATATATATATATTTATATTTATATTAAGAATGTAGCGATACCTAGAAAATGACAAAATAAACTTGAAACAATGTTTCCATATCCCATATATCTTAAACATCAAGCTTACCATATTTAGCTCGTCAGAATATACTACAACTTCATAAAACTGAGCTAAATGCTCCAAAAAAGCATCTACTCCAGGTCTTTTGAATGTTCTCCATCCCCGGTCACGCTTTAAAGAAGGAAAAAAAGACAATTGATCACAATGTCAACTTAGTTGCATCTAAACTTGAATGACGAGAAAGACAAAACCCTAAATCAACCTTCACAGTAAGAGAACCAAATGAGAGGGAAAATATAGACTGTTAAAATTGAATGTGAGGGCTGGTTCAACACCAAAGAAAGAAAAAAAAAATTTAAGACACACCTGCCAGTCAGAAAAAATTAATGTTTTGTTTAGATCAAGAACAAGGGTAAAAACATGTTGCTCCAAAGGATGCAAATCTGGGAGGAGTTTGTCAGATGTTGGTTCAGTAAAACCCTACAATGAAGCGATAAAAAGTGTTCAAAAGAGGATAAGTGATAAGAAATTAAGGAATGATGATTTTTTTTTGTAAAATTGCATTAATTGTTAACCCGAACGTGTTCTTCTGTTAACCTCCTCAGGTCAAGGTACATGTCAACTAACTTGGCAGACACTGTAATATGTAAAAACACAAATGGAGCATTAAAAAAATAAACATCATCATAAAAGCTGAATACAGCAATCAACTAGCACAGAAAACAAATAGAAATAAATAAATATATATTTATTTTTGTCCAGTTACATAAATGTGGAGAGAAACTAAAACAATGAGGAGAAGGGAACTTCACCTGTCACTGCAGCGGCCCATAGATAAGATTGGAATTTCTGCACAAACCATTTTGTAATTTGTTAAATATCGTGATTTTAATTTCAAATAGTAGGAACAAAAGAATAAGCCTCCAAAGACAAAACATAACAAGAAGGCTCACGCAAGTAGACATCTAGGTCAACTATCTTTTATCAAAAAATAGCTTCCTTTCCAACCAAAACAACAATTTCAAACTAATCAAAAATAAAAGGTAACAATAAGAACTTTGTCTGCATCATTGGAGTGGAAAAGCATAAAGTATAAACCGCTGTTAGACGCACGTTATAAGTAGACGCATCTTCCCCAACAGTAAAATTTGCAGATTCACGAAAGGCCTTTGTCTTCTGATCAACTTCATCCAATGAGTATGCTGCATACAATGTCAACTTATATTTGATCAATAACTTATATCAAAGCCAATCAAAGATGTTCTTTGACATTAGCCCAGCCCTCCACAAAAATTTAGAAGTGGTTCCTATTCTAGACCAAGAGCATAATCGGTATGTTTCTGAAAATTCAATAACCAGACAAGGTGGTAACAGAGCTCGACTTCAAGTTTTTCTTTCACTTTTATTATTTTAATTTATGAGAAAGGATTATTTTTTTAAAAAAAAGACCATCCAAGCAAATAATGTGAATAAACATCTATTCAGTAAACAAGAGGTCCATAAACAAGTGATCATTCATTTCACTGTGTATTACTCCTTAACACTTCAATTAGAGGTTTAGGATTTTGTTGCATGAGACACACCAAAGGAGAAGGAGCTACAGATATATAAAAAATATATAAATGATACAAAGACACGCACAAGTATCATATTGTTCAACTACACGAGAAATATAAAAGAATCTTACATAATTGAAAGAAAGAAAATTAGAGTGGCGACACCATAATCAGTAAATTCAGAAGAGGGCGGCAAGTCTAGACAAAAGTCATTTGAATAATTTATAATCTGTTATCTACTAATTTACCAAAAATAAATAAATCAATTGACAAATTCATTCATAAACAGGTAAAGAAAATCATTAAATACAGTGTAGAAAGAAAAAAAAAAAGAACTGTTTTATCCACTTAAAAAGGAATGATCTATGCTATGGAGATAGAAGCACTCCCCATACACCAAAACATGTGTGGATTCTAAATAAGATACATAAGGGATTCATAAACCCAACATTTAGTTGAGTGTTTCTCCTCTCAAAAACACGGACGCAAAAAATGCTAATGGTTCACATTCTCAAGATAATATTGCAAATGATGGAAAACCTAGCGATTATTTTCCACATCAATTTCAAAAGATAACAAGTGATTCACTGAAAGAAACGAACCATAGGTGGCATAGCCAGCAGTGGCAACGCCACCAGTAATAGCGGCGATGAGGCCGTACTTGAAAAGGCTCCGAGAATTCTTCTCACTCCCGCCGACCGGAGGCAAAGTCCGAGCCCCATTCGGAGGTGGAGGACGCTGATTGCCAACGGCCGAGGGGAATCGGCGATAATTCCTGGAAATAATTGCGAAGATACGCGATTTGGAAGGATTGAAAGCGTACATTTTGAAATTTATTGTGATCTGATTAGGGTTCAAGAATGTATAGACGTGGGGTTTTAGGGATTTGTGCAGGATTTCTTAGATGGCAAGAAATGGAAATCGGTGCAGCGTGATGGATTTTGGTGAGACGAAAATGCCCATGGTTCGTGGAGGAGGGGTGTTATAAGACCCAAACTTGAATTCGAAAGGTGACAAATGGGCGTGTTGTTTGTAATTACTTATTTAATATATTTTCATGCTTAGTTTTAGAAAATAATAGTCAAAATAATAAAATAATACTCTAATTTTTTTTATCTAAAAAACGGATAAGCAGTTTTGAAAAACAATCATAAATAACTATATAAATCCCATGCCCATGGTATTTTAATCGTATTTATGAGGCATATCATATAAGTTATGGTAATATTAAATAATTTAGGAAAACTATTATTTATCATTAAATTATAAAATGATACTCTACCCCTATCACCCAATCACCAGTGTTTGTTTGTTTGTTTTTTTTTTATGCGGGGTAGAGGGGAATTTGAACAAAGATTTTTTGGCTACTTGCCCGACTTAATATTGGGTTTTGGAATTTCCAAAGGAAAATGATATATCTTTTCAGTTTAGCTAGGTGAAAGTCTCAATTTGATAGTTTTTTAATAAATAGTTAGAGATGTGTTAAAATTTAGACTTGTCAAAACAGGTTAACCCGACTTAAACGGGTTGGTCACCCAACCCGTGGATCCAAACAAGCTAGCTCGTTTAGGCCCGGCTCTAGGCGGGTTGGGGTAAACCCCAACCCAATCCAAACCGCGATAGGCTGCGGGTCGGGCCGGGCTGGCCTGCCAGTCTTTTTTAAAAAATCAAAAAATCAAAAAAAATTCCAACTGAACTTGCTGAACGTGTAACTTATGCTAGAAGGTTTTATCTAGATATTAACCCTACGAATAAAAATACTTGACTAAAAAATCAGTATTTTACTCAATTTTGAAATACATGTTGCAAATTTAAAGCAAGACCAAGTGAAAAATATATATTAGATTGAATGCTTCGATGTGATATTGAGTTCTTATTTATGAACTTAGCCTAAAAAAGGAATATCAAATTTTTTTAAAAAAATTGAAAAATAAAAGAAGGTGCCAGCCTGCCAAAACCCACGGCTCGTTAGGGTCAGCACGTATAGATCCGCCTGCGGCGAACCTATAAAATGCTAGTAAACCCGCCTATTTGGTGTGTTGGGTTGGGCCTGACTCATTTTAACAAATCTAGTTAAAATTACTAGCATGCACCTATGGTGTTTAAAAAAGTAGGATATATTTATATGTTGTAACTTTAGAATTTTTTCACAAGTTTCAACTTTTAAAATTAAGAGCATTCGTTAAATTAGTCGTGTTTGGGGGTTTTGTCACACCCGACCATCCCCACAATCGTTAATTGTACAATGGGTTCATGTAGCAAATGCTTCGTCTCCGTCATCGTTTTTACAAAAAACGGTTAATTTAAGTTGTTCTAGTTGTCCATTGTAACTCGATATAAACTTTAATTTTCAATCAATGTGGGACATTTGTATTACAATCACATTTCCATCAGAACACGATGTCTCAATCCACCAACACCATAAATTTAGATATAACTCCCACAAGTTCAAGAGTTGGCTCATGTGCATATAACACATTGTCCCACAAATTCAAGATGTTCTCATACATATAGCATTTTGCTCCGTGGATTTAAGATGTGATTCATCATGTATCACTTTATCTTACATGTTTAAGAGGTGATTATTAGCATTTTACACCACACCGCATAACAGTTATCGAAATATTCAATCAATTTCACCCCCAAAAGCACTTATTGAAATATTCAACCAATTCAAGCACGTAAATAAGTTATGGCCAAATGGTAAGCGATTATTGAAATATTTAATCGATTTTACTTTCTTTTTTTTATTATCTCAAAAACACATTGTCGATTGTCTAAATATCAACATCTTATTTTCAATTCTTTGTATAAAAAATATATAGTTTTCCTATATTTCTTAATGTAATCACGATCATATTTACTTTTTAAATATGTTTTCTTTTAACGATTATAATTCAAAGTTAATTTTCTTGAACTTCATTAACAGTTATCATTATTATGGTATGAAACATTTAAATACTACCTTTTTTTTTTATAATCGGTCTCCGGCCCGAAGACCGACTAATCCGGGGGACCAATCCCACCATCCACTAGCGGGGGCCCAATTGAAGCCGGAGCTTTACGCCACCATATGGACTGGCCCCACAGGAATTGATAGCACCATAGATTTTACGAACCTGAGACCTATAGATGATCAAGACTCCTGAGTCCCAGACCTCTATCACCAAGCCAACCTCTGGGGGTTGTTTTTAAATACTACTTTATATAACTTTTTATTTATTTTTGAAATAAAGTACACATTTTATAATTCTCATTCTCAAATTTTGTTAAAATGTTGTGGAACTATAATTCTCACTATCAGAAAATGATCAAAATAGTCTGAAGTGTTCAAAATAGTCTGAAGTGTGTGGAAAAATATATAGCTTATCCACCTCTAAAAAAATTATCAAAATATAATATTTTAATTGCCTACATTTTTACATATTTGAACTATACAACAATCGAAATATTCAATAGGAACAATAAGTAGACTTGTCAAAAATGGTCAACCCAACCTAAACAAGTTGACCCTCTAAACCGTAGCCCAAACGAGCCAGTTTGGCTCCGCCTCTAAGCGGGTTAGGAAATCCCAACCCAACCAAACCGATGCACTTGTGTTGGGGCGGGCCAACACGCCGAAAAAAATAAATAATAAAAAAAACTTCAGATAAGAATTCCAACCGAACGTGCAGAGCTTGGAACTGCTAAGAGAATACATAACCTTGATTCATTTTTATCTAGACATTAATCCTGCTACTTAAAATACTTGACTAGGGAATCGATCTTTTACTCAATTTCGAAAATGCATATTGCAACTTTCAAGCACGAACATGTGTGAATCAGATTTTCAATGCGATATTAAGTTCATATTTATGAATTGAGGCTAAAAAAATGAATAACAATTTTATATATATATATATATATATATATAAAGACCAACCCATGAGCAAACCCCCCAAAACCTACTGCCCAAACAGGTTCGTATAGAAGGCGTACCAAGAAAGCCCTGACCCAACCGCCTATTGACGGGTCGCGCCAATCCGATGGATCTGGACCATTTTGACACCTCTAACAATAAGCATTGATGATTTCCTATGATCCAAGAAGCTTGATTTAGGTTTCCTCGTTTGGAAACACATTAAGACTTTATGCATTCATCTATTTTATTGTATGTTTTTACAGATATATTTATTTAACCATCGCAAGTTAACTATATTAGTAGTTATTGTAGTTAGAATTTTATTATAAAAATTATATTTAAAATATAATAAAGTGTATACTCATAATGGGGTGCTAAATAGCTGGTGATAATTTGATCACGTTATACAGAAGAGTAATATCTTTATCATCTTGCAAATATCTTTTTTTATCGGGTAAAGAAATTTATTATAATTGAAAAAAATCTGATTTTCCTCTATTTTCGTTTACGTTTGTATCCCGGTTATCTTGCCATTTGAAACGGTCCTCTGGCACCTGGAATTCCCCAAAATGCCCATTCTATTTTTTTAAATAGCTTACGAACATCTTGGAATTAATTTGATTAAAAGCTCGAAATAGGTTAATTCAAATAGAAAAAAAATGCTTTGAATACTCACCAAGGTATAGCTTGTTAGCTTTTAATGTTAATTAAATAATTTCAAAAACCAAATGTCTTATCAACTAATGTATTGCCGAATCATAAGTGAAACGATTGTAATTTTTTCTCGTTCATCACAATCTAGAAAGGTAAATAAAATTATTTTATAAGAGTGACATCTATAATTTTCACTTTTAGTAATTATCATGTCAAACATATAGCTCTACCTCACATCGGTTCATCTAGGAAAACAAATAGCTTTCGAATTCATATATGAGTAATTCTAAATCTACCATCGAATGATCTTATTTCAGCTGGCATTGCACTCTTCTCCTCATATCTCTCTTCTAAACGGTGTAGGATTGTACTAAATTTCCCCTCCTAAATCTACCCAAATTTAAGTCCGTATCCGAAAACTATTAGTTAATCGATCATAAATTTGAACTCAAATTACATATATTTTTTAGCTGAGCCCGTAGACATATCACATCATTTATAATCTATAGTCTAAATAATATGTGCTGTTGAGTGTCCTCCCGGCTTTAATCGGAGTGATTAAACTCATTACCTCATTTGAAAATACTCGAGTTCAACTAACGCTGTGCACAAAAAACTCATCCTTTTGCGAATCAAAAAAATATGTGAAGTTGAGTGGCGCTTATATAATAACATTCATTAGTGGTGGACATTATTATAATATATAGTAAATATTAAATTTTTCTTTAATTTGTTGGGACTTGTCTATTATTAAACAATGTTACATAAACAAGAAATAATTGGTCAACGAGGTACAACTTGACCTGCCCCCAACCCCCTTAAAGATATTTTATCCACTCTTAATCATAAATGTCATCATTTTCCAGTGTTAAACGTGCATGTACTTTGGTTTTGAGAATCTAAAATTAAAGAAAATTTATTCCAAAGAATATCAAATGAATCATGAAAATGATCCAACGGCTGAGCCACAAGCACACGAAGGATGTACTTTGGCGACATGTGTGCTGCAACCTCTGCAGTCTGCACATCGGAATTTCCGAAATTTTAGAATTATTTTATTTAATATTTTTTAATGGGAAATTTATGGACTCTGACAAGGGTACTATTGTAACATAAAAATCAAGCTGTCATCAACCCACGTCGTAAATCTAGGAATTTTTCTTGTTTATTGTTGTGATATATGTTAATCAACACAAGCTGCAGTTTCAAATCATTTCCCCGATAAGCAT
Organism: Haberlea rhodopensis; assembly: GCA_907163345.1. Taxonomy (NCBI): domain Eukaryota; kingdom Viridiplantae; phylum Streptophyta; class Magnoliopsida; order Lamiales; family Gesneriaceae; genus Haberlea; species Haberlea rhodopensis. The sequence continues at coordinate 10,830,911 of CAJQUN010000008.1, read as the reverse complement.
TTCAAATCCCTTTTTTTAAAAAAATAATTAGAAATTAAACTAAAGATATGTGATTTTACCGAATCTTCAAGCGAGAAAGTTAAAAGCTTTTAAACTCCAAAGCTCTCTTCTTATAATAGTTTTCTTTTCTTGTCAGTTAACAGTCCCCCAATATTTTGAAGGTAGGCTTAATCGTTTGTTCTTGCATACTCCAACTTTTGCTATTTCAAAATGTTTCATTCATGGGTTATGTCGAAAATTTTTATTTTTCTGAAAAAGATTTGATTTTTAGTGCATGTTTTTTACTTAATACAAAACCCATATGAAGTTTAGTATCAGTCGGGGTTCACTTATTTAGCTTGGTTTCTTGAAACTGTGAAATTATGGGTTTTTTTTTATAAATTTTCTGAAAGGGGTTCGCTGTGTTTTATATGGTATTGTATTATTGTAGGGTTTGAGAATGTGTTCAAAATGATTCCTAATTCTTGATAGCGATTTCATGTGTTCTTTTCCCTGTTTGGGTATATTTTTTCAATCTCTCTTTTGGGTGCATGTGGTATTGCTGGCAATATTCAATACAATATTGGTTTTGGATAATGTTTGGTTTTAGTTTTCTGTCACAATTCCAGTCTTTTTCATCGCTGTTACAGACTATGTTGTACTTTATATTTATCCTTTTATGGCTTTTTGAATTTGAAAATTTTATGTTAAAGAAAACAGTTCGGAAATTTTCTGTTAATTCATATAATCTCCCCGTGTTTAATTTATGTTCCTCAGTTGATTCCTTTGTTCCTTTGTATTCTTTTTGCTTATTTGTTTTTGACGTGTTTCGAAGTTAACTTATGGTACGATGTTTGCAGTAAATAGATGAAAAATGGATTCATCCCAAGCTGCTAAGGCTGTCCATGAAAGAATCTTAAGTTTGGAACCCGAACATATTGCTCGGAAGATAATCGGGTATATTTACTTGACAGATCTTTCTGATCAAGAAATGATTCGGTTGGCTATGGCGCCGGATACCTTAATCCACAACTTGATTCAAAAGGCCAAAGCCACACTTCGTTTAGCTTCACCACTTGTTATTTCTCCCCCGATTTCGCCAAACATGAACCCGAGCCCGTTATCGGGTCCTTATATCCAGTTTCCACCATTTTCACCAGCTTCACCGTGCACCTTTTCAGCCCCAAATCAAAAGGTGCCACCGCCTTATTGGAACACTCTGTCTTTGCATAATATAGGATATAAACCTTATTCAGATACTATACCCGAAGAGTATGGATTAGGTGGTCAATTTAGTTCTGATGACCCGTTGGAAACAACGAAGTTAGGACAAAATGATTACTATAGGCATGAAGCTGCATTCGACAATTTTGGCATTAGGGGTTGCCGGAATTCTCCGAACTTCATGGATTTTCCGGTTAAGATTTGTCACTACTTCAGTAGGGGGTTCTGTAAGCACGGCAGTAATTGTAGGTATGTGCATGGGGAATCTTTTCCTGATGCCTATACCAATGATTTTGGTCCTAATTCATATGAAGTTGGTGCCGAAAATCAAGCTTTTTCACCAAGGTTCCTTGAGAAACTAGAACAAGATATCACAGAGTTACTAAAATCTCGAGGTGGCAGCCCGGTATCGATTGCCTCTCTGCCTATGATGTACTACGAGAGATACGGAAGAAGTCTACAAGCAGAAGGGTACTTGACTGAAAGCCAGAGACATGGGAAAGATGGTTATAGTTTAACGAAACTTCTTGAACGCCTTAAAAACAGCATTAAGTTAATTAGCAGGTGTGATTGAATCCGCCTTCTGTTTATTGATTTTATCATTTTATTCCAAGTGAACTAGAACCTTAAGTTGGTTTAATATGTGTGATTTAGGCCTCACGGACAGCATGCTGTGGTGCTGGTGGAAGATGCTTCAAAATATATGGTGGATATTCACGGTGACAGAAACGACCCTGGTCCAATCGTTAGTGGTTCACGCCAGATTTATTTAACTTTCCCCGCCGAGAGTACTTTTACTGAGGAAGATGTTTCCAACCACTTTAGGTAATGTTGTGTCATTTCATATTGCAAATTACATGTTTTCTTAAAATTAATTTTGAAGGTTGTTCATTTTTCTATGCTCTTGTTTATAGTTCTTTCGGTCCGGTTCAAGACGTAAGGATTCCATGCCAGCAGAAAAGGATGTTTGGTTTTGTAACCTTTGAGAGTGCGGACACTGTGAGGTTGATTCTGTCGAAGGGAAATCCACATTATGTTTGTGGTGCACGTGTTCTTGTTAAACCTTATCGTGAAAAATCAAAGCTCATTGATAGGTATACTTTCGGCTTTACCCTGACCTCAAGACTTGAAATATGAGCCTGTCTGTAATTATGTAGATCTTGGTGTAATTGTTAATCTTGTTATATATTTCTACAACATTTGTGTCTGATAACTTCATTGTTTCTCATTCTTCTATCTTGGAAATGGTCATTGTCTCTGAATCATTGGCGTTTCTGTTTTCTTTTTGATGCAGGAAGTATCACGAACCGTACTACTATCACTCAGACCCAATGGATAATGATTCCGAGCTTCAAGCCAGTAAGCCCCTTGTTTATTAGCGCCGTGTCATGCTCTTAAATTATGAACTATAATCCTCCGATGACATTTATAATAAATTGATCAGTCACTATGAAATGATCTAATAAAGAAAGACGATCCATATCCGAGCTCATATATGTTTATACACGTGTGGTTAAAAAATCCTAATTCTATGGTGTACATGGTCTTTTCCATCGACTCACTCCTTTTGTTGTGGCAGAATTAGAATCCTCTCGGCTGCTTAGGCGGCAGCTAATGGAAGAGCACCGGCGTGCTCTTGAACTCGAGACAATGCATCTCTCACAACTCCAATTATCTGGCAAACCTCTAACCACTCACTCTTGCTTGGGTTATTCCATGGATGATCTAAAAGTCCCCAAAGGTTGTTTTCTTGATTTTTGGAATATATCTTTAAACCAGTTTGATTTTGGATTCTTCTCTATTCCAACACTCTATTCAAGTTTGGCAAATAAAACTTTTGCAGGCAACACCAAATTTACATCAACGGAATGCTACAACTATTTTCTCGATGTTCTGAACAATGGCTCAACTAATGACAAGCACATCATTAACAATTGCAGTGATCAGGAGAGGTTGGCAAAACTTATTTATATATATACCTTCAAAAACTTCGTTCAAGATTCAATTCAAAACCTAAACTTTGGTGCTTCTCTTTTCAGTGCTCAAGGGCTTAATCTACCTGACAGCCCCTTCGCAGTCGCTAGCAGCATTTCTGCAGTCATATAAAGTTCCTTAGCCCTTCCAAAGGGAGACAAAGGATTTATAGAGTTAATAAAGTAGACGTTTTACAAGCGAAGATCGTTAAACTTGACGTGATATAGTTCGTTTTCTGCTATACACCTTACACTCATATTGGTAGCTAGTGGAAGCCCGCAAGGATTACATCAGTAGATGAATCGATAGAAGCATATCGGTCAGATTACTCGGTTAGCAAGTTCTTGTTTCTTGGTATTGTTTTGCAAGTTTAGAGTTGGAAAGCTGATAGAGGTTTTATTTTTTTGAGGAAGAATGGTATAGAGAAGTTAGGACATAGTTGATGAAACAAACGATGCAGAGTAGTATATTTATATACAAAAATGGCTGTTTCGTTAAAAAAAGATTGACCAAAGGTTATGGGATGACGGGTGATAGTTTGATGAACTTATGTCGAGAGATTTTAGTGCTATTTTTTTTTTACCTTTAATTAACAGCATTAGCTCATGGTTATATATTTTAATTTTTCATTACTGCTGCAAGTGTTGTGTGTGTAAAAATAATGATATAATATAATGCAACAATTTATTTATACATTTTTTAAAAATAATCATGGTTATTTGCCCGTATAATAATACAAGAGAGCCTGATAATGTCATATGGCCTTATTTTTGGTGAAGTTTTTTTCAAAAACCCAAAAATGCTCTATGCACACTTTTATTGAAACATTTTTCTTTATTGTTACACACATTTATTGGTCGTCTCTATTTTTTCTGAATATTAGTTTCGTACTTTCTTAAATCCATTTTTCCATCTTAATTGCTCCCACTTTTGTTGAAAGTGATAACAAAAATTTTATGACCTATATCATTACGTTCGTTTCAGCTCAACTATTTTTCACGTTTATTTTATCTCTATTATTTTAGCAGCAACAATGGAGAATGTGTGAGTCAAAGTATTTACCTTTTTAATATCATATGAGTATTAAATGAAAATCACATAAAACAAAATAAATACTATGTGGTTATACTGATTAAAGGAATACTATTTATTTTTTGGGATTTTATTTTTATTGTAGAGTTTACTTTTTTTCCTTGGCCATAATATGTTTGCGGAAGACACGAGTACATTATATTAATAAATTAGGGTACCTTAGTTTCTTATAATACTCTTTGCTTTGAATTCCATGCAATTTGATCTTTATGTTTGAATAGAAAATAATATGGTTTACAATACGTGTACAAAATTCACACGAGTACAACAAAACTTAAAATTTGATTGGATAATAAATAAGAATCTTAATTATTTTCAAGGGAAAATTTCGGGTCGGTACTATTTGGTAAAAGATTTTTCAGCCCAGTCACCCAAAAAAAATTCTTTCAACAAGGTTTGGTTAAAATGACCAAAATAGTCTTCTATCTTCCTTGAATCACATCCTTCAATCCAAAACCCTAGTCTTCAACCCTCACACCAGCCACATGTCCCAACCACCAACGCTAATCGTCGGAAATTGTCGCTCCTCCCATGGCGTCGGAGCTGCGCGCACTGGTCGCGAAGAAACGAAAACAAAAAGGTTGTGCAAGAAGACAAAATCATCTCATTCTTCTGTTTATCGTCTATTTACCGATTGATTTTGTTTTATATTTCAAATTTTTTTGTAATGACTGTTCGTAGATTTTTAATGTAAAACGTAAAAGTATAATGTATTTGAGATTCGATCAATTGTTTGAATTAAAATTTTATATTTATTATGAATTTCAATTTTATTGTAATAATTGTTTGTAGAATTTTAATGTAAAACTCAAAACTATAATGTATTTGAGATGTTCGATGAATTGTTTGAATGAAAATTTGAGAATGTAATGAAATTGAAACCATTGGTGCATGTAATTTACATACACCAACAACACATGAGTCTATCGGTGCATGTAAATTACATGCACCGATAGACTAAGTGGTGCATGTAATTTACATGCACCAACAATTCATGAGTCTATCGGTGCATGTATTTTACATGCACCGATAGGTCTAAAGGTGCATGTAAGTTACATGCACCTTTAGAATTAGGTGTTGCTTTCGTATTCAGATTGTTATTTCACATCACGAGCCTTCTATTTCAGTTTGCTATTAATTTAAAAAAATTAATGAGGAAAAAATGTTTCATATTCAAAATTATATATAAAAAAACTATTTTTTTGCTTAAATATAATAAAAGTCTATCGGTGCATGTAATTTACATGCACCAATAGACTCAGCGGTGATTGTAATTCACATGCACCGACTTGCTAAAATCTATCGATGCATGTAATTTACATGCACCGATAGGCGGTGATGTACTAATATACTATTATTTTTTATCTAATTACTAAATAACAATGATCAAATCATAAAAATGTGAATTAATTTTTCATTCTATAATTTTTGCAATTGGTCTTATAACAAATTAAAGATACAACACATTATTTTAGACATTAGATTTTTATTATGGATGAGTATATACTATACGATAAATTATTGAATAATCTCATAACAAAAAGTATATTATTTTTCAAACAATAATATATTACACATACGTATCTTAATTTTTAAGTGTTATTTGTGAACGTCTTTAACACTTACTGTATGATACTTATTTGATATGTAATTTGAGAGCCAATGTAAATGTTGAGTCTACCGGTGCATGTAATTTACATGCACCGATAGACTATCGATGCATGTAAATTACATGCACCGGTAGACTAGCGGTGCATGTAAATTACATGCACCTTATGTGTTCGCTATGTGTTACTTGCTTGTTGATCTTATAACAAATTAAAGATATAATATATTATTTTAGAAATTAAATTTTTATTATGAATGAGTATATAATGTATGATAAATTATTGAATAATCTCATAACAAAAGTATATTAATTTTCAAATGATAAAATATTACATATGCGTGACTTAACTTTGAAGTTTTTTTTGTAATCATCTCTAACACTTATGTATGATAGTGGTTTATTATGTAATTTGAGAACCAATGCAGATGCTGAGTCTACAGGTGCATGTAATTTACATGCATCGGTAGACTATCGGTGCATGTAAATTACATGCACCGATAGACTAGCGATGCATGTAATTTACATGCATCGGTATGTGTTGCTTGCATGTTTAAGCTTGTTAGTTCTTCAACTTTGATTTGGGAAGATAAGATAGTGCTACCTCACTGATATATTGTCAGGAATTTGATATACACATTGTTTATGTTATTATAGATCCTTCCACTAATATAGTGACATGATGTCTGAAAGTTTATAAATGAAAACAGTATTTAAACAAATGAAAATGGAATTTTAGAATCTATTTTTTTACTTGGTATGTTGTACATAAACAAATGAAAATGGAAAAAAAATAAATCAAAACCTTTGGAATGAGATGATATGTTGTTTATCTTTTCCAAATTTGCTAAAAAAAAATTGTTTACGTAAAGAGACATTTTAACAAACACATAATGTGTACCAAAATTGAAATAAAAGTTCAATGTTATTAAATCCAAAAATACCATAAAAACAGAAAACAAAATTGAAACAAAATGTCGGTTTTCTGTGGTTGGATAATAATGATATTTGGCAAAACGAAAAGGAGTCGTCGCCACCTCCACCGCAACACCGCCACTGCTCCATACCGCCTAACCACCATTGCTGCTTTCCCAGAACACGCGACCATCACCAATTCTCACGATGATGAAGAGATAATTCAACTATGGGTATTTTAGGAATATTAAATGACTAATCAGATTAGGGTTTTATAAAAATGGACTTAGTTGAAATAAGATTCTCACAAGATGTATTTAGTTGAAAAGCAAATATTTTGCTAGATTTAGTTGAAACATGTTTTGAAAAATGGTACCTATGTGTAATTTCCTCTATTTTCAAAACCTTAAAAAGTAAACGAACCAAGTATAAAACCTAAATTATATGGGGTTTATAACATCTATTACAATATAGTTTTTAAGATCTTAGACACCTAGAATTAGGTTCGTAGGGCCACGATCACTTTGGTCCAGTGACACCACCTTTACTAATTTGGGAGATAGCCATGAGTTCTAAACCTTTTGTTGCAAAAAGAATCCTCCTTCCCCATACTCGATATAAAAAAAAAAAAAGTGAAAATAGACCATTGGAAGATTTTCATATCTTTCTTATAATGGTCTAAATATTTTCCCCAATGTTTTCTTCTATGAAGTGTTTATCATATTAATCCCGAAAATAAAGTAAACGTATTCAAAATCATTCTCTCATTACTTGATCCAAAAGTAGGCCAAAATAATAATAAAAAAAAATTCTAATTTTTTTTCTAAAAAAAGCCACAGTTAATAACAAACCAGTCCAAAAAGGAAGATTAAATCAAGTATTACCCGTAAGTTTTGCAAATAAATTGAGTATAAAAACCTCCGAAAATTGCTTTATAGTTGCATGTCATGATCTCCTTCTTTCCCTGGACAGTATTCAGTGATACGGTGTGATTTGATCGCATATAGCAGTAGAAAGGTGTGAAGCCACCGAGACGTAATGCTTGACAAAACTGTCACCTGCCATATATATGATTGAAATAGAACCATCAAAATAGGATTTAAAAAAGAAAAAAAGAACCATTCCACGGATCAAGAAGCTGGTTTACCGTGCATAGGTATATTGTACGTCGATTCCATGCACATCCCGTTTAGTCAAAACGGAGACCAATCTTCTCTTTGCTATCTGTAGTATACTACAGAAAATCGAAGCCCACTATTGCCTTTCATATTTCTTAGCAAAATCTTTGAGCAGTAATCTCTGGCGAAAATCTAGATATTTATCTAAGCTAGTCCCTGCCCACTGCTGGCAAAAGCATTCATCAGTTGGAACAAATGAACTCAAAGGAAATGGTCCTTTCGGAGCTTTCTTCAACTCAACCAAAAACCGGTGACGGGGTCTGATTCTTTGGTCCAAAGACAAGCTAAGATACGTTGGATACTTGGTCAGGGATCGGACCTCGTTTCGAAGTTCATTGACCAAGTACATATATTTAGGTTTCAGATTTCCTTCCAGTGATAAAGAGAATACCTGATCAGATAAACAATCATGCTTAAGCAATCCCACTCGTGACTCGTGAGTATATTTACGAAACTAGTTTATGGAAAAGCATGCAGACCTGTGTAAGACTAGTTAATACTTTCAAAATGTCCGAATTGTGCATCCCAATACTTCTCAAGAAATTGATTCGACGGAGTAAACCATCTTTAATACTGTAGTGAAGAATTTGAGGATGTTTAATGACCATCTTGACTATACTCTGTCTGGGTGCTTCCAACTCCTTCATTAGAAAACTGAGACGGGTACTCCATGAAACATCTATTCGCTGAACAAGGATTTGAGGACTTAACTGCACAACTTTTCTTAGTTCGTTCTCTGGGATTCCGATCTCATCTAGTAAGTACTTTACCGTCGGTTTTAAGGAATTTTCGACACTGTAAGAGAATAGCGACGGTGTGGCAGTAATTATCTGACCTATTCTAGATTCTGGAATACCCAAGCTGTTCAAAAAAGCAACATGAGACTTCAAAACATTTTCCACTGTGTACTCCAGAATTTGAGGTTGTCTTAAAATAATTTTCTTGATATCTCCATGTTTAACACCAACACTCAACAAATATTCCAAACGTTCCTCTGCTGATTCGATATTTATCTGAAGGGATGGCATATGCCTCTCATACATTTGGATAAAGTGAGATTCTTTGAGTCCAAAAGTGCTTAAATAATCAAGAAGTGGAAAATACTTTTCATCCAAGTCTATTTCTTCTAACAACTGATGGAATTTGGTCTTCTGGCTGCCTGCATCCTGGAAAATTAGGCATCCCGAGTTTACTAAAGGTGCTGAAATTTAAAGGACATGTTCAACAGTCTTGTCAAAATGACAGATATCTTTGCCCTTGAAATATGCATTTGAATAACCAACACGAGCCAAGTTATTAAATGTATGCAAAGAACTGCTTTTATCTATCTTATTTACATTGTCCATGACATTCTTTACAGTCGAACTGCCCCGTCTGATAGACCCAGAGTTCGACAATCTCACACTCAAATCTTTATCAACACGCCGGCTGCTGTTGCCTGTGTGAAGAAATCTCTTCAATCCATAAACTTATCTCAAGAACTCAACTTTGTATATTTTTAGCCGTACCTTGTCTTGTGTCAGTTGTACTCCTCAACTTTAACCTTTGTCTATCGGCTTCAGAAATTTCAACTTCTCCAGATTCATCCTGGACAGTTCATACAACACTTAACCATGGAAAACAGGTAAACTAAATCAAATCATCATCTAATGTGTACCTAATCTAAATGCTCAAGTATTCAGCTAAAGAAAACTAAAGAATCGAGCACGTATGAGATGGAAACTCCGTTTTACAAAATTAACATAGCCCAATAATTCGTCTTTATGGAAAATCCAGACAACTTTCTATGAACGAGAATTTTAAATAAAAATTAGCGATGATTTTGAAGCTCCAGAATTGCACTTTAATTGAGCAAAATACAAGAAAACTTCTCTCAGAATCAGCAGAATAACAAATCACCCTGCAGAAAAATCAACTAACTAAATATAAAAACAAATAGAAAACATACGTAGGAGGAGAAATCATCTTCATCATCCCAATCGAAGTCATCACCGCCGCCACCGTCGTCTTCATCATCGTACGGCGACAATGGTTGGCCGTACCTAGACCGCCGGTTGGTCTTCAAAATCTTTGAATTGGAATGCGACGACTCAACACGCGTTTTACAACAGCAATCTTTACTGTTCAATCGGTTGTTAGTTCTCGAGTTCGAAAATGGGTCTGCACCAGAATTCAGTAAAGACGAGGCAAAATTGTGAATAGCCGCAGAATGGAGTTTGGAATAGTTTAATGAGACGGAGAGAGCCGCCATTTTTAAGATAAATAAAAAAGGTTGGAAAAGAAACAGAATATACCGATACCTTATACTCCAAAACAAAACCCTAGAACAGATGAAAAAGACGATATTTTTATAGGATTTGTGGTCCGCACAATGACAACCTTATCTTGTTAGAGCTTCTTCAAATGAAATCCAACTTAATAAATGATACAAAATTTATTTATTCATTATTTAATATAAAAAATTAGAAAATTGTATTATATAAAAATTATTAAAAATAAGAAAATTATGCTAGTTTTGTACAGTATAAACCGGAATTACAACAAAAGAAAATGAATTCAGCTGAGATGAATCTTGTATCGGAATCTTGTAAGCACAACAAGATGCTGGAATCCGGAGACTCTCCATTGCTTACCGCGCAACAAGATCGATGGATGCAATTGCAAAAAGGATGGGTTTTCTCCCGCGGAGCAAAGGACAGACAGGTGATTATCCCTTTAAGTTCAATTTTATGTTCTTGGGAAATAGATCAGTTAATTCGCAAACAAGTGATTTTCTCTTTAATTTTCAATTTTTCGCATAACCCTTTAACATTTACTAGAACCAAGTACCAACGCATTGAAGTTACTTTTTTTTTGTGTGTGTATATGATAATTTATGTGGATGAATGTGTGTGTACATGAGTGAAAAGAACAGAAATTTTGAGAACGGAGAAGAGTATTACGATTTTGAGTGGCGGATGAAATGAAAAACTACAACTAAAAGTTGAAAAGGGCTGACTGATCCAGCGCCAGCCTTGTTGGCTGAAGCCACCATTTTTGGTCATGAAAGTGGTATATGGATTATTCTTCACAATGTCTCGAAAAATGAAAGCTTTTACCGCAATAATAAATTTTTTCTATCAAATGGTTTTGATTTATGAAGTTTAAAGGTTATTAAGTTCTTGGGAAATTTGAATGGCAGCTCTGACCATTAGTATTGGTACCTCAAACTTCCTGTTTTGGAAGTTAGTATGTTTTCTTTAATGTAGAATTTATTTTGTAGGTTTGTTAACCTACCCAGAGGATATAATTTGTGGATTTTTCAGCCTGGCCATGTTTTTTAAACATAGTTAGATCTCGAATAATTCAAAATTTTCCTTAAATGTCTTGATATGTATTGGCATCTTAGATATGATAAAAGTGTTTGTTACTGGTGGTCTAATCAGATTGCCTGAATCTTCATTGTTCATATTACAAAAAACAATAATAATAAAAAGAAGCGTAGAAGGAAATAGTACAGAGGGGAACGACTGGGAAATAAGAGACGAGATAATAATGAATTCATAATACCCCAACTATCTCTAGACTTGCTTTTATTGTATATTTACTACTTTCAATTATAAAATCCACCATAGTTAGAGGTTCTTCAACTAATACGAGATACCCGGTCTTACAATCGACTCTCCTTTATTAGTTAGTCTAAGATGACGGACTTTCCCTCTTAATAGTTGGAATAGTTGCTTCCCTTTGTGGCGGTAGGAGCATGGTTCAATAATAAGCCAATTTGACTCTCTTTGTATGATCTTTCACTTTAAAATTTGAAGCCACTTGATTGGGGCCAGTAAACAAATATTGAAGCTATTTATGCAAATTCATAGGATAAGTCGTGTCGGAGATCTCATTTGAAACATGGTTCATAGTATAGGTCGCAGAACGACAACCACCACAGTAAAGTTTTAGGGTAAAATAGATGTGTGATTGTAACGACGGTTTCACGGCCGTGTACGGAACAATGATTTCGTGGCCTGGAATGACGATTTCACTGCCATAGCGGCCGTTGCGGAAATTTTTTAAATTTTCAACGTTTTCCATTTTCTATTTTTTTCGTTAAAAATTTGTTCAAATTATCTAATCATTTTTATTTCTAATTTAAAAATCTCCGCGACAACTGCCACTGTTCCGCGAAATATTAATGGAGCTGGAACAACAGCTTCCATGACGCCCTCCGCGACCGTGTCGACGAACCATGGTTTGAAATTAGACATTTACATGACCACTTTGTCCAAAACCGCAATTCCTACGGCCAATCCAACAGCCCCACATTACATATCTCAACATGGTGTGTGCCATTGCTGAGTGAAGGAAGCCGAGTTTACCAATGAAAAGAATAGATGATCGGAGATCAAGCTTCCCATCCTGGGGAGGTGATTTGATTGCTGCTTCCATTTTTAACTGCAATAACATGCTTCAACCTCCAACCAATGAAGCATCTTAAGTACATTTCAATGCTGCCATTGCACGATCGACTCTGGATCTCATTATAGCGTAAGATTCTTAGTATGGATGTGTATCATAGGAATAATAGCAAGCAAAGTAGCAGTGACTTTTGGGATGTCGAAGCAAGAGTTTTACTCTTTGTCCTTGAAACGATATTGCCACACTATGGTGCTTACATTTAGCGGCAATCGTTTCCCAAGATACAACGACTATGATTTGTGATAGGAGTACACAAATCACAAATTCTCAAACCACTAATGTTTAAAGGCACTCAACCAACAAATGGAAGATGAGCAATATGAATATGCTGGAATTTGCTCTCAAAAAACTTGAGTTTGATCTTGCAAAAAAGTGTGTTTAATTCAATAATGGGTTGTTCATTTTGTACTAATAAACTAGAAGACATCATCAAATAACACCTTTTGGAAGTGTTTTTTCATGAAAAATCGCATCTATACGTGAAAGGGTACACAACCATTCGGAAAAATCTGAAAAAAGCAAGTTGGGGGGCAGCATACCTGGTGAGCTCCTGCCTCACTGCCCGGGTTTTTCGCGGGCAGTGTTTCTCGCCCCAGTTTCACCCGTTTTTTTCATCCATTCGTATATTTCGACTTTTCCATGCTTAGTTTCAATTCATTAAGCACACTTTTCCAACATATAGCACAACATGATTGCCTGTGCTCTTAATGCTTGATGGATGTTTGCAGGGTACAAAACCCAGGATATAAGCCTGGCCAGCGACTATATTCAATTTTTGAATGTTTAGCTTCTAAAAATTAGTGGATACAAATCGGGTCCATGTGTATGGTGGGAATAAGTCTGTTTTTTTGTTTATTTTAAAAGGTATAAATGCCACTGATAATATCTAAATAAAGTGTTTCACCCATGAACTATGAAAATTTAAAAGCTTATTGGCATCTTTAATTGGTTTAACAACTGCTTAAAGAATTATTTGAGGGTATCCACAGTTTGTGAATGAATTTGTGATCGAGTAAAACAATCCACATGTACCATTTATTAGAGAAATCTTTCTTAAATGATCAAATCTACTTTACGATTTCTTTGTAAATGAACGCTTATGAACGGCATTTGCGATTCTATTATTTATTACCAAATATGAAATGTAGATTTGTTCTGTGACCTTTTCGTTTAGTAGTAATTGCAAGGGATAAAGGAATGTTTGCCAAACGCTTGATTCAACCAAATGTAAGTCACGCACGCGAGGGTGAAGACAAACATTTGCCTCTAACAAATGTAATGCATGCAAGCAAGGTCGAGGACAATTGTCAAGTAGGAAAATAGGTATTTTGGCAGGAGTCATGATTTTTTTGCTTTTGTACCTTGGTCGTCGATTTAATCACCTTCTCTTCATAACTTAGAATAAGAAGTTTCTTTTTACTTTGGATTTTTCATCTGTTCTTGGCGAAAATCTTTCTTCATTTTCATATTTGGTATGCTCAAGATATAAAATAGGTGACTCTATTCATTTAATCTGTATTTATGCCGTGGTAATTTTTATAAATTGTCCTAACGTTTTTTAAACATTACTAATATGTCAATACTCCTTTTTTCCTTCACTATTTTTGTCGGACTTGTCAAATCGAGATTGTTTTTGTGATACCTTGCAGTTCCATTTCACTCAGATTGGTACTCTTTTCAGCAGAGCAACGGAGTTACTGAAGCTAATTGAGAAATTTTGATCCTGAGCTGTCAGATTAATTTGATGCATGTGAAAACTGTGGTACTTTTAGACTTGGTGCTTGCATTTCCTTCTAAAATCTTGATTAAGTCAATACGTGGTGTTCTTCAATTTTATGTTTTAGAAATTTTAATTTTTGAGTTATTGTAGAAAGTATGCTCCATGTTGTGTATCTTATTATCGCAGTTACATAAAAAAATTTGACTTCAAGAGAAGGATGCCTAGCAGTGGAAAGTTAGAATTTGGGGCCTTGACCATGCACAGGTCGGACCGGTAAAAGAATATATTAACAGCTATTTGTTTCTCCCTCTTTGATTATTTGAGATCTATATATACATAGTTTTCTGGCAATGTCTCCTGAGCATGACCTCATGTTATGATTTCCTAGAACTATCGATAGAGTCACCATTTTCCATACTCCCATGAATTACTATTTGGATTAATGGTGGCAGGTAAGACAATGTATCTGCGTATCATGGATTCCTCATACTAGCTACGATGGGTCAAATGAAAATGGCAATGGGTCCAATTCGTCTACTAGGGGTCTGGAATAATCAACAGAACCATAATCTTGCTGTGTTTGGTTTTTCTACCTTTCATTCCATTACCGAAGGTGCCCGCATAATTGTCAGCTCATGCAATTCTTGTGTTGATTTTGGGGACCATGAATGCCTTCGAGTAAATAGGTGCAACCTGGCATATCTGGTGCTAGTACCAGTAGGTTCTTTCTACTTTTCACCAGATATGCAAGTCGGCTTTTCACCAGGCTGAAAATTGAAGACTTTTGCTAGCATCTGGTACCGGTTGCAAAATCATCACCTTACATTCGCTTCCAAAAGCTCTCAGTCCTGCACAGATTGTATTCTTCCATCCTATTGAATTCTAGCAACCATCCGGTGTTGGACTTGGTGCTTTGTCTTGTGCCAGTTTTTTCGATTTTCAGCCTTTTTTTTTTCCAAATGTATCTGGTGTTAGAATAGGCTCTACCTCTTCAAAGCAGCTCAGTCATGCAAAAGTGTTCATATATTTTGCAGTTTTTGCATTTTCAGTAATACAATCTTAAAAGTATCTCACGTGACTGATCTAAGGTTTGTAATGTTACAAACAATCTAATACTGTTTTAAACTCTTTATTCACAAATGCTAATATGCATATACACTTTTATGATCTTATAAAATGCTGTGTTGGATAGAACTTGTTGTGAGACTGAGAGATAATACGTAAATTAAGGAAATCCCAGTCTATGATTCAATTCATAGTTTTATCTATGCTTCATTAAATTAAGTACCTATAATATCTTGTATGGATTTTCTTCATATTTCCTTTTCTGATTGTTCTCATTATATTCAGCTTATTTCCCATCTAATTTTCTGTGAACTAAGTAAGTTAACTTGGTAAGCAATAATTCTAAGATATGATTTCTTTTGACAGAGCATTGGTCAACTGGTGTTAGTTATAGTTCGTATGATATACTTTTTGCAGCCATTTGGTGAAGAACATACTGCATAGCTTGCAATTGTCAACTATATTCCTTTTTATAATTTCTCAAATGACTAGTCACTAGTGTGGTTATCTTGGTTTGATTTTGTTTACTGATATATCAAAGTGAATGGCGACTGACTGCCATATGTGGTGGCAAATTGGCTGTCATTCTATACTGATTGAATATTTTAGGATATTTTGACAGCTTTTGCATGGTTGGCTGTTTTGTATCCAAACTATAGTCCTGTGGCTGCTTCTTGTGAATATTAATGACTTTATAGCATTTAGTTGAATGTGAAATTGTGCTATTTTCTGCTCAGCTAAGTGATGTGTGAATTTGCAGCGTGGTCAAGAATCCTTGTTTTTTCACGATGTTATGCAAACAGATTATCTAGACTTGACTGCCTTTGGTTTGATTTGAAACTTTAGCATCCTTTACGAGTTCTGTATCTGGAATTTGATTTAGTGATTGTTTTTTTGCCGGTTAGAATTAGTGGTTTTTGCAAATCATAGACTATATTTAATGCTGAAAGGAAAAATAGGGGTTCATTTTTTTGTTAAATTTCTGTTCTCTACTCAATGCAGGAAAAACAGTCGAGCGAATTGAATCGAACAGGATTATTTCACGTGGTTAGTTGTAGATATCCTGAGACTAGAAGCTAGAGCCACTTTAATCATGTCTGATAGTGGAAGCGATCTTGTACGCATACGATATGATAATGCAGCTAAAATTGGACACATTGAGGAAATCTTGATTAATATAATCTCAAGACTTCCTCTTAAAATTGTGGTGGCATGCAAAACTGTTGCAAAACATTGGCTAAGCATGATATCTGAACCAAATTTTACCAAGTTGCAGCTTGGCCATTCTCAAAAAAACCCAAAATATATTATCTGTCCTTATCCCAAAGGATCTGATATTGTTACTCATCTGGTTTTGATGGAGGGAGATGGAAAAATATATAGAACCCTCCCTCTTCCCGGTTTTGATATGATAAGTTCACCCGACATGGTCTGTCACTTGAATGGCCTGATATGCTGTGTGAATGAAATTGACTTTGATGAGGTAGAAATACGCATGTATAATCCTATTACTCAGGAGCTGTTACTATTTCCCAAAGGGAGTCCATCCTTAATACCTCCATCGGTAGGGGTTGTTTTCGACCCTGACAGCACCAACTATAAAGTATTTCGGTTCTTCTTGGATTCACTTGAAGATGGAACGTGCAAATGTGAAGTATATGCTTCTGATTCTACAGAATGGAAATTGGTTTCGAATGACATAGAACGGCCAGATCCAAATCCCGTCTGTCCAATGTGTCCTTACTATGTAAGCGTAGCTGGAAAGATGTATTGGTTTGAGTGGTCTGAGCCAGATCCTAGTTATCCCGTTCGAATCCTTTCAGTTGACCTGAATGATAATTTTTCAACAATCAACCTTCCCAAATCAGTGAATGAATGGAGTTTCTTGATTGAATTAGAAGGTTGTTTGGCTCTGGTATGGGTAGATTATCCAGATCTCTATGCCGCGGATGTAGAGGATGATCCGAAACCTTTTTTGGAGGTATGGAAATTTAAAAGCCTTGGGTGGAACTTAAGAGCCAGTAGTGTACTTGAAGTGGATCTGTTGTCAATTCGTGCTTTCAATTCAGTCGCTGCTCGTGATAACGAGATATTCTTCATAATTAAAATTGATGATGAATCCCCCCTCTTTTGTATCTTTGATCTGGTTAATGGAACTCTGAAGACACTTGATGTGGGTGATACTTATAAAGGATATGTTCCTGTTGCATTTCCTTTCACTGAAAGCCTCCTCGAATGTGAGTATAGTTTTTTTTTTTTTGCATGAATGCGTATTGCATACATATTCCCTATCTATTGAACTTGCCAAATCTTAAGAACTTGAGCTTCAAAAATACTCGAGGAAAAAAGACGCCAATCCTTTTGCTGATAAGGTAGAATACCTTGAGCCGCTTATCGGCATTTAGCATCAAGTTTGTGTAATTTTCATTCTTTGACAGGCAGTGGAGGTTAATGGAGAGACAAGTCTCTGAATTTCAATAAAAAGGCCTCCCTCCTCCGTAAGTTTAGTCTTGCATTCTCTTTTCCGTTCTTTTATCGGTTTGATAATGCACATATACTTCTCGCTCATCTTATTTTATGTGAGTTCACGTAAGGTATATTTGCAGATCATGGGAGTTTCTGAACTGTGGATTTGGTGTCCAAGTGGAGTATGTGGTTTGGAGTTTAAATATTCGAGTCGTGTTTTATGGGATATCGTTTCGTACTATGAAAAAGTTGTAGCAAACGTTCATCGTTGTAATAAAACTTATTGCAAACTTTCGCGGAGTGCTGTTTGTGGATGTTGTGTGGTATTTTTATATTGGCTTGAGCATGGTTGCCATTGATCTGGTCTGGTGTTGTTTATGAGATGTGATGCTATTTTATGGTTTATTTGTGGCATGGAGTTCTGTGTATGAAGCTATGAGTTAAGAAGTCTCAATTGGATGTGTTATCATAGGGGTGCTTATCGGACCGGGTCGATCCGGACCCGGTCTGAAACCGGACCGGTTAGTCCGGTCCGAAATCGGACTAACCGGTCCCGAACCGGTTTGATACCTGACCGGATCGGTTCTACCGTTCCGGATCCGGTATCTTACCGGTTCCGGACCAAACGGATCCGGTTCCGGATTGAACCGGAACCGGATCCATTTTATAAAAAAAAAGAAATCGATAATTCCTTTCCTTTTTTCCTTTTTTTTTTAAAAAAAAGAAAAAGAAAAAGAAAAATCCGGTTCCGGGTTGGAACCGGTCCAACCCGGAACCGGTGGAACCGAAATCGGATCCGATCCGGTTCCTTACCGGATCGGACCGGTTCCACCCATAACGGGCCCGGAACCGGCCGGTTCCGGTCTGGACCGGACCGGTTCGAACCGGTAACCACCCCTATGTTATCACATAAGATATGTTGGTTGTATGACTTGACTCAAATGATTTGGGATTATGGGATTCACATATTAAGACGTGGACTCCACGACTCCAAATACAAATGAGGCAGTTGATGTGGCCTTAAGGGCTGGGTCGACTTTCACTAATTGAGTGGGATCAGATGGTTCTATTGAGAAAACAAAACATAAATGTTGTAGAAACATGGCATGGTTAGCTTCCGGGACGAAATGACGATGTGCAAGGTAAGACCCTTATAAAATTAGAATAACTAAATATTATTGGAAAATAAAATACAAGATGTATAGAGCTTGTAGTACTCTTTTCTTTTTCTTTTCTTCTTTTTAAATCTCACATTGTCGTCTTATAAATACTAGCCACCGTCTTCACATGTTGCGTGCATATATATATATATATATTTTAAATGATATGATAATTTTAATGTATGTTTTTTTATTTTGGTTTTAGTTTTTGTTAATTTAAATTATGAAATGATTATACAATATTTTTATATTTAATTTTTTTAATAAATTTTTTAGGGTAATATGGTAATTTTATGGTAGGTGTTATGGTAATTTGCATGACTAGTAAGTGCATAACGTAAACTGATATGATGGTAATATTTTAGATTGACATGGACATAATGTAATTAGATATTGGTTTGAAATTGTAGGATAACTAAGAACTTTACGCATTATATATTGTGTAGATAAAATATAAGTTCTTGCATACAATGCGTGACGTATAAAATTTTAATATAATGCCTATTTTTTATATTATATTTTGATATAAAACCTATTTGTTATATATTAAAGTGTAATTATTTTGAATAAGAAGAATAATTAGCATATAAATTTGATATTGATTGTATAATGATGTAGATGTTTAAAAATAACATAATTTGACCAAATAATTTAAGAAAGGAGATTCTGGTTTTACTCGGATGATAAAATCTTATGTCGCTCTTTAAAATTATTCGAATTCGAGTTAGATGATGATAATTAAGGAAGTTTCCTCTTTCCATCCGGTTTCGTAGTAAAACCTTCCACTCAAAGAAAAGAAGCCGTTGCCGTGTAGGTTTGGTGCACCACAGCTCACCATTGACACGCGTCACTATTTAATTGGACTTTGTGTTGCGCTTCCCTGCTTTTATATACATCCCTCCTCCCCTCATTTCTCATCTCGAAGGCAAAGTCTCTCTTCAATACTATCAATCGCAACTTCTCAACAGCTTTTTTCAGCTTCAATTTTAAGGTAGTGCTTCCATTTTTGTGATCATCGTGTTACTTATTCTGATGATGATTTCATATCTGTTTCTGTGAGCGAATTTGTGTCGATTCGGAGGATAACTTCTAGGGTTAGGCGTTGAATTTTTTGAAGTAGAGGTTTTAATTGATTTTATTCGATTGTATTCTTGATTGTATCCTATTTTGTTTGTGAACCGATCAAGATTTCTAATTTTATTCTAAATCGATTTCGATTTTCTTCATCTGTTAATTAGTCTTCTTTTCGTTGGAGTAACATATCTAGTTTATCGTTATGTTCCATGCTTAGATGATTTATAGTTCTGTAGGTCATATGTCCTCAAAGTCAACGCCAGATTTGTGTTTTGGTGTCGGTTGATCGTTAATTTCCCCTCTCGGATCAGTTTCCGAAGTTATTGATAATCTTTTGCTAATTCACCACTGATTTACTTATTTTAATATGATCCAATAATCCGATTGGGGTTTAGTTCATGACGAATGGGTCATTTTTTCTCCTGATTATTGAAATAGTTTTTGTTTATTCACAGATGCAGATCTTCGTTAAGACCCTCACCGGCAAGACAATCACCCTTGAGGTAGAAAGTTCCGACACCATCGACAACGTCAAATCCAAGATCCAGGACAAGGAAGGGATTCCCCCAGACCAGCAGAGATTGATCTTCGCCGGAAAACAGCTCGAGGATGGACGTACTCTCGCCGACTATAACATCCAGAAAGAGTCCACCCTCCACTTGGTGCTTCGACTCCGTGGTGGCATGCAAATCTTTGTCAAGACTCTCACCGGAAAGACCATAACTCTTGAGGTTGAGAGCTCCGACACCATTGACAATGTCAAAACTAAAATCCAGGACAAGGAAGGAATCCCACCAGACCAACAGAGGCTCATCTTCGCCGGAAAGCAGCTGGAGGACGGTCGAACATTGGCTGACTATAACATTCAGAAGGAATCTACACTTCACTTGGTTCTAAGGCTCCGTGGTGGCATGCAGATTTTCGTCAAGACACTTACAGGGAAGACCATAACTCTTGAAGTTGAGAGCTCCGACACCATCGACAATGTGAAAGCCAAAATCCAGGATAAGGAAGGGATCCCACCAGACCAGCAGAGGTTGATATTCGCTGGTAAGCAGCTGGAAGATGGCCGTACACTGTCGGATTACAACATCCAGAAGGAATCAACTTTGCACTTGGTTCTGAGGTTGAGGGGAGGGATGCAAATCTTTGTGAAGACTTTGACTGGGAAAACCATTACTTTGGAGGTGGAGAGCTCGGACACAGTAGATAATGTGAAGACCAAGATTCAAGACAAGGAGGGTATTCCACCAGACCAGCAAAGGTTGATCTTTGCTGGGAAGCAGCTTGAGGATGGAAGGACTCTTGCAGACTACAACATTCAAAAGGAGTCCACCCTTCATCTTGTCCTCCGTCTCCGTGGTGGTTTCTAAGTGTTTTGCTTTAATGGTGTACTGATTCTTGAGTTTGTCCTCAAGAAGCTGTCTCCTACTGTGCATATGATGAACAATGATGTTTTTCTTATGTTTCTGGAGTCTTGTTGAATGTTGAAACAATCGATTGGGTTTCCTCCATTTATCAGTAAAATGTTACATTTTTATTCTCAACATGCTGCAAGTTATTCGTATCCTCTCGCAACCTTTGTGATGTTGATTTTTTGTAAGATTGTGGTGGGATTTTCTGGCTTGATAAGAATAACATATGTAAAAAAAAATGAGATTCAAAAGATGATGCCGACTTAATTCTTTAAAAGATGCATCAAGCTGAAACATGGGCTGCAGAGTTTGCAGCTCGAGGACAGGAACAGATTTTGGCATCTTCGCCTGCAAAATAACGTTAGGATAAAAGACACTTTAGGGTGCATTTGGATTATAGATTTCAAATTCTTTGATTTGCTTGAATTTTAAATCCACTAAATTCATTCATGCAAGTGTCATGGATATCCTTAAGTTGTTTAACCAGAAGAAGTGCGGTGGGCAGAAGAGTTCTATTGGGACAGAAGATAAAAGTTTGAAACAAGTAGAGAGAGTCGATCGGCAGAAAAGCTTGCAAAACTGGTGTGGCACAATACTAAATTTCATAAGCTCACGACTGCTCGGGGGCAAATTTTCTCAGCCTTTCTGAATAATTCAAAACAAACTCAAAGCAAAGATTGTATCCTTATCAATCATTTAATATAGAACCATTTTAATGGGATTTTATAATGGGAAAGATGATTTTTGGGATAAAAAACACTTGTTTAACTATTATTGTTGTTTATATTTTTTATTTTTTGGAGGAATACTAATCAGTTGAAATCTTAGGCTGTATTTGGATCGAATGATTTGAAGCTATGGATTTCAAACCTATTTAATTGTTTGGATGATTTTATATTGGATGTATTTCAAATCCATCTATTTATTAATTTATGCAAATGTAATGATAATTATGATTGCTTTGGAATACACATAAGATATATGTCATTTCAATTCCAAGTTTCAAATCCATTCTCAACTTATACCCCTCCATTCAAATAAAATTAATTCATCCAAATACAACCTCTGATAAATTAGTTATGATACTTGAAGAATAATAGAGCGTTAAGAGGATAGAATTATTTTGAAAAAGAAATATGAAAGTGAAATTTTATTATATATAAACATAAATGTGCAATTAATTTTGTTTATTTAAGATGAAAGATCGAATACATATTATATTTTTAAAACTCCTTTTTAATTATGGACGCAATGCCTATTTAACTAGAAAGAGTGAATTCAGGTAATTTAAAGTCGCCGTTGCACAACACGCTTCTCTAATTAATTTGGTTCAATCTTTCTTTTTTTTTTTTTGCCCATTTTTCTTATTGCCGCGACTACGTAAGTTCATTCAGACTTATCCGAAATCGAGGGTTCCGTTCTTTGTTGTTGATCATAAATCGAACCCTAGTTCTCGGATCGGGTACGCTCTTTCTTTTCAATTTGTTTCTAATGCAAACCATCGCATCAAATCTGTTCAATTCAGTTTAACTCTGCGGTGATCCGCTTAATTATTTTTTATTTTCTCCACGACTGCTTTGTCGAATTGATCATACTTTTTGGTTTTTAGAGTTGTTGATTTTGTTAAATGCTCATTCATACTATTTTGAATTTCGTTGCCTTTGAGTTCTGCTGACATTTCGTCATTCCTGGCCTTGGAATCTTGAATTTTTTCGAAATGCGCTTTTGTTTCGTTTAGTAAATTCTAACCCTTTTTGGTCGTTTTTCTTTGGATTTCTTGCTATCGGAATGTAGGGGTTCTGATTCTTGATCATTATTGTTGACATTGTGATGATGTGTTTCTAATTTTGTAGAAAGTCGGTGGAGTTAATGGTCTTTCATTGATTGCCTAATTTTTCTCTTCTTTGTTTTGCACAAAAAAACTATCCACGTTCGTAAGTTTTTAGTAAATTGGTGTTTTTTTGGTCATTTTTCACCTATCCGAATGATAGTTTAATACTTTTATGCGAAATTTTTACCTTGACCTCTGTTCCATGGTCCTGACCAGGAGTGCGTTCTGTTGTTAATGGGTTTGTGGTAACTCAGGATTGTTCTTTAAAGTTTGGAACCCTATTAATCTCCAAGGCATGGTAGATTTCCCGTTTTCATGGTGTTCTTTTTATTTATTTTTAAGAATTTCATGAAATTATCTTCAATTGACCTTCACTTTATTCTATATTTCTGTCCAGTCTAGCAAGATTGCTCGAATGAAACAAAGTTATGCACCATCATATTTTCTAACCCCATACAAATTGGAGATGTTCCCACGTACCAATTTTTCTTTGTTAATGAGAAATAAAGTATACCAACTTAGCAACTATTTTTTTTATTTATGGGTTCTATTATTGGCTTAAAGCTAAAATAGTTTGTTGGGGTTCAACAATTGCCTCTGCTTTGTGATCGGTCGAACACGTGGCGCTTGTGCCAGTGTATGGTTGAAAAGATTGATGTTGCGCCATTACCCTTAACTATAGTTATTGGTAAAGCGGTAAGCGCTCGATCCTACAATTGGTATCAGAGTCAAGGTCGCATGTTCGATTCCCATGAGTTGCAGAGAGTGCAATTTATTGGGGGAGGGATTGTTGGGGTTCAACAATTGCCTCTGCTTTGTGATCGGTCGAACACGTGGCGCTTGTGCCAGTGTATGGTTGAAAAGATTGATGTTGCGCCATTACCCTTAACTATAGTTATTGGTAAAGCGGTAAGCGCTCGATCCTACATAGTTTCCCTCTTTGATTCTAGTTTATCTTCTTGTGGCTCATTTTTATACTTGCTATGCATATTTAATCAGGTCCAATGAACACATAAACTTAGTCCGGGACTGTTGCATTCTTTACATCAACCAAGTTTCATGTCTGATCTTGACATCCAGATTCCTACAACCTTCGGTATGTTTTTCGTTGCTCATGATTTTTGAAAAACTAATATTTCGTTAGCTGATCTTACATTTAAATGAGCATGGAGAGCTAAAATAAAGTAGTTTGACTGTTGTAACTATCTTGGGTTAAGGGCGCCGCGGTACTTGAATTGGTTGACCTAATGTGTAGATCCTTTTACTGATGCAAATGCTGATAATTCTGGCGCTGGATCAAAGGACTATGTTCATATCCGTATACAACAACGTAATGGTCGTAAAAGCCTAATAACTGTGCAAGGATTGAAGAAAGAGTTCAGCTATAACAAAATCCTCAAGGACCTTAAGAAGGAGTTTTGCTGCAATGGAACTGTTGTTCAGGATCCTGAGCTAGGCCAGGTTTACACTTACGCTGATCGAGTTGGATGAAATAGCTAATTTTTCCCTATCTTCGATTCTGAGTAACGATCATGACTTTATTCCGAAGGTTATTCAGCTTCAAGGTGATCAGCGGAAAAATGTTTCTTCCTTTATTGTTCAGGTGATTGATGACTCATCTATTTCCCCATTACATCTCATGCATGGGAGCAATTAACTTAACGTAAACTAGTTTAATTCGAAGGATGTTTATAATATCTGCCTCATTTTAGTCCATTTCTCACAAACAGGCTGGAATTGTGAAGGAGCACATCAAGATTCATGGTTTCTGAGCTGCTTCATCCATCTCTATATCATAGCAGTTTGCTATTGTGTCTGTGCTATAATACTATTGTTCTCTTATACGTGTTGTGATGATGTTAACGAGATGCTTTTGGTACAAGAAGGTGAAAAAATAACGACACTCGTTATTAAGAGGTTTTTCTGCATGTTTATGTTGCTACATCTGTTCCCATGTCTTACTATGTCCCTCGAACTTAAATTGATGATGAAAATGGGTGGTTGTGAGATTCTGTTTCCATGCTTATTTAATGTCCTTCGCGTGGAATAGTCTTATAAGCATTGATGTCCGTAGCAACTTGGTCTTTTGGTGAGGTTAATGGCTCTTATCGACTTATTTGTGTTGTGATGTCAATAGTTCTTATCAATGTATGTGCACTCATGCACATCTTGTGACTCGAATATACGATTCTGTAAGATGTAAAAAAATCTAGCTACTTCAACAAGCAAACTAGTTAGGCGCAGGTTTGATTCAGTTTGCTGACGTTTGTTGAGTCAGTGTAGAGATATCAATCCAAATGTTTGTGGATCAATTTCTAATGGAGAATTTACATGATCAGAATGCGTGTATAATTTGAAGAGGATGCGAAAGTCTACTCTTTGTTGGACTTGTTGGGTGTAAACGAACCAAATCGACAGTCAATAATAAATGATGCCAGTGACGGTGGTGCATAGACCACATTAAACGGGAAAATCTGATAAACGGAAATGTGGTTTTTGATTGACATAGGACCGTGTGATGTAGATGCTGGTTGGGATGTCGATGACTATCCATTTAGAAATTCTTACATATAGAAGGTTTGGATTTCACATATGCACAAATACAGAGAAAATGAATTAAATCAAACAAATCAATCAATGTTAACCAAACCATGATAAATTCATTTTCTTTATGTTGGTCAATACGTTGAGCTAAGCAAGAATTTTATACTATTCATCATGTGTGGTTTGCTTACAACTTTCTAATATCGATGGTTGGTTTCTACTTAATAAGTTAACTAACGGTCATTTACCGGATTGTACCAATTGCAGGATAACTAACTTGGGGGTACTTGGGCTTGCATATGATACAATTGAAAACTACATTACATCCTATTAAAGTTGGCTGATTTATTCGAAATTTTAATGCGAACTCATTTTGAATTAACCTAAAACAATTGCTACCTTACGACCTATAAGAGAGATCCGACAGAGTCATATTAGATTATGAACAGGGTTTTTTCGTAGTGGTATAGTTGTAGAAAATTTTTAATAATTACAATTTAGAAATTTTTATATATTTTTTTTAATTTGAAAATTTATGCATTTAATTTTAAATTTATTATGTTTATATATACTTAAAATAATGAAAATTACATTAAAAAGTAAACATACTTAAATTTATAATAATTAATGCCTCATCTCGACGATGATATTTGCCATGCTTTGTACGAACCCTGCTGCAAAAATAAGTTCGCCCTTCGATCCACCAACCCGCATCAACATGGAATATTCCAGAAAAAGTCTACTTTTCTTTTGCTTGAAAACATCTCTTTCTGCATCCTTCCGATCACGTTCTACCGTTTATGTTCTGCCTCACTTTTAGGATGTTTGTATGCTTCATGTTGTGGTTTCATTATCGAAGCTTGGTAATTGTATATGCTACACATCATGATCATTTTATATATTTCATACTTTTTGTTATATAAAAAAAGATCATTTTATATATTTCAAGTTTTTTGTTAAAAAAAAAATATATCTCTTGTAGCTTAAAAAAAAAAAAGAAAACATCTTTTTCATGTTAAAAAAAAAATATTTGATGTTATCTCAAAGATAGTATCTTGGAATATATCTATCATATATTAGAAATATTCAAAATATAATCTTTTCAATATATGATAAGATTTACCTCAAACAACAATTCATTGTCATAATATCAAACAAACTCATATAAAAGCCTCTTTGTTTCCCTGTTCGTTTCTGATTCCTGGCTGCTCACAAAGTCCTATGTTAAATAGTGTTAAGCTTTTGTCCTATTTTAAGGTTTGTATGTTTTGTAACCTGGTTAGCCTGGTGGCAGATGCCTGAGACTTAGAAATCTTGCTTGTCAACTAGGTCTCATATTCGAAACCATCAAGTGCTATCAATTTCTGTGGGGCCAGTCT
This sequence comes from Haberlea rhodopensis, assembly GCA_907163345.1. Classification (NCBI taxonomy): domain Eukaryota; kingdom Viridiplantae; phylum Streptophyta; class Magnoliopsida; order Lamiales; family Gesneriaceae; genus Haberlea; species Haberlea rhodopensis. The sequence goes on along the minus strand of CAJQUN010000008.1, from coordinate 10,803,834 downwards.
ATACGGTGGCTCAAAATCTCGATTTCAATTGGCCTCCTGCTAGTGGACAGTAGGATTGGTCCCTGAATTTGTCGTTTTTCAGGCCGAATATCTAGTATGTTTTGTTTGTTTATGGGCTTTTAGGCGCTACCAAAGTTTCAAACAAATATTGAATCTTTCGCCTTTTGTTCCACCTAAATATTAACGAAACAAAAAGTTTCTTTGAAATCATCGAGTTTTCCCGGGTCAAACCCCTACCGTGGTTTTCGCCGGAGATTTCATACATTATTTTGTGATACACTGCTGTTGATATCATTATGATCTCTTCTATCAAGCAGCCAACTTTATCGATTCAGGGGTTAAATTTTGTCCAACAAAGGAGAAAATTTCTCCCCCGCAGTTCGCCGGGTTTTGCTTCTCTGCTGGCGGAAAATACTCACAGGAGATTAAATGTTTCTCTTTTTAAACCGCTCTACGGCTCAAAGTTTTATTCCTCTGTTCGTGACGAAAGAGAGCGATCTCTCATCAGGTGCAAGGCATATGAAGCCGGTCGATCGGAGCCCATGATCGAATCCCCGGCGGCGGCGGCTAATAAAGTGAAGATCGGAGTGTACTTCGCGACGTGGTGGGGTTTGAATGTGATCTTCAATATATATAACAAGAAGGTTTTGAATGCTTATCCCTTTCCATGGTTAACTTCGACAATGTCGTTAGCTGCTGGCTCACTCATCATGCTCATCACTTGGGCTCTGAGGATTGCTGAAGCCCCAAAGACTGATCTTGAATTTTGGAAGACCCTTTTCCCGGTGAGAATATTGAGGATTTTTACTTTGTTTTTTGATCCCGGTTTACTTTGTTTCTCGGATTTTTGTTAATTTTCTGAGTTGTGTTTGATATTATGAGTGCTTTGTTTTCTGGGTTCATGTTTTCTAATATTGTTTTGAAGTTGGATTATTGAGCTTAGGTTGCTCTTGCACATACGATTGGGCATGTGGCTGCGACTGTAAGTATGTCAAAGGTTGCAGTTTCATTCACTCACATAATAAAGAGTGGGGAGCCTGCTTTCAGTGTTTTGGTCTCAAGGTTCCTCTTGGGAGAGACATTTCCACCAGCAGTTTACATTTCCCTTCTTCCCATCATCGGCGGCTGCGGCCTCTCCGCCCTTACAGAGCTAAACTTCAACATGACTGGTAATTCCTAACAACTTGAGTAAGCCCGACAAATTTGACATTTTGTGCGTGTAAGTCCTCAAAATGTTATCGTTGAAGGTAGGAGTGCGTCGTTGTCATTCTAATAAATATGATCTAACTTTGAGCTGTTAATCAATATTTCTTCACAGAATCACGTTATTCTTGTCTAAGTAGGTGGCTATAGTGGAAACTTGGCTATTAGAGGCATGCCGATAGTACAGAATAGGCCCAACCATCAAAGCTAGGGGAATAAAGCATAATATTCAAGAATCCAAATATTAACAAATTTTTGTTCATCTGATATGTATCTCACAAACTATTTGGCCAACAACAAATGAATATTAATTAGTTTATACACAAACAATTACATAAGTATTATGTTGCATTTCACTTTGGTTCGAGCGAATCCTATGCTTAAAGTGGGCGTTTTCAGCCTTTAAAGCACACCAAAAGTCTTCTTCACAGCCGAGGCACGTGCTTCAATTAAGGACCACATCTAGGCTTTCACTTTGGTGGCTTTTAAAAACTATGGATCACAAAGTTCTTGTATTTCTGAAATTTAAGCTGAATCACAAGAGTTTGATCTTGGATGTGAATTGACAGTATTTGATCGTTTGCTGTCAAAATCAGGTTTTATGGGCGCCATGATATCAAATTTGGCGTTTGTTTTCCGAAATATATTCTCCAAAAGAGGCATGAAGGGCAAGTCTGTAAGCGGGATGAACTACTACGCCTGCTTATCGATGCTGTCTCTTTTGATCCTTACTCCGTTTGCAATTGCTGTGGAGGGACCACAGTTGTGGGCTGCTGGATTTAAAGAATCCATGTCTCAAATCGGACCGCAGATCATATGGTGATCTCTTCACCCTGCCAACTCTCATTTCCTTTTGTTTTCTTGTATACTAGCATGTGAAAGTGTAATTTCATGAAATGAAAACACATATAGAGATCAATACATACTTACTCGCCAGGAGATCATGCCACCCTTTTCCCTTCTCGAGTCATCGTTCATGCACTTGAATGAACAAATGGATACTCATCGACGTAGATTGTATAGAGGATCTCTCTCTTTTAATGTTGTAACAAACATTCATTATTTTGTGGCAAAATTGGCGTGCCTTTTGTGATCTTTATTCATCTACATAGAAGGACTATAATACCATCACATAATAGTATCAATGCAAAAGCAATATTAATTTCGAACTAACAATAAGAGGGAAACATTTCTAAGTCCTGATTAAAAGTAGAGTTATGCAAAATGTTTGAATCGTCTTGGCGGTTCTCGGTTTTTCCTGTCAGTGTGTTTCGGCTTTGTAATTGGGCTCAACGAATGACAAACAAAGCAAACTAGACTATATATGAATTGATAGTCGTTACAATCCAACCTTGTGGCGCCTCTCTTGTCAAGAAAAGCAAGAGGTTCCCTCCCAAGCGGAGTTTGTTTTGGCCAAAAATCAGCTTTGCAATTGCTTTATTAATCATTTCCTGGTTGTTCGTGGTTGTGTATATGTAGGTGGATGGCGGCTCAGAGCATATTCTACCACCTCTACAATCAAGTATCGTACATGTCACTGGATGAGATATCTCCTTTGACGTTTAGTGTTGGAAACACGATGAAACGTATATCTGTGATCGTTTCCTCTATCATCATTTTCCAGACACCTATACGACCTGTCAATGCTGTCGGAGCTGCAATAGCTATTCTCGGAACCTTTATATATTCACAGGTATGTTATTTGCCTATTCTTTCCTCGTATTCTCTTGAGCAACTTTTAGTATTAACTTCTTATAGCAATTTAACTCCTTGTGGTCACTTTACCCCATCGTCTTTGTGGTATTCCTAATAGATATTTTATACATCCGTGGTTTGTAAATAGACAGTTTAACCTCGATGGTTTTCATAATATGCATTTTACCCTCATGTGGTTTGTAAAACATAGAATACATGGAAAGTGTTTTGTGTTTTGTATTTATTCCAAAACTACATGGGGTATCTGTCTATTATCACAAACCACGGGAGGTAAACTGTCTATTTTGCAAATACCATTTTGAGAATCACAGTGAGACAGTGAGATTCGTTGCCAATAACCTTCATATTTGTAAGCTATTTGTTTGAGTCATTTGGAGTTATTTTTTTATATTTTATTTTAAATTCGGATACAAGATACGATATTTGAAAAAACCAAGGATAGAATACAGAAGGTATCATCCGAATTTTATGTAAAAAAACGTATGCACACACACACATACGGAAATGAAAAATATCATACAAAATTAATAATTGAGTAAATATCCATAATCATTAATGTTTTTGGCCCGTATAACGGTACATTTTCAAAGTTTTAGCTCAATTCTTTTGCTTTTCGTTTTTCAACAGGCAAAGCAATGAAGGCTTTCAAATTGAAAATCCAGTATTGTCCAGAAAACAGAAAAGAGTGAAAGGAAGGTAGTAGTACAATTATTTTTTAGAATAAATTTTACCCGAACCCGACCACATGAAGGACTTGCTTCACTTTTTTACATGGTAATAAGATTTAAATATTTTTTTTTTCAAAACATATTGTCAGTCATATACAAGTTCAAAATAGGTATATTTTCTCGGTTTTGATTTGTATCTTGAACTCCAGAAAGATAAACTTAAAATTATATAAGGATTGAGATATTTCAAAATCTATATCATAGATTTCAAAGTCGTGATTTTGAACCTATTTAACTTGTTTGGATGATGATGTCCATATTCACTTCCTCCAATTTATATTCTTGTAAATGCACCCAGAATCAATGTTATTTTTCCTTCCAATCAAATCTATCCATCTGAACGTAACCCCAATTGTATACATAACCCCAATTATTCTAAGTTGCTTTAAATCATTGGCAAACATACATATAGAAACACAAAATATGATGACACTGTAATCTAAAGGTGATTTACATTTTTTACCAATAGCATCGTCTTATCCCATATAACAGAGAACGAAATATCATTCAGGATAATGCTTCCTCCTCACTATGCTGATGTATATCAACCTAATACATTATCAACTCAACCTTCGAAATAACAGCACCGTGATACATTGTCATATTCATCTCTTTTATAAGTATATCAGGAGCAAACTATCATACCAAACACGACAGAAGGGCCTTATCTGCTTGAGAATTAAACCTTGCTGGACCGATTGTTGCACGTTATGTCTGATAATATATTTTATGTTTCATTTGAGAAAGGTACCTTAAAATGAAAGATACCTTTAAAGATCTAAATGTTTAAGGCTGTGTGAACGTCCTTGTCTCTCTGCCACTGCAGTTGAGCATAACCTTAGTTTCATCTGTAAAGTGCTGGGCATAGCTTCTCTAAATAAGCCAGCGCATGCGACATCTCCTGTGCAGGGATAATTCCCTCTAGTTTAGACAGTCTCTTAAATGCTGCACATATGGCTAGAAAAAGTAAGAGATATACAAGTACGCACGCAAAACACTACTTTAAAATACAGAGCAAATAGACGAGAGCAGCAATATTATATATTACCTTCTAAAGCTTCTTCATCTGTGATGCTATAGCACTATACCCGTCCAATATCTTTCAGAAAGCTGTGCTCTGGTCCAACTCCAGGGTAATCCAGGCTACACAAGCCAATTCAAAGTACACCAGTCATGAACATATTGCAACTTAAGTCATTAAAAACTATTGACATAAACAACTATGCTTTTACCCAGCACTTATAGAATGTGGCTCGAATATTTGCCCATCACCCTGCAACAAGTAGCTCGTAGCTCCATGGAAAACTCCAATGTCCCCCCTTTGTCAAAGTTGCAGCATGTCTACCGCTATCTAAACCAAAACCGACAGCTTCCACACTATCAACCCAACATATTTGTCATCAACAAACTCATGAAAGAGACCAATAGCATTTGAACCTCCACCGACACACGCAACAAGAACATCAGGTTTGCTGCCCAATTTTCCATCGATTGTTTCCTTGTCTCTTTAGTCTTTACCAATCACAGCATGAAATTCTCTAATCATCATAGGATATGGATGTGGGCCAGCAACGGATGCAAGTATGTAATGGGTCGATTCCACGTTAGTCACCCAGTCTCGCATGGCTTCAGATGCAGCATCTTTCAGCGTGCAGTCCCAGAATGAACCGCTGTAACCTACAAGTTAAGTAAATTTGAGCTGGAATGCAGAAAATACAAGAAAAACTTAATGAGATGGAATACCCAGTAAGATTCATGGACAGTAACTGCTACCAATGAGGAAGTTAGAAACCTAAAACAATATATTATTTTTTTCATAAGCAAGAATATTAGTAAGCCGACCAACCGGCAAAACTGTGTCCTGCTCACAACTTCTATTACCAGGTTGTCCATTTTCAGTATATGATTTCACATGATACAAGCATCAAGCAACACAGTAAAAAAATGTCTGAGTACCATATTGCCACTCAGAAACAAACTAATTTGCTGATGAAAATACGGTAAACAACTTCAAGCCAGTCACTCGATTGAATTGATTCATGATAACAAACATACTCAGGCTACTCCATAATTACTTGAGCATACCTAAAAGTTATTAGTCAAGAGAAGAACAAAAAGTCATTTGCACATTCTAACTCCGACAGGCGGAATGTTTAAAAGAGCATGGACAACATACAAGAACTACTGACCTCAGCACCTCGAAGCCTCATTCTGAAGACATTAAGCGCTTAGTCTCTCCGTATCCTGAGCACCCATATAGATAATACACTGAAAACCAAGTCGAGCGCAAACAGTAGCTGTTGCAACACCATTGTTGATTTTGTGGGAGCCAGTGTGATTAAGGTCTTCCCTTTTGAGATATATACGCGACCGTTTTCCATCAGCATGCTTATAATGCTCTGTAAGCCGTTCTGCAAAGTATAGCGGGCTTTCTCGTCCAACATAATCCCTCAATATCCCATTTAGTACTTTCTGAAACTAATCCAAAATATAAAGAAAAATGTTGATAAAGAATCAGAAGTAGCATTCTCATCAATGCATAAAGAACATGTTGTGATGCTGGCAATGGCAGGAGGGACTACCTGCCATCATATTCCTGTGCCTCACCAGATTATAATGTACCATTTCCCAACTCCACTGTGCTACCAATTATTACCTAATCCGTTTTTAAATAAAGTATATTAAACAAATGATCCTCAACCCTGACAACATGTCATGCTAAATACATAACTAGCCAGCATTTTCTATCATCTACCGTCTAAATACACATAGAAATTAAGTCACTCTTAGACGAAAAGCACCATCGCATGAAGCTACTAGGTCACTCTGCTGCTGACAGAAAGTCCAAAAAGACTTCAAAAGTGCAGTTGAAATTGAATCAAAACTAGACATTAGAAACAACTGAAGTACCATAAGGTCTGGAAGAACTTTGCCGTGTCATGATCAGCATGTCTTCATTGTTTTTTGGCGAGATATCCAAATGAAGAAGTAAAGTTTTCAAAAAGTTCCTACACGAGGTATCAAACTCTCAACACATCATCCATTAGATAGCTCAAGAAAATTCGAGTGCGCTTTCATATCCAAATAAATGGAAAAGTGCCTTGTCATTTTTTCGTAGAACAAAAAAGCACCTTGTTATACAATCCGTCATTAAAGGTGAATTGCTAATTAATGCATCTTTGAAGTGACAACGCAGAAGTACCACGCAAGTCCCTCAGCATTCGTAACCCATCGCACATATTTTTATTCACTCAAATAATCTACAACACACAAAGAACGTAGAAATCGTTAATGGAGCGTCTTTGGCATGAATGTGAGGTATAGATCAGACGCAGATGTGGCCTGCATATGATAAACCATAATATGGTGCAACCGCCAAATATATATAGCTCAGTGAAATCCATCCCCGACCTAGTACCTCCCCAATATAGAAACCTGACATTCCCACAAATCGAATCTCCGAATCACACGTTCAAAAAATAAACACGATTCTATCATTCCTCGAAAGGAGAAGTCTTTTATAAAAACGAAGAAAACTGAAAATTGTCGTCGGTGGCTAGAGATTTGAAAGTGTCCTCGAGCTCCGTAAGGGCGAACGTCAAGTCTCCGGCACGTATTTTCCGCCAAATTTTCCAAAACTGCCGAAGGAGTCTGGCCGCTGCCAAACTACTGGATCGACGGTCACCGCCGCTGCTTGCTCTTTCGTATAAGTGCATGCTATCGGACGCGACTAGCGGGGTAAGGAAGAGTATTTTTTGTTGATTTTGAGTGACGAATGCGAATGCGAACAGTGGCGGTCGATGAAGAAGAAGACAAGGCCATGTTTGGATGTAATCCAAAATATTATTTTAAAAATTATGCTTTTTTCCCACTAAATACAAAACTAATATCCAGCGTATTTTAAACAGTTTATAAAATGAATATTTTAAAATATTTTTATTATTTTATTTATATATTTACGTTAAATTAATTAAAGTAATTAATGTTCTAAATCTAAAAGTTTAATTTAAGATTTACTAATATCACAAAACAATTACTTCTATAAATTATTAAGCAAAATAAATTCAAACTAAATATATTTTCTGATAATTAAAATGGCTTTAAAAACAAATTAAAATTGAGCAAATAAGGAAAAAACTGAATTATTTTACAACTCTTACGCAAATAATCTATTGAAAACGAGACCATAAAATTCTTTTGGTGCGTTATAGCCTAAATACTATATTAACTATTTTTCAATTTACTATGACACGTGAATATATACACACATTCGATCGTACTGAGGGAGGATATTACCCTTAATCCAACATCCACGACCCCAAATCATTTTAAACTTTTGGGTATAACCTTTAATACTCCCATACCCTCACTCCTACATTCACGACCCCAATTTATTTGGGATCTTTGCAACTCGCCTTAGGACTAGTTCTGAATTTCCCTATTGTTGCATCATCTTTTTTTACATACACAAAAATAAAAAAAATTGAAATTTGTTAAATTAACCCGATTTGTATGATCAACGTAGAAAGTTTTACAATTACAATTAGTTGTTTAAATACATTATGGACACGAACATAATTAAAAGAAACCTAACTGTCAATCATCACTAAAGCATTAAGTAATATCTTCCACTAATGGAGCACTATTATCCTAATAAATATGAAAATACAAGAAAGTGGGTAAGTGGATTTTGACTAGAAAATTAAGTGGCATGACCTTGGGCCCAAAATGGTGGGTGTTTCTTATGGATGGGTCGTTGGGCCTGAATATCATGTTGTGGGCTCGTAACAATTGTGCGCTGGTGGAGAGGGGCCTTGTCCTCAAGGCCCAAAATCGGGTTATGTGTAATGGAATCATCTGACTTTTTTTTTTGTTTTCTTGCCATGTGTACACAGCTAGATCAGGCGCAATCAATGGCTCAAAGAATTCCCAAGTTAGGTCTTCAAGAGCTGAATCATTCCATTTCACCAACACTTGCTTTACTAGAACCCCATTTTTCAAAACTTCTCTTTAATCCAAAATTTCTAAGGAGTGATAGTAGCTCGGCCGTCACTGTCAAGAGTAGGAAGGGGTGTCATATTCGCAGGGATAGGTCATGTATAAGGTCGTAACAAGGAGACGTGAAAAACTCGATGGATCTGGGAAGATTCCGTCAAGTCAAGTTCATAAGCAACCTGCCCTATGCGACAGACAACTTGGAAGGGGACGTAATAGCGTCTGGAAAGTTTGTTGGAACGCCTTTTGTGAACGGAAATTGTCGGTAAGTTTGGAGTTTCAGAAGTACCCAATCCCCATTTGTGAATTCCTTTTCCATCTATATTTATCAGCTTGGTCCTTCGTTCTATGTTGTGTTTTGGTGAGTGTGGTTTTAAGTTGCTGTAAGATGGTGGTGTGGGCGTTTAAGGTCGTGTCGATGGGCGTTTGGAGATGTTCCAGGTTTGCGGCCAAATAGTGCTTCGTAAGGGGTTAAGTCAATAGCAGAGTGATATGATGTGTTGTACCAAAATTGAGCTAAATGTAGGTATAATGTCTAGAGTGATGGTTCATCATTGACAAAACAACGAAGATAACATTGTAAGCTTCGATTCAAGACCTCTGTTTGGCCATCTGTTAGGGGGTGATAGGTTGTGCTATAACGGAGTGTGGTTCCCAATTGGTTAAAAAGTTCCTTCCAAAAATTACTGAGAAAGAGGGGGTCTCTATCGTACACAATGGTTTTTGGTAGGCCGTGGAGCTTGTAGGAATAAAGAAGCTGGATAGGCAGTTGAGAATTTATGTGGTAAAGTGAGGAAGTGAGCGAGTTTAGTAAGACGATTCACTATAACCCAGATGGTGGTTTTACCATTGGAATTTGGAAGGTGGGTGATAAAATCCATATTGATATCTTCCCACGCGTTAACAGGGATGGATAAAGGTTGGAGAAGACGAAAGGGTTTAGTTGTCAAATATTTATGTTGCTGGCACGTGGTACAAGCTGATATAATTTTTTTGACATCATTTCTCATTCCAGGCCAATAAAATGATGCAGCTAGACGGGCCAAGGTAGCCTTCACACCGGAATGTCCTCCCAACGGTGTGCAATGATTTTCTGTCAGGAGCGTTTGATGGAAGTTTGTGTCTCGTGGAATGTATAACCTGTTCTTAAAATAGACTAACCCATCTTTAGTGGTAAAATGATTAAAGGAATTTGGATCTAACCTTATGTGTTCACAATTTCCTAGCGCTTATTCATAGTGCAGTAGTAATTTCGGAGTTGAGGAAGCAACTGGACAGAGGGGACCAAAACAGTAGCAAAGTGAAGTATTTCAACGCGCGAAAGTGCATCGGCCACTTTGTTCTCTTTACCATGTTTGTACTTGATTTCATAATTATAGCCCATTAGTTTAGTAAGCCATTTTTGTTGATCCGGTGTCTGGATAGCTTGAGATAAGGTATGCCGCAAGCTTTTGCTGATAAGTGTAAATGAGAAATGTCTTGCCCAATAATAGTGTCGCCATTTCTTAACAGCTTCAATGATTGCCGATAACTCTCTGGTATACGTGGATGCAGATTGCATGCGAGGAGATAGCTTTTTGCTGAAGAAAGCAATTGGATGGTCGGTTTGAGATAAGACTGCGCCAATAGCTATACCAGAAGCATCAGTGGTAAGTTCAAAGGGCTGGCCGAAGTCTGGAAGAGCTAGTACTGGTAGAGATGTCATGGTGGCCTTTAAGTCATCAAAGGCGTGCTGGGCAGCTGTACTCCAGGTAAAACTATCATGTTTTAATAAATCGGTGAGTGTAGAAGCGAGAGAAGCATACTACCTGATGAAGCGCCTATAATACCCAGTGAGACCTGAAAACCCCTCAAGGCTGTAACAGTAGTGAGTACTGGCCAATTAAGGATGGCAATGGATATTGTCCGGATACACACGAACGCCTTCACTTGAAATAATATGACCAAGATAGTGTACCCTAGGGACTGCGAAAACACATTTAGACAACTTGGCATAGAACTGGTTAGAAGATAAAAGGTCAAAAACAAGTTGTAAATGCATCCTGTGATCTTCCCAATAGGAGCTATAAATCACAATATCATCAAAGAATACCAAAATGAATTTGCGTAGATATTCCCAGAATAGATCGTTCATAGCAGCCTGAAAAGTAGGAGCGTTAGTTAAGCCAAAAGGCATAACTAAAAACTCACAGTCCCCATCATTAGTGTGAAAAGCAGTTTTGTGAATGTCATCCGGGAAGACTCTAATTTGATGGTAGCCTAACCGTAAGTCAATCTTGGAAAATTTTTTGGCACCCCTTAATTCATCAAGTAACTCAGCCACAGTTGGTATTGGGAACCTGTCTTTGACTGTAACATTATTTAAAGCACGATAATCCACACAAAATCGCCATGTGCCATCTTTTTTTCCGAACTAATAAAACAGGTGAGGAGTAGGGACTAGTGCTAGGACAAATTACGCCGACAGTCTTTTGAAAATGAGGGTAGCAGAATGGTTTGACGTTGACCGGCTGGGAATTGGGGTTTAAATGAATATGATGGCCGTGAGGATGGATGGGAGGAAGGTTTGTAGGTTTCTTGAATATAGATTGGAACATAACTAAGAGGGCTCATAATTTAGGTGGGTAGGTGGGAGCATCAACCGTGGGAAGTGTTGGAGATGGTTGGGAAGGTTCAAATGTGACAGTGTGTAAAGACATGACTGAACCAGTGTGAAGCATGCAGTTTAGTTGACTGGTTGTAAATGGAGTCAAGGTTGGTTCACCCACTAAATGAGCCATGGCACCATTAAAGGAGAAACTCATGCTTGGTACTGAGAAATCAGCCAAATCCGGGCCTAGTGTTTGAAGCCACTGGATTCCCAACAGAATGTCTGCACCTTGTATAGGAAGCACTAGCAAAGATAGTGTAAAGGTGTAATCATTCAATAGAAGTGAAATGTCAGTACACTGACCTTGACAGCTTAAAAATTCACCATTTCCCTCCATAACTGGAATCATTGGAACTGCTAACACGGGAAGGTGTAAGAATTCAGCAACCCTCAATTGCATGATATTTTGAGTACTTTCGGAGTCAATTAAAACTGTATATTGATGCCCTTTTATACGCCCTTGTACGCCAAAGTGCGTCAGGGTGAACCCCATATATGCTGCCATAGACAAGTGATATTGGGTTGAATTTGATGGAATGTATGTGTGAGTGAGACGAGCTGTAGGAGTTGGCGACTCAGGGTGTTCTACGTAGAGAGGATCAATTGGGTTGGTTTCTAGGGTGATGGTTTTGAGTGTAGATACTAATGTTTCTGGCTCATCAGCGATCAAGGTGAGGAATTGGGTGATTTACATTTATGACCTGGGATATATGTTTCATCACAATTGAAACACAACCCTTTTGCACGTCGGGCTTGCATTTCTGGCTGGGTGAGGCGACGGAGGGGAAGTGACAGTACCATGCTGCCGTAGTTTAAATAGTGCAGCTTGGTGGTTTTCGTAAGTGGTGGGACCAAACCGAAGTTCAAGATCTCTAGTGAAAATCTGCCAATTGGCCAATTGTCATGCATCCATTTGTACCAGCTTAGGGCTGGGCCCTACATATAGAAAGATGCAATGGATTCCGGTACTTGATAGAAGGAAAAATACTGGCCAGCCTGAAATAACTAGTCCAAAGGGTTGGTGCCATCAAAGTGAGCCCTGTGGATTTTAGGGGTCTTCAGGTATGGAACTGGTGGAGGGAATCAAATGGGGAATGTACTTGGCAAGGAGGAGGTTGGGATGAGGAAGCATGTGTGGTGGCATTAGGCCATGGTGGTTTCAAGGATATCATAGCCATTAATGCATCCATCTACTGCTTGTTCTCGGTCCTGATGGCATTCAGATTTTGTTGGTGCTCAGAATGCACCTTGGCGAGTTCAACCTGAACTTGTAGTAGGGTTTCGACCATCTGTGGGTCATCCAAACGAGCAGTTGTCTGATTGGGTTTGGGAGACATGAAGAATCAACGAGAGCACCAATTGTTGGGTTAATGGTAGGTGAATTCTTTGTTTTTAGTGAGAATGCAAAACACTCCCATAGAACGAAGACAAAGAATTGAAAGTAAAACAACTTGGAATATTTGTTCTCTCTTCTTTTTCATTTCAGAAGTTGTTTAAATACATTACGGACATGAGCATAATTAAAAGAAACCTAACTGTCAACCATCACTAAAGCATTAACTAATATCTTCCACTAATGGAGCACTACTATCCTAATAAATCTGAAAATTAAGTGTTATAATCTTGGGCCCAAAATGGTGGGTGTTTCTTACGGATGGGTCGTTGGGCCTGAATATCATGTTGTGGGCTCGTAACATCTTGCCTGCATTCATGCTAAGTCGATAGTTTCCAAATATGAAGACTACAATTAAAAACATTTAATTATAATAAGATGAAATTTATAATAACTCTTATCATAATTTAGATATTACAAATATGGGGACCGTAGTGGGCCGCCTATTTTGGCACATGGGCCCGTAAGTCCATGGACCATGGGATATGCCGGACCATCCGAGAAATATGCATCTATTAGTCACTATTAATGCACGTTCATCTCTCTGCGTTTGACCATGAATTACGGTCGGGTCTTCCATAACGGTTTGACCATGTGGAGCTGAGGACGCACCTGCTTGGCTCGGTTTTGCCTTGTTCAGCACTGACGTGTACGACTTATTCCACAAAAATAGGGACAACTTGGATTTTACCCGAGGTTGCATATTATAATATGTATCACTTCACCCTCCTGAAGTAAAACAAATCGAGCATTGTTGATGTCTTGGTTTATCGAGTTCGTGTAAAATCAAAGATGTAGGGCTGGTCGTGGTTTTTATTCCCTCACTTTTCTTACCTAAAATTCCGGCCTGACATTTGGCGACGTTGTTTTTCCGGGTCTTTTTCCACATCCCAAAATCGGATTATACTTTGGGTCAAATCTCGCAAGTTTAACAGTTTGTGTAGGATTTTTGTTGGTGGGGAAGTCGGAAGCTTTAGGTCGAAAAATGGAGTTCAAACATTTAACAGGAATGGGCTCGTGGGTTGCGAACTTGCGATTTCTTGAAAATGGACAAATATTGGGGAAAAAAGATGACGATTAGATTATGATCAAGATTACGGTGATATAGGTGTTTGAATTTCTCAAAAAAAAAAAAAAAAAATCCTAGGTGTTTGAAGTGGCCCCTCAAACGACAGCATATTGACATTTTGAGTCCGCATGTTGATTAATGGGTATGATCTAGTAATGTACTGCTTATTTGGAATATGTATTATGTATATACAATTTATTGTAAAATATAGATATCTTAATTGTACGTGTATAAATATAATAGTATATCATTAATTTTAGGATAAATTTCATAATAATCCCCTATAACGTGTTATAGTAAATTTATACGAAATCCTCGAATGTTAACAAATTAGTCAAAAAACCTCATCTGTTTTCATAAACCCATAATGAAACCCCCCTTTTATTATATTAAAGCAAAAAAACAAAAAAAACCCTATATTTTCATAAATTAATCAACAAACCCCCTTTGTTTTCATAAACTTTTTTATTTTCTTTCAAATTTGGGATATTCAACAGTTTGCACATATAAAAAAAATATACATATTGTGAAAATCATAAAATATGATTTCATAATAATAAACATATATAAAAACAAAATATAAGTTATATGTAAGAGTATATGATATATTTGAATCCCCCTATAGTTTACAAATAAATAGGTTTTATTTAATATCGTTAAAACAAAATACATATTTTATGAAAACAAGTTCATAAATATTCAAATATATTATATACTTTTACATATGTTTTGTTTTTATATATGTTTATTATTGTAAAATCATATTTTTTTGATTTTCAAAATATGTATATCTTTTTTACATGCAATTGTTGCTTTTTACTTTAATATATCACATGAGGTTTCGGGTTGAATTCATGAAAACAAATGGGTTTTTTTTTTACTATTTTGTTAACATATAATACATTTGAGTATTATGAAATTTACCCTTAATTTTATTACAAAACAGAACATATTTAGGAAGTCACTGACTGAAATGTTTATTAAAGATGTGCTTGCTTATATATTCTATGTTAGGAAGTACAACTTAATTCACCTATGAATTATGATATGATTATTTGATTATTTTAATGCTTACTCGTTACTTATTCAGTTATCATGTCATGGAAATATTGGAGGAATTCTATATAATATTATAAGAGGGAAATAAACGATATTAACTCGTTTATCGGAATCGTTAGCTAAGTTGACTTCACGTATTGTTTTGAATCGATTACGTTGTACGTAGCGTCAAATACAATTACAAACACTTGTATTACGTTTCCACAACTTCGAAAAAGTATTTTTGATGGTAGGAATGACCAAACTATGTTTTCCACTTTTTTAGTCTTTGAGATAATTTATATGTTACAGGGAACAACGAGAGTTGGAGTAGTAAAACTACTCCCTCAAATTGTGGGCGTCCCACTGTTTCCAATTGATTGTTTTCAAAATATTAATGCACTTTTCCCGTGTGGGATTTTCTTGAAAATGTTCTCATATCATGTGAATATTAGATGTGTACTTATTCCGTGGGTTTGTTTATGTCGAAACACCTAAAACTTTCCTTTGTGAGGGCCCTAGACGTTGAAGGAAAAAGGTCTAGGAGTTTGTGGGAAGATTGTACAAGTTTCTTTTAAAAAAAACATATAAAATTAAGACCAATACTTTTAAAATTTGTACAAATTACATATATATATATATATATATATATATATATATATTGAGTATCGTGGAATTTTGATTTTATTGGAAAGTTAGCTGAGATTATATTAAAATTTTTATCATGTTGTTCTAAAAAAATCATAATGTTACAGTTGGGCTAGGGGTGCTTAACAGGCCGGGTCAATCTAGATCCGGCCCAAAACCGGACCGGTTAGCCCGGTTTGGAACCGGAACCGGGCTAACCGGTTCCGAACCGGTAAGATACCGGTCAGGATCGGTTCTACCGTTCCGAAACTGGTATCTTATCGGTTCCGGACTAAACGGATCCGGTTCCAAACTGACTCGGAACCGGATCCATTTTTAATTTTTTCTTAAAGCTAATATAAGTTAGCTTTTTTGAAAAAAAAAATCAAACAAATCGGTTCTGGGTTGGAACCGGTCCAACCCGGAACCGGTTGGACCGGATCCGATCCGATTCCTTAACAGATCGGATCGATTCCGAGATTATCGGATCCGAAACCGGACCAATTCGGACCGGATCAATCCGTTAACCACCCCTAATTTGGGGCAATAAGTATTTTGAAAAAGTAAAGGGTTAATTACGTATCAATCTTATGAGGTTTATAATAATTACATAAAACTCCATCTAACTTTAAAACTTACATATATTTTTCTCGATGTTGTACTGATATTACATTTATTTCCATTACGTTTACGAAATATATTCATATCCCTGAAAGTTTTATCTACGTTACAATTGTCACGTCATATTCAAAAGGATAATTATAAGATGGACATATATATAAGGGGGGATATATTTAATTTTTGAAGTTAACGGATGCAAATATAAAATTAGTACAACAGCATGGGAGGTATATATAGTTTTCAAAATTAGTAATTATTACAAACTTTGGGGAAATATATATAATTAACCCAAAAATGAAAATGTATGTTTAAATTTATTTGAAGAAATTAGAACTGTTATGTTACTTTAGATGTTAAATCCCCAAAAAATTTGTCTCTGAATTATTTTAAAATATTAATTGATTGTACTATAAAATATAATAATTTAGTACTTTTGGAAATAAATTTGATGTTTAATTAAAATAATATCATGTAGGTAGTATAAAAAATTTGAGATGAAAAAAATAAATGATCGTAATAATATTATTTTAAGGAATAAAAAAATTATTTTCTTAAAAAAAAAAAAAAAAGTCTACTTTCACAAGATTCTTTGTACCTACGGCCTACGGGCTTATTTAAATTTGCAGTCTCCTTCGTTTTTCTTAGCTTAGACTTTTACCTAAGTCGTAGTCCAAGAAGTCCAATAAGGTACTATAAATACCCCAGCCTCCCTCTATTGATTCTCTCCGTAGCTTGATGCTTCGCACAAAAAGTTCGGGGAATAGCGGTGGTCTCCTTCATTCATACGAAAGCGAGAATTCGCGAAAGGGCTTAGATTTTCTGGTAAGATTTCAGTATTTTGTTTTTCTTTTTTCTTGGGTTTGTTGTCCTTGTGCTTTTGTTTAATGGGGATTGTGGGTTTCTGGATTGTGTTTAATTTGGTTCTGGTCTGTGGAATATAGTCAAGAACGGTGTTTATTCATTGATTGATACGGTGTAAAGAGATATATGTGGTCTTAGGTGAAATTTATGGCGAATTCTTTGTGTGAATCAATTGTTTCTGTTGGTGTGAGTTGAAAATATTTGGGATTTTGTTGATGTTCTAGCCCTCTTACAAATTGCAAAAGAAGTTGAGAAATATTGTATTCTTAAACAAATTGGTGTTCTTGAAATCATTAAATGAGTATTTGAATTTCTTATTTTTATCATATTCAATTGAAATAACTTAGAAAATCATATATTCTAGATGCCTAGTATGAGTTCCGATCTTGCTGATCCAGATCGGGAGCCTTTTGTGGAAGTAGATCCCACAGGCCGATATGGTAGGTATAGCGAGCTTCTCGGGTCTGGGGCGGTGAAAAAGGTTTATAGATCATTCGACCAAGAAGAAGGGATAGAGGTAGCGTGGAACCAAGTCAAATTACGAAATTTCTGTAGAGATGAAGCCATGATAAACCGATTATATTCCGAGGTTCGGCTATTGAAGACCTTAAAAAACAAGAACATTATTGCGCTATACTCGGTTTGGCGAGATCAGGAAAGGAACACGTTGAACTTTATCACCGAAGTATGTACTTCAGGGAATTTGAGGGAGTATAGGAAGAAACACAAGCAAGTTTCGA
This sequence comes from Haberlea rhodopensis, assembly GCA_907163345.1. Lineage (NCBI taxonomy): Eukaryota > Viridiplantae > Streptophyta > Magnoliopsida > Lamiales > Gesneriaceae > Haberlea > Haberlea rhodopensis. The sequence goes on along the minus strand of CAJQUN010000008.1, from coordinate 10,786,193 downwards.
TTACGGCGTTGAAGAAGTGGTCGAGGCAAATTCTTAATGGTTTGCACTATATGCATACTCATGACCCTTGCGTGATTCATAGGGATCTCAATTGTAGCAATGTCTTTATAAATGGAAACATCGGACAGGTATATACTAATTTCTCTCGTTTTTCCTGTGTTTTTCGAGTTCTTTGGTTTTGATTGTGGGGATTTGAGTGGTTGCTGAAAGCCTGGGAAACAATTGAAGTGGTTGCCATAAGTGCACAAAATATCAGTGTTACTTTGTTTTGAAGAAACTAGCTTGAAAAACCTCCTTATTCATGGAAAACATAAATATATCATGAAAACTATCCTTCTCTCCGACCAATGATCAAGAAAGTAAATCATTGGTCTGTTTCAAATGATTCCTTAGGTCGAAAAAACTTAATTCTATGTGTTCGCTGTTCTTAGTTCTCACCCTTTAGCTAAATAATCGTTGGTCGAATTAATCATGTGATACTAATGTAATCTTTACAATTGCCTCACTTAAATAGGTGAAAATTGGTGATTTGGGCTTGGCTGTAATAGTTGGGAAAAACCACTCAGCACACTCGTTACTCGGGACGCCAGAATTTATGGCACCAGAGCTCTATGAAGAAAACTACACCGAGCTAATAGACATATACTCATTCGGCATGTGCTTGCTTGAGTTGGTGACTCTTGAAGTACCTTACACCGAATGTGGCAATGTTGCCAAGATATACAAAAAGGTAACGTCGGGTGTGAGGCCTCAAGCCATGAACAAAGTTAAGGATCCGGAGGTGAAAGCATTCATCGAGAAATGTCTGGCTCAGCCGAGAGCTAGGCCATCAGCTGCTGAACTTCTTGAAGATCCATTTTTTGATGGAATTAGTGATGATGATGACGAAGAAGAACATTGTTTAGATAATTGCTAGAAGTTAACAAATGATCGTATTATATAACCGTGGTTTTGTTGTGGTTTTGTTTTTGTAATTTTGTTCTTGTCCTTATGGTTTTGGTGTTGAAATTGCATCTCGATTTGGGTTAGTTTATATGATATCGTTCTTCCATTTTCAGTTAACTGAAATGGTTGTATGATTTGTTGATCTGGGAAGGTTTCCCTATGGTCTTGAATATAACTTTATAGTTTTACCATAAGTTGATAAAACAACTTCTACACTTAAATCAAATAATGGATTTTTAGCTAATGTTACATGTTCGGTTTTTGTAAGCTGCAAGGTATCATAATTATCGGGAATACCATTATTGGAAGCAATAATTGTTCTACTAGAAAAGCGATCAGAGTGTGAAAATCGTGCTATTATATGTTAAAAGTATTTGCGTTGTATCTTCATCATCCGTTTATTTTCATTAAAACTACAAACATTTATTTTTCAACATATATCCATGTTCTTATTTATAACTTGGTTCATGGGATACAATATTATATATGATACGCATGACCATTTTCTTGTCTATTTTGATTCTATGATATAGTTGTATACCAAGGATACTCGGGATATTTACTTGGATTTTCACACGTCAAATAGTTCAAACTCTCATCCCAGCCTACTCAGATGGTATTTCATTAGGGTGAGGGCTCTTCCACTAGTTTGACAAGCTTTCCTGCTCTTGGGCAAGGTTGTGCTGATGCCCACGAAGGATGAGCTCACCATCCTCGTGTTTAGGGATATACATTTATAAGGGAAGAGAGAAAGTTCTTCGTGTATGAGGGTTGTATACCAAAGATACTCGGGATATTTACTTGAATTTTCACATATCAAATAGTTCAAGCTCTCATACCCGCCTACTCAGATGCTATCTCATTGGGGGTGAGGGCTCTTCCACTAGTTTGACAAGCTTTCCTGCCCTTGGACAAGGTTGTGCCGATGCCCTCGAAGGATGAGTTCACAATCCTCGTATTAGGGAGATATATTCGTATTTGAGGGTTGGCTGGCTCAAGTTAGGCCAACGTATATCACCTTAAGGTTATAATTATCATTGGTTTTTGGTATCAAATATAATTTAAATTTCTATCAACTAACGGTAATCATTTAAAGAACGTATGGTGATGTTTGTTAAGTTAGCTTATCACTTGAGCTCCTATTTTCATATATAAAGATGACCCAATATCTATGCTGATGTCAACTATTGGTGTCATGGAAGCAAATCAAAATCCTTCTTAAAAGAGCCACGAGCCATTGATTCTGTTGACACCTGCCCTCAACTTGAGGGCAGATGTCTCATGTATGATACCTCCCATCTACCACCTCTTAATATAAAAAAAAAAGAAGTCCTTAATAGACGATTCATTAACTAGGAACCGATTTAATAATTACAATCACTAATATTTGTTTTTATGGATATCCAACAATTACTCGACTATATTTCACATGTGATATATATCAAAATATTATCAATGTAAAGCATTAGTATAGAGTTAAAGGGTGCCAAAATACAATTAGAACATTTATAGAAAGTTCAAAAGCAGAGGATTATTGTCCATCTAATCTGCTTCCAACTCACCTCCCAGAGCTGCAACAGTTGTTTCAAATCTTATAACCAAAGGTTGGCATGTGAAGGCATTTCCCTAAAAGCTCTATTTCAAATATTTAATATAAATCCATTCAAATTGTTTGATTAATTTTGAAATCATGGATTTCAAATCCATCATATTCAATTCTAAGATATTTTTTTTACAATATCAATGTATTTAATCTTAATTATTGAAGTCATTTCAAATCCAAATTTTTATATCCATTGTTGAAATAAAATCCTTACATCCAAATGCAACCTATTAGTACTAACATGTTTAGACGACACCATATATTTTCATATGCTAACTCTTATTCTTACAAAAATATTAGATCTATATTAAATATGAAATGAATTATCTAAAAACAACTAATGTACAAATAATTATGTGATTTTCAGAAATATTACATTTTATATTGAAGTGTAATGTCAAAAAAAGAAAATAAAACTCAAGATCTTGTGTATCTGTAATCTACCTTTGACAATTTTCTTTAAAATCCTATGCGCACAAGCTCGGCTTCCATTCTCTCTCGCTAAATAAATAATTACATAATCATAATAATTAATATTAATTTTATTATTGTTATTACAGAAAATCTCCATCTATCAGCTTCCATTTCTTTTGAATTTGTTTAAAAGGAGTGGAATAAACAAGAAAAAGAAAGGAAGAGGAGGACCATTGGTGAGATAAAAAGAAACCGAGAGGATGAGGAAATTCTCTATTTTTATTTAATGAATAATATTCCTCTCATTAGATCTTGGTTTCATCCAATTCTTCCTCATCCTTTAACGGTGATTCTTTTGATTATGAATCAAGCATTGATATTGATTATTATTTGTGGGTTCTTTTTGATCTGTACGAAATTTGTGTATACAGTATCGCAGGTGTGGTATTTTATTCGATGAATGAAGGATCCAATCTCTTGAAATTAAATCCAGCATTTCCCAGTTGATATCTTGACAGTGATTGATACTGGCTGGTTCCTGCCTGATTTTCTGGATAAGGTCTAATTTTTTTTTCTTGCTTGTTGCTTTTTTGTTTACCTTTGGATCTATAAGATTTGTCTATTGATTGCTTGTATGTGGAATTGTTGGATTCTTGAGGTTATGCAGCACTCATCTTCCGAGTATTTTGATTAAACTAATGTTTTATGTTGCATCCAATCATCGTTTGAACTGATTCGAGCATTCCACAGGATGAGTTACTTTTTTCTTGATTCAATCAGTATGTATTGTAATTGAATTGTTTGTAAGCTTATAGTGCTTTTCATCGTCTTTCTTTCTGACTTTTCCATTTGTGGATTGTTTGGTCTGATGGAAGACAATTTAGCATTGCACATTAAATTGCAGAAAACATGGAGACAGATCAAGGTAAGCTTTTTATTGGTGGGGTCTCTTGGGACACCGATGAGGATCGGCTTAAAGAATATTTTGGAGCATATGGACAAGTGGGGGAGGCAGTTATTATGCGAGATAGAACCACAGGCCGTACTCGTGGGTTTGGTTTTGTCGTCTTTGCTGATCCTGCGGTTGCTGAAAGAGTGGTCAAGGAAAAGCACATGATTGATGGACGAACTGTAAGTTAGTTGGATATAATATCTAGAAATTATTGAACATTCAAAATGCTTGAATTTGCATTGCCAATAATACTTATTTATGTAGCTATTGTGTCTTACCGTCTGCGTAGAATCAATTGATAGTAGGTATTCGCTATTATTTACAGCGAGTAAATGATGGGGGAGTAAATTGTTTTTTTGCAATTCCTGGATTAAGTTTCACGGATCATGTGATAATAAAATGAATGGTTGTCTTATTGGCTGGACTTGCTCTTGTCTTTCATCTTTCAGGTGGAAGCAAAGAAAGCTGTTCCAAGAGATGATCAACATTTGATAAACCGTTACAGCGGCAGCACCCAGGGATCACCAGGGCCCGGACGCACTAAAAAGATTTTTGTAGGAGGATTAGCATCTACCATCACCGAGAGTGAATTCAAAAATTACTTTGATCAGTTTGGTACCATAACAGACGTCGTAGTGATGTACGACCATAACACACAAAGACCAAGAGGTTTTGGATTTATAACTTATGATTCAGAGGAGGCAGTCGATAGGGTGTTGCACAAAATATTCCATGAACTAAATGGTAAGATGGTGGAGGTAAAGCGAGCAGTTCCAAAAGAACTGTCTCCAGGTCCTAGCCGGAGCCCTCTTCCTGGACACAACTATGGATTAAGCAGACCCAACAACTTCCTCAATGGCTATGGCCAGGGATATAACGTGAACTCACTTGGAGGTTATGGAGTAAGAATGGATGGTAGATACAATTCATTAGCTAATGCTCGGGTTGGGTTCTCTCTTTTTGGTTCTCCGACGGGAATGAATATGGAGTCAAATACTGGTTTTGGAGTGGGTTCTAACTTTAGCGGAAACCTAGGATATGGCCGTGTTCTTAACCAATATGTTGGCAGCAATCAGAGTAGGTACAATACTCCTATTGGTTACAACACGAGCAGCAGCCGAGGCGATTCAGTTTTCAACTCATCATCAAGAAATGTATGGGGAAATGGTGGCCTAAATACCTCCCTGAATAGTACTAGCTCAGGTTCTTACTTTGGTTCTGGGAATGGTGTTTTTAGAGACTTTGGAAACAATGGTGTAAATTGGGGAACCTCTCCAATCACTGCAGCTCTCGGGGCCAACTCTTCTGGCTACAGAGGTCGAAATGTCGGCTATAGGGGTGGAGAAAACAGTTATTCACTGGGTGCAGGAGGGTTTGCAAGAAACAGTGGAGCTGGTGTAGCTACGACATCATCATTTGCCGCATCACGTGGTGGTTATGAGGGATCTAATTATGGGAACTTTTATCATGGAGACTCTATTTATGGTTATCCAACTTGGCAAACTACGAATTCTGAGCTGGAAAATTCTGGCTCGTTTGATTTTGGTATTGAAAATTCAGAAGATGCCACTGCTAAGGATACTGACGATTTTGGGGTGAGCTATGACATCCCAAATAGACAATCAAATAGAGGTAATAGTTATCCTTGTGCTAAAGTTGTGGTGTTTGTATTTCCTGAATCTGGCAAGTGGTTTTTCTAGAAAAGCTGGACTTCAATGATTTTGATAAATCCTTCTTGATACATATCTTGGATGTCATCACAACAGTCTTTCTTTTTTTTTTATCCATTCTCACCATAGTGTGAAAGTAGCGTAGAACAAACAAGGTCTTACTAATTTAATTTTTTTTTATTTTCTTAATTCATTTTTGGAAATAACATTGAAGTTGGAGTCTAAAAATTAAACATTTTTCACTTTCCTCATTCATGTGTAGAAACTTCATGGAGATTGTAGGTTGCGTTTCAATATATTATGGTCGTGTTTGGAATTGTTGACTTCAGCATATTGAGTCCTGCATTATTGTTTCACAATCATTTTGATTATAAAAATAGAAAAGACGTCCTAGGCAAGTCATAAGGTGTTATTAAATCTCTGCAGATCCTCCATGTTTTTGCTTGATGAAAATAAGATTTGCTATGATGCTTAAGATCTTCAATTTCTGTCTGGACATGACAAAAAAGATCATCGAAAGAAAGATGGCCTTTGATCTGCTGTCTGGAATCCAGAAATTGTAGTGTCTTATTATATCCAGTCACAACTAAGGGAAAAACATGGTCATGAATCTAAGAGCGATTATTTAGGCAAATTATCAAGAACCAATACAATGTAAAATATACTCCTATATCATCATGATTTTGGCATCCTAAAACGTAAAAGCATCTTATTATATTTTGAATTTTGGAGACTCCATATAAAATTCAAGGTTATGCTTGTATCATTTTTGTTGTTCCCTGGAAACTTTTTTCTCAAAATATTTTCTAAAGTTTTTTTGGAGAATGTTATATACGGTTGGCTTTGTTTTCTAAATGATATATTTTTTTAAAGTAGATGTCATGCCATATAAGAATGGTCGAATTTGAATAAAAGTATGATAGGTATTGCTCTGAATTTGGAATCAAATAATTTCTGACTTGTGCTGAACGAGAGGCAAGGAGATGATCGAGAAAGATCTCTTGTTGTTGAAGTAGTCATATTTGCATTATATCATGTGCGGTACTTTCAAATATTTAAAGTATCGTTTATTGAATGTGATATCATAAAGAATTAATTTTGAGATGTAGTGAAAAATTAAATTAATCATAATGATCATGTTGTGAGATGTGAAATTGAAGGGAAATATATTTTCGGGTAAGAAAATGAAAATGAGGATGTAATGTCTAGTTCAATTTCGGAATGGGGAAATGGGTTTGAAAATAGAGCCATTCATACCCAATGATGAAATTATTAGACAACCACTGGAATATCAAAGTATAATATAAGGCCGGTCTTAGTATGTTATTCAATCTGTTCTAGGAATCAATTGCATGTTGCTGGGTCGCCTCATTTTGTCGATAGAACTATAATACATTTGGCGGCAGACTGCTATAGAATTTGGTGATGGAACATATATTTCCAGATGCCAAATTCATATTGACCTAATTTTTCTTTCTAATTTTTTCAGGAATTGCGGCTTAGGACTTCATCATCAGAAGATAATGTAGGAGCGGATAATTAGAAAAACTCGTGGATTGTGAACTTGGTACATAACCCCCATGGTATTACTGAGCTAACAGGTTGGTCCAAGCTTTACATGTCCAAAGAAATCATTTCCAAGGGATTTTGTGTATGTTTGAAGCTTGATTTTAAACAGGGTTTAGGTTTCAGATTGCGGGAAATACTCCAGAAGATCCATTTTAGCATTTTTGTTTGTGAATCGGTTTGAGGACATACGGTATTATCGGTCCAGAGGTAGAGTTATTTTGTCATTCTTTCCCTGTTTGTTGGCTCTAACAGCTTACGCAGTTTTCTTGTTTTTCTGGCATTTGTAATTCTGTATGTGAGGTTGTGTTTGATTTACTGAAGTGAAAATGTAAGAGGGATAGCCTCCTTGATTCCCTTTAATAAATAAATATATTGAGTACTATAAATTCATTTGACCGGAGGATTTTGTATCTGACAAGTTCAAATTTTCGATCGTGTATGAAATTGATGCAGTTATTAGAGACAAGATTTGAATAGTTTGATCTTTGGTTTTGTGCACTTGAAATGTCTGTGCTGGTTTTAATTGATCATTTTCACATGTACTTATCTTATTGTAGTCTTGTTATAGCAACATAGCCGCTGAGAGTTGAGGCATAGTTTTAAACGAATTTTCAAACATGTTATTCTTATCCCCTGCATTCTTACATTTGACACAGCATTACTTTTATAAACGTAGGCTTCTTTTACAGTTATCAATATTTGTTCATACATGCCAGGTACTCTCTTACAGACAATCCTAGGTAGGCCGTAGGCTAGTTCGACTTGCGCTCCTACCTTATTGTATCGATTCCTGGTAGACAATGGTTTCCATGCCTTGAGTCCGGAGTGTGGTATCGGCAATGGTTTAGATTATACAAAAATAAATTTAAAAGACATTAGGCATCAGAAACACAATTTTCCACATGATTCAAGTGTGGTTTCACGCTATGGTTTTCAGCATGTCGCGCTGTGAAATAAAAGTCATTCCAAATCTTTAGCTGAAGTGATGGAGAAATTTTTATTTTTATAGTTGTACCTGGGGCCTTAAGGTTTGTAAAAGTCATTAAAAGTCTATATTGGATACCTCTAGACTTTTATAGAGTTTTTAAAAGTCAAGTTTGATTACACTTGACTTTTAAAAACTCTACAAAAGTCTATTTTGGATATTACTAGATTTTTAAGGAGTATATAAAAGTCTAGATTGAATACATCTAGACTTTAAACTCCATAGATTTTTAAGAAGTATATAAAAGTCTAGATTGAATACATCTACTTTTAAACTGCATAAAAGTCAATACAATAACAACAACTAAAACCTTTAATCCCAACGAATTGGGGTAGACTGCATGAACATAGAGCGAATCAAGTCGGGTCGGACATGTGCGTCAGTCTTCTCCAAGCGCTTCTATCAGTCAGAATATCCTCTTTGAATTCCCTTGATCTCCAAGTCTTTGCTATAACTTCGGTCCTCCCATCGCTCTCGTGAATGGCCAAACTCCATGGACTCTCTCCACTTGACACACATGTGAATTGTTCGGCCTATGCCGTACGTGACCAAACCAACGTAAACGACTTTCTTGCATATTTTCTTCTATACAAGCTACAGCCTACTTCAACTCGAATATCTTTGTTCCTTATTTTATCTCTTCTGGTACCGCACATCCAACGAAGCATATACATATTTGCCACACTCATCTTTTGGATGTGATTCCTCTTGGGTGCCAGCATTTCGTCCCATATAATATTGCAGGTCTAATGGCAGTGCTATAAAACTTTCCCTTCAATTTCAGCAGGATATTACGATCACATAGAACTCCGGTGGTGTTTCACCATTTCAACCAGCCTGCATGAACCCTGTAGTTAACGTCACTGTCAATCTCTCCATCCTTTTGGATAATAGAATCTAGGCATTGCACTCCATATATTCTGTTTTAGACCTACTTAATCTAAAACTCTTTGATTCCAATGTCCTTCTCCATAACTCCAATTTGGCATTTACCTCTGCCCTGGTCTTGTCGATTAACATCACATTGTCAACGAAAAGCATGGTCCATGGTAGTTCTGTCTATATGTCTTTTGTTATCTCATCCATCACTAAGATGAACAGGAAATGATTCCACGCAGACCATTGGTGCAATCCACCAACACAGACCATTGATGCAATCCAATAGTGATCGAGAACTCACTTGTCACCCCCACTGCACGTTCTCCCATTGGATTTTACTCTGTATTTGATTTTATTGACATACTTGATGTGAACTATTTTCTTCATTAAAGTCCACCATAATATCTCCATTGGGACTTTATCGTAGGCATTCTCCAAGTCTATAGATCATATGCAAATCTTTACTCCTCTCACTGTAGCGCTCGACAAGTTGACGAAGTAAATGGATAGTTTCCGTAGTTGACCGTCCTGGCATGAACCCGAATTTGTTATCCGAGATCTTAATCTCCCTCCTTAACCGACATTCAATTATCATTTCCCAAAGCTTCATTGTGTTTCATATGAGTTTTATACCAAGATAGTTGGTGCAACTCTCAATGTCACTTTTGTTCTTATAGATAGGGATTAGAGTACTCTTTCTTCATTCATTTGTAATTTTGTTACTTCTCCAAATCTTGTTAAATGGATCTGTTACCCACTTTATCCCCATCGGTCCTAAACATCTTCATACTTCAATAGGGATTCCATCAGGACCAAGACCAAGTGACCAACTGCTCTTCGTGCTTTCATTTTTTTTTCAAGGCTTCTTTAACATCAAATTCTCTAATTTTGCGAGTAAAATCACGGTTTACATCATGTTGATGGATGCTAAGATCATCTAAATCTTGGGTAAAGCCACCTGTTGAACAAGCTGTTAAAATAGTTCTTCCATCTTGTTTTGATGTCTTCATTTATAACCAAGACTTTATAGTTCTCATCTTTTTTGCATTTCACTGCACATAAGTCTCTTGTCTTCATCTCCCTCGCTCGAGCAATCATGTAGATATCTTGTTCTGTTTCATTGCTATCCAATTATCGTACACTTCTTTTTAGACTTTAGCTCTAGCATCTCGAACCGCTGTCATCGCTTCTTTTTTGGCAAGCTTATACTTTCGAAGGTTGCCCCATTATTCTTCTTCTTTTGCTATCTGCAAGCATTTCTCTTGATTCGAATTGCCATCGTCCTCCATAAAAGCCGTTAAAAATGCTACAATTAATACACCTCCTAAATGTTAAAATAGGCGATTAGCAATTCCAAATAAAATAAAATCTTAAATCTGTATTATATTATTGAACATCATAATCTTTTACACTGACCGATTTTTGTCTTTTTAAATAAACATACAAAAATATGAATTCATTCTTTTAATAAAAGAAATGCACACATATATCTATTTTTTTAGCAAATTTGTAAATCACCTATGACTAATAGGTTTCATATTCCGACTTTTCATAGTTTTCAAAATTAGCAACATATTTTCTATTTTATCTAAATTTCTGAATTTATAAAAAAACATAGGATATATTATTTTTAATTATAATCATGATTATAATTTAAAAAATCTATAAAATAATTATTTTAGGTGAAATTCAGCAGGGATTGTATTCTTATCTTAATTTATTATGTGTTAAAGTGTTTAGTAATTGCTGCCGAATTTTGCAGGAGTTTATGAAAAGAAGATGAAAATGGTTATGTTACAAAAGTTCCTATACGTATAAAATACTTCAGAAATTTAGTTATATAAGTTCAAAACCATTAGGGATATTTAATTATTACATGTCAAAACAGTGTTATATTTTTTGGTAGTTTAATCCGAAAGGGACATTATCTTAAATCCTTTATAAAAAAAATGTTATATTCAAAAAGTCCTACAAAGTTGTAGTCTATTTTAAAACCCCTTTCTATATAACTGTTTTTTTTAATAACAAATACATAAAATGTAAAAATATATTATTTTGATTCTAAAAAAACACCCCTAGCTTATACGAAATAAACTAATGACAGTGTCGTACTTTGAATACCTTATTCCAAAATTTTGGATTATTAAATATAATTTTTATTTTTAATCTTTAATTAATAATCAACCCTACCAATTTAAATGCACGGTATATGCACATGATACATTTTTCTTTAAATTTTTTTTAATAAAAACCTATATAACATATACTAATCGAAAACAATGATTTGATATTAAATCTTTACAAGAAACAAATTATTTCATTATTTCAAGTCTCCAAATTTGGTGCAGAATTTGATATTACAAGAGCTCAAATCATATTCAACTCAATCAGCAGACAACGAGTTGGTCAAGGATGCTTCTGTCATGTCCTTGAGGAACGCGACCACATCGTCTGTTGTGTTGATCAGATATCGAGCAGTGGTACGGGTTCGATTCACAGCACAAGAAAAATAGTTCTCCTTTTTCATATCGAGTACGTTCCAAGAAGCATTTTCTGGGGATGATCGGCTGCTACCACCCAAGGAACTGGCCTCTGATTGCTTTTTATTGTTTGATCCGTTAGAATGATACTTACCCTGTGATTTCAAACTGTTCGTTTCTGATGGAAGCTTTCGAGAAGATCTTTTCTCATGTGGAGGCTCTGGCTCAAAAAATGTGTAGACATCCTCGTCCTGAAACAAGAAAGGCAAAGTCAGAGGTTACAAGAAAATTTGCTACAAAACCTGTTACAATTTTCACCGCCCAATAACCGATTTTCCATAAGTATCAAGTATCTGTAGACCATGCATATTGAGCCATGAGAGAACTGGATTGGACCAAACAGAATTCGAGTCAACGTACTCCAACAAGAGGAAATTGTGAAATAAACACCATAGATGTTAACTATTGAACCAGAGAAACATGATCCAGGAATCCGCCCCGTATCCTCTTTTGTTTTGGCCTATTCTGATTTGTAATTTCTATTGGGCTAGTTTATATGCATGCTACATACACATTACACAGTCAACAAATTAGGTCGTTGAAGGTATTAAACTTGGCAAATCCACATCATTGAACACAAATATACTTATGCTTCCACCTCATTTGATCAACACTTAATTATTAACAACTTTCTATAGCTAGATCAATCGATATGGAGAGCTGATATCACTATCAGGTAACCGGGGACACACTTAGCACTCTCTGCTTAAAAAGCAAAAGCGAGGACGAAAAATCTAACAATGCATCACCACCAAGCGCATGCAAATATATTGTAACCATGTGTACGCATATACAAATGGAAACTTTCAGGAGAATGTGCACTCCAAAAAAATATTTAAGGCTGTGTTTGGATCAATGGACTTGGGTGGAATTGATTTCAAATCCAAATCACAAATCCATTGTGTTTGGTCGGCCTAAAACATTGACAAGGAAATGGAAATCCATGCTTTTGCCAACATGTATTTCTTTATCAAATTTGAAATCCACTCCTGAAACATGTCATTTCAAATCCATAGATTTTAAATATCTGATTCAAAGTCTCTTCCTAAATCCAATCCACTCATCCAAACGCATCCTAAAGATCATCATGGGACGACTATCCATTTTCAAATATGAAGTTAACAGCCGAACATAAAAAAATAAATAAATAAAACTTGCATCTTTACACCTCAATGAAGACCTAGATGTATAAAAAAGTGTAGCACAGAAGTAAATTAATTGGAAAGGAGAGACATATGATCTCTTCAACTTCATATTTGAGATGCTCTAAAAGACCGAAGTTTGTTAAAATCTTACTAGATTACAGCAATAATAGAATCCTCAATTGCATGCAGTCCATTTCTTTTACTAATATAAATTTCAAATTCTATGAGTCCTCAACCAAATTCTATTTTTTCATGTATCAAAATATGATATATAAGTTCATAATTAAGAACTTAAGATTGAAAATCTTGGTCAAATTAAAAGTACAATTGCGTCTTCACTGCAGTCCACTAGTAAAGTATCCCAAATCAGAAGTCCACAATAGTAGCTAAATGCAGGTATCATTTCTTATTTTATGTTCTCTCAAGCGATAAGCTTTTATTATTTGCTGAATGTGCTGAGATTTAATTTATTTCACAACTTCCCCATCATGTGGCATGGCAAACACACTAGAAAACAAAAAGCCCATTATTCGCAATAAAGCAATCCAAGTAAGAAACATCGAAATTAAATGAATAGGTAAAAACTGACAAAGCTGCATGTACAAAATAGAAGGCATCAGTGATATGATTTAGTTTCTTTAAGTTATTAGAAAACTGTTAAGGTGTACCTTTCCTAAAAAATGACCTATGCACAAGACATAATCAATTGGTGCAATTCTGGGTTTACTGCGAACAATCTCTCCAAGTATGCGGTCGATGGCTGCTCCCTGTAAACAGGAAAGAATAAGTATGATACAAGAAAAACCAAGGGAAAAGCTTATCAAATACGTGAGATGGTACATCAGCAACAAGGTATCCCATAAATATAAATTTTTTGAGCTATTAAAGGAATGTGGCTACCTTTGATACACCAACCTTTCGAACCTCGATTGAGGTTTTCCCTTGGACAACATCAACAGACGAGTTATTAATTGGACCAGTCCAGAGATGTTGCAACATGTCCTTAGCCTGCAATCTTCCAAACTCAACATCTGAAGTAATAGTTAGAGATAAAGAAATAAGAATAAAAGGAACAATAGATAGGGTGTAAAAACATCGACTTTTATACAATATTATTACTTAACTCGTTACCTGCGTACTTGTAATTCCAGACAAGTGAAGTTTCACGATGCTCAAAATATGATCTTGGGGTTCTTTCAGTGAAATACTCAAAAACATGCTGTATAAAACTGAAAATGATTTTGAGGTGGTACGAGAATATCATGACAATATAACTGCGGTTCACGTACCTTTACACTGTCAACCCAATCCATATTTAAGTGCTCTGGCATTGTTGTCATCCATTTTCCTTTTGTAGATCGTAGAAACATCCCATTCTCAGCTGCCAACCACATTTCATAGTTGCCAAAGTTCTGCAAAAGCAGCAACATCAGAAAGTATACAGAGGAAAAAACAGGGAAGAAAGAAAATAAATGACATACATCATCTAGGACTCTTCTCTCACTTCCACTGAGAACTATAATTGTTGCATTTGGAATGCTGCAAAGCATTTTCAGAGGTCCTTTCAACTGTGGATGTAATTTTAGTTCCATTTCTTTTATCTGATCTCCCCCTCTTCTCTCTGGTGTGTCAATAGGTTCAGTGATCGTAGCATTAAAACCCTGTATAATTGTAACATAACAAGACAAAAAACATTATTCACACTTTGCATTTGTAAAATTAACCTATCACCGTATTTTTCATGGAGACTTAATAGGACATATCCAGTGTCCCTACAACAAATTTAGCTCCTCACATTACTTTCAGGTAAAGAAAAGATAATCAATGCAGTTTGGAAGAGCACTAGTTGCAGTGCCCATCTTATAGGTAGAAACCAACTAGGTTATAGAAAGATGGGGTACCTTCACGCCGCCATCACATCATTAACTAGAATCTAAGATTGTGAAAAAAGTTGAAAGATTCCATCTTCATTGATCATAATGAATGATTTGTAAATAATCTATGGCTACTTTATTCAGTTAATTTAGGAAGAAATCCCCACAACAAGGAAACTCGTACGACAAATCTATTGTCAATTATATTTAGACCAGTTAAAGAAATTAAAAACCTAATCTACGAGTAATTTAGTTTTATAAAATCAGGGTTAAACCCCAATTAAGCTCTTTCCTCAAGCTGAAGCATAGATATGCTTAAAGCTTGGACAAATACCATGAAACACGAATACTAGTTTTGTCTTAGATGTAATTACCCCATGAAGGATGCATTCTTTGTTCAGACTCCCCCTTGGAACCAACTTCACGTGTTTGTTCCATAAACTTTTTATTGTTTATATGAACTTCTTCACTGTCATTTACCTTAGAAATGTAGCAAATATTTTAGCCTCTGTAGGCTTGAAATTTTCACACTTACTTTATGCTACTTGGTCAAAAAAAGAGCCAGTTTCCACTACGGATCAGATGCATAAGATGCTCATCTCAATTTGTAATTCCTCTCCCATACTGAGGATTGACGTGTTTTGCTTAGTGGACAAGAAAATGATGTGTTGGGTTAGAAGTTTTGTAAGAGTTTTAGTGAATGATACAATATTGAATTTTAATCTGTTATTTCAATTGTAATTCCGCCAAGAAGAACTTCGACTTAACAGATCATAGTTTTCCAAAATAGAGAAATTCCAGCTTGGACAAGATTTCCAGCAAATAAGACTTCAGCTTAGAGAAGTTCAAAGAAAGCTAGCAAAGACCAGAAATGGCATAGACGCCATAGTACAAAAAATGTGGTAGAAATTTTAACAGCTATAGAAGTTACTAGCAAAGAAGAGAAATGGCTCAGACATCCAGTATAGACGATATACAACAGAGAGGAGCTAAAAGCAAAGACAAACACTTTATCTCTATAGGATTGTACTTAAACCAGAAGAGACGAATACCAGCACATAGATGGGTTTAGAATAATCCAAAAATTACATTTTATATTTTAGGTAAAACTAATATCAAAAATTGAAATGCTAAACGGAGGTAATTCACTCTGTAAAATGGTACTATTGACTACGAACACTACCTTCAGTCTGTTCTAGAGAATGTCAGATGAATCAGGAGATGAAATATGGATTTTAATATAGAGGCAGTCTGATGATTCAATTCAAGTCTCTAAATGGCTGAAGATTTTAGGAGTTATAGCTTAACGAACTTATCGAAGTGCATTATGATTAAACTATTATCTAAGGAAACAAGTCTCTAAGTTATGCGTGATCACACTCAAGCAGTAATGTTGTTTCAAGACTTAGATATTTAAACACTCATTCAATACTTAATTTTGATTGTTTAAGGAATCATTATAATCACTCAAATTGTATTATGGTCAAGTGTTCAGACTTCAGAGTGATTTAAAAGCCGTTCTTGTAGATTTTTCCAATTGTATTAAGCAGGGTACGTGGGAAATTTGGAGATTGACGCTCTACGAAATATCTTTAAAAATATGACCTCCTCATGTATATGTTTTTGGCTTGAGGAAGGTCATAATTTGAAAAATTATTGTTTGGGGGTAAGCTTCCAAACAATCCCCAGGGTACGACATAGACATAGTTCCAGAAGTATGGTGGTCTATTGCTGTGAGTAGAAAGTTAGTGACCACTCTACTCACTTTAAAGTGTTCCATTCTTAGAACAATTTAAGTATCAGAGTTATTGCAGCTCTACCACAATCCAAGTCAGATGACTAATTTGGAAAAAAGTGTATATTATAAACTAAGTTTTAAATTTTACTCCCCTCTATGTCGTTTTCGTAACTTCTGGGACCAACAGGATGATAAAAACATTAGGGTAACGCGTTATAAAGCACGAGTCAAGATGGTGCTAAATGAAATTGCTACGTCTTGAATAATTCAATGGTAGAGTTTTTATTTTTACTTGTCAACTACTGAGGAGTGAGTGGTCAAATCTCCAATCAATTGTCCCCGACTTAATCGGACATGTAACGCTTGGGTTGATGGTGTTTAATTAAAATCAAACACTTTAGAATCCAATAGAGCTTAAGTGATGCTCCAGATAAGACATCAAAGTTGTGTGACAGTTGATAATGTTCAACCTCATGGGTAGACCCGATCACGGTTCCCTCGGTACCGTGAACCGAAACTGGAACCGTCTCTCGAAAACCGAAACCGTAACCATGGACTTACGGTTCGGTTCCGGTTTCTAAAAATATGAACCGGAACTGTGTGGAACCGGGACATGATTATGTGGAATTGTAACCAGAACCTTAAATTAATATTAAATTTTAAGAACTTGTATATATATACAACTTAAATTATATAATTAAACTACTCGATTTGTATAAATTAAATGTAACCACTTATTTTTATTTATTTTAAAAAAATCTAAATAGTGATGATATTTTATAGTATGATTGTCAAAACGATTAGTTTAATTATCTCACATCTTCTATCGTTCCTTTTCTTTCATTAGTTAAATCTACAACGATAAATTTTAATTCAAATCGGTTCAAAACGTAACCGAAACTAGAACCGTATTAAAGCGGTTTGATTCCTATTTCACCTTTCATTGGAATCTGAACCGTCGGTGAGTTTTCGACAATGATTAATAATGGTAAGGGGAGACTTGACCGACTACATTAAATTCAACTCTTACCTGAATCAAATAATTAAACTTGGAAATCTAAACTGGGTAACATGATAAATAAACTTGAAAAACCTAAACAGTTGTAGCTATAGTTGGTTGCCGCTAGGACAATTTGAACATGGTAGCATTGTGGTGGGTAAGGTTGGAAGCTTTTTTAAAAAAAAAAAAAACTTATGGATTTGATACCATGTGATAAAATGTTGAAGAAAATAACCATCTTCATTGATTATTACGAATAAAAATTGTATTGGACATCTAGGCTACTGTCTTTCTTCAATTTAGGAGGAGATGGGTGCAAAAAGGAAACTAATCTATGCAAGCCACAACGAATGAAAGTGTAAACCTAATCTAAAATTAATTTAGCTCCAAAATATTTGGCTGAAATTTCGATTTTCCCACAAGATTACCCCTTGAATTAGGCCTATAAATAGAAAGCTTAAGCTTCATCCATCTTGGAACATTTTAACCTTCTTAACATTCATTGTCGATGATTCTAGAATTAATGGAAAATAATATTGTTGTGATTTGATAAGATTATGATTAGGAGGTTACTTGTATATAGAGATCTGATTATGTATCTTTTGTTCTATTTAAACCTTGTAATTTAGAAGAGTTATACCATACAACAATTAATCAAAAGATTGTTCCAATCCCCTTTCTTCGACCCGTTAAGTGCCAATATCAAGTTTTTCAGAACCTTATAGCTCTACTACCATGAAAATTTCTCCGCAGATTCTAGTAGCGAGAAAATGACGAAGAAATTATCACTGATATTTATGAATGAAAATTATATAGTTTGTATAGGCTTTCTTCTCTCTGAAATTTACTACGAGATATCCACTCTAAAAGAAATTAATCTGTCAAATATGTGATCAACAATATTTAAGCTATAATAAAGAAAGGACATATTGCAATCTTGAACTAATTTAATGCCATGAAATGTTATTATATTCGACATCTCGCTTTCTACAGAAAGTTGCATGATTTGAAATACCTAGAAGAAAATAGGTGGGGGGAGGATAGTAGAGACTTTGAGCTCTACACAAGCATTCAAATATTCAATTAAATGGAACATACCAGTATAAGTAACCGACTATTAGACTGCAAGTAACACTTGATTGCATCACTGACAACAAGTTGAGGCGGAACTTCTCTTATTCTGTGCTGAGCTTCAATAACAGTATCATTCATTTCACTGCAGCCATCAGTCAGATTGGGATTTTAGGCACTCCCACCACAACCATAGTTCAAGTTTGTATACAAAAGACTCTTAGTTCTAAGAAAGAAAAAGAGGTGCTGAAAAATCTAGCCAGCGTTTCAAAATTTATAAACTAAAACATAAAGAATAAATTTGCAATATTTGTCAGTCAGTTACCTGACCTGAAATTTTATTCAAATGAGACAATGCATGAAAAAAATTTCCAATTATGATAAGCAGATAAATGGAAACTAGAACTTCGCCAGTCATAAATTTGCTATAAATTCACTTGAAGTCCATAAAAAAAATGGAACTTCCTAACATCGCTTGAATGATAGCCGCTGTCGACTGAATGGATGAGAAAAGCTGGATACTGGTGGCTTCTCAAAGATCATTTAAACCACTGAACCGGAGAATGGAAGAAAGAGGGGGACAATGTATGAAACTATCCAAGATCCTATTTTTCACTATTCAGCATGAAACAAGTTTTGCTAAAAGGTCCAATGATGATTCATACACGCAACCAAGTATTACTTTATGAGGGTATTTAATTCATTCAGTACCATGAACTTCGAGAAATGTTGCTTATGCATCATAATTTTGTTAATAAATATTGCACACAAGCACGCTTTTTTTTGTATCTATATGACTCTTTTTGACTCGTTGCAAAAGAAAAGCATTGTATTTCAATCTTAGCAACTTCTTCTATTTCCCAAATTTTTGTATCTACTAGTCAGCTGTTCATAACAATAAAAGAAGTGGCCGCCACTTCACTAACAAGCGTGATAAAAGTACAATAAAATGATACTTCGATCTTATGTTCCCACGTGTGAAAATTCAAGACCTAAAGGCAACTGCATTCATGACCTCAGAAGGAAGTATAGAATGATGTTTGAGGTAATAGATATTATCACATTTTCAAACAAAAAAGCTATCCATTAATATGATAAAAAGGAGTAACTGCTCCTGACATAAACCATATAGTTCCTCTATTGACCACATGAATTCTGAGAAGTGTTATTTGAACTATAATTAATTTGATAGAGTTATGATACATTCTTGACGTTTACTAGATAAAAGTGCAGTAATCAAGCTACTTCCTTATCAGCTACACACCTTACAAAAAATTCAGCCCATCGCTGAGCAGTATGAGTAGTCAAATGCTCAAAGTTATGCTGGTGGCGTTTTTCTCTTTCTTCAGAAGACATATTCAAAGCTCGGCCTATTGCCGCAGAAACTTCTGTGATGTTCCAAGGATTCACAAGAATTGCTCCAGCACCAAGGGATTGTGCTGCTCCAGCAAACTGAAAGAATGCGAAACATTTCATGACAGTGAGGAAACCAAAGACTCAAACAGACAAAAACATGAAAAGAAGGAAGTTGTACAAAGAAAAAGCACTGGATCGAGTTGACAAATCACAAGACTGAAGAATCAAGTGCTAAAAAGGTGATCTAACAGCAAACACCTTGAAGCAAAGTTGTTGATTATATGATGTTCAACGGCTGATACAGAATGTTAGGCTCAGATAACAATCCTTTAATATATATTAAGGATCTATGATACCAGATTTTAAAAAAGTAAAAAAAATGAAGTCAAGGAAAAAAAGGTGTTTATAGCTTAGGTTTTGATTTACTAGGTTGTTTGTTGTTTTTCATTTTTTTCTTTTGATTTACTTTGTACTTTCTGGAGTACCCCTAGTACTCTCTTTAATAAAATTATTTGCCCGACCAAAAAAAAAAAGGAAAAAAAAGTGTTGTAAAGTTATAAGCTTCTAGAAAAACAAATTTGTGCTTTTTATCGTCAAAATACAAATATTGTTACTTCATATATTCACACATATGGTGTCAATAACCAAAGACAAGTTTCAAATTATTCAACAACACAGCTGAGTGGATAATAAAATTGCAGTAAATGATTATTACTTCACTCAGGATGAGAACTCCTTTTTTGGAATCTTGGCATGCCACAAACTCATAGCTGACAAGATTCATTCCATCCCGTAAAGACGTGACAAGTGCTACATCTGATGAGTCAAAAGGAAAACCGTAAATCATGTCACCATATGCCTTCAGTTCAGTTCAAAAATCAAGAATCAGATAATTCTATACAAGATTTTCAGTGTTAAAGAACCATTAAAGTACAATGCAACTCTCAGACATAGTTCAAAAGATAATGAATATCAAACATTGGTGCTAATACAATTATTTACTCTTGAGTACATCGTGTTTATTGTGCATCCAAGTTCCACCAAAATTGATCATATTGAAATTCATTCGATCAAACTTCATAGAGAGGAAATGATATATTTATTTGGAGAAAAACATTTCATTCTTCTTAGTTTTTCGTAAAGAATCAAATTCTATAGAAGAGAGAGGCCCCAAAGATTTAAATTTTTTTTTTGGAAAAAACCCTAATTTTTTTTTGATCAGGCAAATAATATAATATAATAAAAGAGCAGAGTTACTGAAACGTTTAATATATACTAAAACCTGAAAGACAAACAGATGGTTCTTTGACCCAATCCGAAAACGAATACTGAAATTTACTATTGCTTCTATGCTTAATCCAGAACCAAGATCTAAATAAAATTAGATAAAAAAGATAGTCCATTTCATTCTGTGTCCCCCCCTGAAAATCAGCTCATTACGGTGTAACCAAACGGTCCGAGATTACCGCTTTCCATATAGTCACCCTTTCTTCCCTTTTTCCGAATCCAAAGGTCTTTGTGATAAAGAAAGTGACCCACCCGGGTCTCTATGAAGTACTGTAGTGAAACCCAGCCACTAATAACATCTCATCCATAAGGAGTATGATTTCATGTAGTTAAAAAGTAAGTGCCTGTGGTTTCATCATCTGTCAGACAAAGATCGCATAAATCTATAATAGACACATTTCGCATATTCCGTATTCTCAGATTTTGTTTCGTAGGAATATGGTCTCTAAAGTCCTCCAAGAAAAAGCTCACTTTAGATGGTGCACAAGTGTTCCATAATGTAGCAAACACCTCTGTTGAATTTTCTTCAACTATCGATTCCTCTTGAAGTAAACCATAAGCTGATTGGACCGAGTATCTATTTGATGGATCACTCGTCCACAACCAAATATCTTCCTGTCCTTGAATCATCTCCAACCTGTTAATACAAGTTAGTAAAATAACAAAAGTTTCTTTTTCCCAATCATGCAACTCCCCGCACTAGTCCCAAATCCAAACCCCTCGTACCCATTCCCCCATACCTACCAATATATCGCTATCTCTCGCTATTGACGCTAACTAGGGAACCTAACCTCTAAACTGTCCTCCCTTACCCAAGTATCTTTCCAGAATTTTGTTCCAATTCCACCAAGACGACTCGAGACCTCTACACCCTACACTCTATGAATTTAAAAGAAAAAACCCTTAAGTTATTTCCTAAAAATCTAACATATATGTTGAAATTCTAATACTTCCCCCATATGGTTTAGAGTGTTCATATATTGCATAATTAGATGGCACTATCGAAAACTAATGAACTACTAATAGAAGAAACATGATCATAGAAGTATACAAAGGGATAAGTGTTTAGTTTTCAGCTACCTTGGCCTCACCCTCTAGAATAAGATGTTGCAGTTGCATAGCTTATACTCACGGTAACCAACCATTTAATGTATGATCTATTTGTTGCAAGACTGATTCATGGCAACAAAAACTGGGGACATTGCACTTGACAAATGAAAGAATAAAAACAATAAAAATTTATATTAGATACGTATGATTACCAGTAACAGCATAAAGTGCACATAACGCATGGAAGTCAAGAGCACGGTCCTGCAGAAACCAAAAGTTTACTCAAGTATTTCAGTATCAAAATCTTAATTTATGATGTCAAAAGTACAGTTATGGCATTAAGCATGCATCAAGCATAAAAAATGACAGGTCGCCATAAGCAAAAAATAAAGAAACCTGAGAATCACCGTGGAATGGATTTTAACAGTCGTGGAAAGGGGAGTGTCAAAATATTTTTTTGCTGAACACGAAATCATTAAATGGTAAAAGGATAAGGTACTAACAAAATACATCACAAAATGCTCTTTCAATCAGAAGAGCTATATTAAAGTAGGCAGAACAACTGCAAAGTTGAGATGAACTGAACAGAAGTGACAGGAATAAAAGCAATGCATCTGGCAGCGTAAACCATATCACTGATGACTTTAGAGAAAGTACTCACCAAATGATGAATTGGAACAGCAGTGAAATTTCCAAACCTCCCATTGATCCGACCAACAATTTCATGCACTTGGCTTGTAAGTTTTTTATCTGTCAAGAGCAAAGAATATAAATTAAATGTCACGTCATCACAACAGGTGAGGAATACATAAGGCACAACGCAAGTAAAACAGATACAAAAAAATTCAAAGGAAAATTTGGAAGAAAAAATATTGATGCCACCAGAAGACCATACATCCAGGAACATCAGTTCTTGTTGGGACAGCAATTTGAAGCAAAACCACCTTATCACGCCAGCATGGGTTCTCCTCTAGAAACTTCTCAAATGCTAGAATCTTTTGAGGGATTCCTTTGATGATATCTAGGCGATCCACACCAAGCATTACCTGTAAGAAAATGTCAGGTTCAAAATTGTTGTGGACAATTAAGTTTACCAAAGAAAGAAAAGGGCAATCAAGTTCCATGAGATGAGAAGGATTGCATTTTACTAAAATCTGCATCAAGATGCATTAAGAACGATCTCTGACATGACACTCTATAGTTTTGTTTTCTCCTTAAAATTTCAAAATGTTTCAGATAGAGGATAATAGAAGTCGTGTTTTAAATAGGCACCGGAGTTTTGGGGAGGGAACACATTCATGCCTTAACACCTCCTGCCATTGCGTGGAAAAAAGATAAAGGTAGAGAAGAAACCTTTCTTCCAGAAAATCTCTCTTTTAATTCTTTGACGTGTTCCTGGACTTGAGGAATCTCAAGAGCATGGATGAATCTTTCTGAATCAATCCCAATGGGAGACTGAACACAGCATAATAAGAAAATAATGTGATGTTATGGGTCCAATTTGCAGATTGTCGACATTAACAAGCACGAAATATGAATTAAAAGGAAGAAGCTAAATATTAGGAAAACAGAAGTATTATAAATTAATGCACGAGAACATACTACAGACACTCGAGTTAGTCTCCCTTGATCCTCTACTCCATCAGGAGTACCTTCAAGTCCGAGAATCCGAGTACAAGCACTAACAAAATGCCTTGCATAATCATATGTATGAAAACTGGAAACAAAGAATGATGTTTTAGTGTGCTGTGCCTCAAAACATAAGAAACACTGAAACGGGGACAAAATGGATTAAAAAAGGCTTGTTTGTTTCAAATATAGGTGTATCAAAATGAGAATACTCAAGGACCGATGTAAGCAAAAGGCACTTTAACGAGGTGTTTTTTGTTTTATAAACTATTATGGAGTTTGCATATCAATATTTCCATTATTGCGATGCACATTGTATAGTTCTACCCATTCAAGCACAAACCATTTGTATAGAAATCTCATTGTCATAAACAGAGCACTAACAAACAATTCAAACTCAACAATTTGGATATAGTAGTTAAGAGACTTTGAAACGAGCCTATCCTGTTCTTTTTATTGCCGCCAAAAGTATAGCACATACGAAAACAATAACTTTTAAGCAGAAACTTGTGAAGCAATAGCTACCACGCATTAAAGTGAGAAAAGATAATATGTTTGGCAGATGCAATAGTAGACATGGGCCCTTCCTACACAGCCTTGTAGATGAACATTGAGTTCTGTTTCTTCAAATTGTTAATATTCCAAACAGAATGCTCTATGATACATACAGAATTGAAATATTAAAGCTGCTCAATGACAAAAAATAGAAAAAAAACATCAGAAATATGTTTGCTTTATCAATAAGACATGCTATCTTATAACTGAACAGCAGTACTTATAAATCATATAAACATTCATCAATCAGTGACAATCTCTAGAAGTTGTGACAATGTTTTGGAGTTATATGTATGTTTACCCAATCAAATCAGCAGCTAGAACCGCATGAAGTAGCTCAGATCGAGATGGTAGTGTTCGGTGGATTTCAGAAGATGGAAAGGGAGTATGTAGAAACCACCCAACTTTCATCTTGCTGTTATAGTCCTTCAGGAATTTTGGAAGGAACATGAGATGGTAATCATGACACCAAACAACATCACCCTCATCATAGTGTTTGTTAACTACATCAGCAAATATTTGGTTTGCCTTCTTATATGCGGCAAATTGTGACTGAAAACTCCTGGTTGTTGCAAGACGGTCTTCTTGTGGGAGTCCAAGATAGTGGAATAGAGGCCATAATATGTTATTACAATAGCCATTATAATACTGTTGCACAATCTCTTCATCAAGGAAAACAGGGATGCACCTCTACAATCAGCCAAAGAGAAACAAACAGTAAAACAAAATATTGTACACACACAGAATCAAGCATGCATCCTGTTTAGAAAAATTATAACCAAGAAGACCCAAATCCCACAGGTATTTCACCTTCTCAGCCAGCGCTTCAGTAAGTGTTTTTTGCCCAACCTCATCTGTCACATTTACACCTGCCCAACCAATCCATCGTGGTTCGAACTCTTTCACGCCTGAATGTATTTAAACCTCCACACATCATACTAAAGAATGAGAAAATCTGACATGCCAATAAACAGCTATACGATCTTTGTAGAATTTTGGAGGAAAACATCAAGGAACAACCTGTGGGAATATGAAATAAAGCATATAAAACACTCACCAAGAAGAGCGCTTACTAGACCCCCTGCACTTATCTCTAGTGACCAGGCATCCTCACCTTTCCTCACTGCAGATACAGGGAGTCTATTTGAAACCACTAACAACCTCTGTCTGATAGGTCCCGCATCAGACCTTTCACACATATTATTGTGCACTTGTTTAGCTATTTCCAGATACTGTTCTGCATAGGAAGATCCTGAGAAATCATGCTCAGATATCTCGATTCCAACATTGGCATCAGTACCATCTATCGTAGAAGGAGGTTTGCCACTTATTCTCGGTTCTCTTTCTCTCAAGAGTCTTCCTAAGCGAGTACTGCGAACCTTTGGATCGTCATTAGACTTGTTCCCAGGCATGTGTGCAGTTTAGAAAGTGACCACCAAAATGGAATAGATTACAGTTCCAATGAACCAGAAAACATTTGCCCTGCATTTTGAGGGACATAAATCGAGAACTAATCAACCAAGATTGTCTCTTAGCTGTACTCCAAGTATAACACTTTGAAAACAAAATTCTAGTAAAAGAAATAGTGAGTTTACATTTTATGTCAGTATAGAATTTCTTTTGTCTGTAGTTGTCCATGTTGAAGGCATTTTCAATTGTTATCAACGAAAATCAAAACTACAGGAGAACTGAAAGGTACAAAGAAAGTGATAACAAGAAAAATGGGATCCACAGAAGTGTTGCAACGGTAAAATCACATCATTGATACCAGAGATTTAAATATTAAATTTGAGGTAGTATCCAAAGTTCATCTCAATACAACGACCAAGAGCAACAGAATTCGAAATTATGAACAAATATGTTGTGTGCGTGATAATGTAATTTATGCAACCCCAGACGGCCAGACACACCAAAACAACAAACAAACAAACAAACAAAACCAAGGTGTTAAAGCTTTTGCCATAGATTCAAAGAAAAATACAGTGCATGCAGGTAAATCAAACAGTGACAGATAGTATAAAGTACAAAACGATATCAGGGAAAGAAAACATTCTTTAGCTACGAGGAGTAAGACAGCATCAGTTATATATAAACACACATTATTCCACGGCAAACAATGTGGTAACTGGTAACCTGGAATCCCTCCGATCAAAAGAGCACAATCAGATTAAACGATGGATTTTTTAACGAAAAATAAGGCAATGCGAAGATGAACAAGTCACGAGGGCCTTACCCAATTCGATCCCAAAACGCTCAAGAAAGCTCCTGCACTATACCGCACAATAGGCTCTCAACAGTACAAAGTGATTACCTTACGTAAGGGGAAAAGATCGAAAAGCGGTAGCAATTGGGAGATTCTCCGGAGGCATATAAATAGAATAGCCAAAGGTGGCGTGAAGGCGAATCCTCGTGTAAGCTTTGCAACTTATGTAGAGCCTCGCAGACATGCAGATGAATCCAAGGAAATACATCTTACTACAATTTACTCAAGCTTCCTGTATTTTTTCCCCCAACTGAAATAGCTCAAACCTAAGGGTAGTGTGTAAGCGCACGTGTTTCTGACTGTGAAGACATCAGTAGCAGTACTCGAATCCACCCCGGTATACGCAGGAATCAATTCATGCTTATATTCTGACAGTGATTGTACCTTTGAATTGGGAGTTCTAAGGTAACGTGGTAGTGATTTTTTTAAGTATTTTAAATGACAAAATATAAAAATAAGATTAAAATATTTTGTGAGAAATTATACTGAAAATTTTGATTTATGATTGTTTATATTTTGTGAGAATGTCACCAAATATTGGAGAGTATTCTGATATTTTTTGGTATATTAGATCTTTTGTACTGGGTCGTGAAATGTTTTGGCAATGTTTGATTAATTTTTTATATTTTGCATAAATATTTTAAAAAATATTTGGGATGAATTAATAAGATATATAAAAGGTATATTTATTAAGTGCAGCTGTACAGGTCAAATCGTATAGTAGTTTATTTGGTAAGTATTATTAAATAGTATTTAGATTGATATTTATGTCAATGGTGATCTTTTGTAGAGTATTTGAAACGTTTAATATATATATATATATATATATATATATATATATATATATATATATATATATATATAGTGTTAAAGCATTATTAGTAATTCTGCTTGAAGTAAAAATTAAAACCTAAAGTAATGATTATATTGTGAGATGGAAAAACAGATAATATATTTTGTAGTATGAGAATGAAATAAGAGATCTCATGCATTTTAAAAGAATCTTAATAAAAATAAGATACGAGGCTTCTATTCATCAACGCAGACTAAAAGTGCTCTCAGTGCCTATAATGTTTTTGGCCATTTTAACCACGTCCATGAGAGTTTAATAAATAAACAGCCATGACGTATTGACGTTGTCCTAAAATGGTATGGTTGGAAAACAAGAAAAGCCTAAAATTTTATGGGAGCAAAGAAAAAATATACCGACAAGTCAAATCTTCTAATCTAGAGGCCCGTAACAAATTATATTATGGATATATCGAACCGACAAAAAAACAAGGGAAAATTTCGGGCCGGTACCATTTGGTAAAAGATTTTTCAGCCCAGTCACCCCAAAAAAAATTCTTTCAACAAGGTCCACTTTTGGTCAAAATGACCAAAATAGTCTTCTGTCTTCTTTGAATCACACCCTTCAACCCCAAAACCCTAGTCTCCAATCCTCACACCAGCCACATGTCCCAACCACCAACGCTAGTCGTCGGAAGTTGTCGCTCCTCCCATGGCGTCGGAGATCGCGCACTGGTCACGAAGAAACGAAAACAAAAATGTTGTGCAAGAAGACAAAATCATCTCATTCTTCTGTTTATCATCTATTTACCGATTGATTTTGTTTTATATTTCAATTTTTTTGTAATGACTGTTTGTAGATTTTTAATCTGAAACGTAAAAGTATAATGTATTTGAGATTCTGTCAATTGTTTGAATGAAAATTTTATATTTATTATGAATTTCAATTTTATTGTAATGATTTTAGTAGAATTTTAATGTAAAACTCAAAACTATAATGTATTTGAGATGTTCGATCAATTGTTTGAATGAAAATTTGAGAATGTAATGAAATTGAAACCATTGGTGCATGTAATTTACATGCACCGACAACTAATGAGTCTATCGGTGCATGTAATTTACATGCACCGATAGACTAAGTGGTGCATGTAATTTACATGCACCAACAATTAATGAATCTATCGGTGCATGTAATTTACATGCACCGATAGGTCTAAAGGTGCATGTAATTTTTCCACAAATATACAGTAGAATGGATTGGACTGATAAACTATCACAGTGCCTCTAGTTTACATATTACTACGAAAGCCCTTGTTTTTTCTGTTGAAAATTAGTTGCAGCCAGAGGTTGAAAACCCTATCACCATAAAAGAGAAGGTAGAGAAGAAAAGAAGGAATAATGGAGAAGTCGGGATCCTCGAATAAAGATTTTTGAAATAATAATATATTACATACATGTCTTAATTTTTAAGTGTTATTTATGAATGTCTTTAACACTTACTGTATGAAATTATTTGATATGTAATTTGAGAGCCAATGCAAATATTGAGTCTACCGATGCATGTAATTTACATGCACCGGTAGACTATCGGTGCATGTAAATTACATGCACCGGTAGACTAGCGGTGCATGTAATTACATGCACCTATAGACTAGCGGTGCATGTAATTACATGCACCGATAAACTAGAGCGCATGTAATTTACATGCATCGCTATATGTTGCTTGTTTGTTGATCTTGTAACAAATTAAATATACAATATATTATTTTATAAATTAAATTTTTATTATGGATAAATTAAATTTTTATTATGGATGAGTATATAATATATGATAAATTATTGAATAATCAAATAACAAAAGTATATTATTTTTCAAATGATAATATATTACACCAACATATCTTAATTTTTAAGTGTTATTTGTGATAAACTTTAACAATTATTGTATGATACTTATTTATTATGTAATTTGAGAACTAATGCAATTATTGAGTCTACCGGTGCATGTAAATTACATGCACCGGTAGACTAGAGGTGCATGTAATTACATGCATCGGTAGACTACCGATGCATGTAATTACATGCACCGATAGACTAGAGGTGCATGTAATTACATGCACCGGTAAACTAGGGCGCATGTAATTACATGCACCACATGAATACATTTTTTTAATGTAATGAAATTTGTTTCATATTTTAATTTGATTCAATCTTGTTGCCTTTGCAGATTACAGTTCTGAAAGTGAACAGCATGTGTTGCAGATCATATAAGAAGAAACTGAAGAAAAAATTACTAAAACTTGATGGTAATTGGTACGAATTACAATTTTAATTTCATCCATTTTTATCAATGATTTAATTTTTATTCAAACTTTTTTCTACAGGGGTTTGTCGATCTCCATTGATCTAGAAAATGATCATGTTTCAGTCAGAGGCAGAGTTGATTCAAATTTGTTGCTGAGAACAATTGAGAAACTGGAAAAAATGCAGAAATTCTCCACTTCAATCGAAACTCCACAAACTGCAAATCGCATACTTACGAAGAATTCAAACCCTACAGAAACGTGACTGGTAAATGCCCACACGACACCAAAAATCGTGCTCGACAGAACAATGGCCACAGATTTGAAAAAGAAGAAGAAGAGCATAAATGCGAAGACTACGTTCCTCTACAAATCGAACAATCTGCCATTGAGAAAATGGATTAATTAGATTAGGGGTGTTTAAGTCATAAAAATGGATTAATTAGATTAGGGTTCCATAAAATAGACTTATGTGAAAGATATTTTTTAAAAGATGTATTTAGTTGAAAGAAGAGTTTTTAGGGTGATTTAGTTGAAAGATATTTTAAAAAGTGGTACCTTCTTGTAATTTCCTCAAAAAACAACTGGACGAAGAAACGAGCTGTAAAAGTTTTGCCCATGGGCCGAAGACACAAATAGGTTCGTGGCAACAACTATTTTATGGCTATACAAAACTTAACTACGAAAGCCATAGTGCCATGACCAAACAAAATTTTAAAATTAAAAAAAAATCTGGAAACCAAGGACTCAATCGCACGGATATGTAAAATATGCCAGTTCTGTATAGACGAGTTTAATCAGATTACAATGGCCATGCAAAAAATAAATTATACTAAAATAGTAAACTCACAGCAACAGTTTATATATACTGTTCGAAGTCTTCAGAAACAGGAAACTGGAATTGGATGAGGCTACAGCAAGTCGTGTGCCCGTAACTCAAATTTGTCCGCCTACAAGCTTCTGGCCTCATGGACAAGAGAGTCCCAAGGTACAACGTCCAATCGCCTATGTTCGGAATGAAGCAGGAATCCAAGCAGACTCTCTCGAACACTAGTAGTGTGCAGTACTCTCAAACTTATGAAATGTATGAATGGACAATGTTTTTCCAGATGCTAAAAGACTGAAGCTGATGCAGCTTACATAGCTGAGCAGCAGACCTCCGAAGGTCAAAAACTTAATACAAGGTTTAGTGGGGTAACTGAAGAGTCTGAACATTAATATGTGTTTTAAGTCTCATACTTAAATCAGATTAATCTCGAATTAAGTCTCAAACTTAGGTCAGATTTAACTTAGCAATAAAAATATTAGATGAAAAGTCAGGAATATGAAAAGCCACTTCTTCCCAGAAAATTGAGTAGTAAAAAGATAGGGTTGCCTTCGCGGGCAGCAACGCGGCGCAAGGCGAGCCGAGCGGACGAACGGACAAACGGCGCGCGTGAGACACCCTTCTTTTCTACATTACTACACTCAAATGATTTGTTTATCAATATAAACAAATCTAAAAGGTTTCATAGGACCAATATGGGATTTCTAGTAATTCAATTCACTTAACCCAAAATTGGTTTTTGGCTTTCGCCTACAATCACCTACAAAATACAGGATTTTCAATCCTAGCAGGAAATTACTCATAGTGCAAAAGTTTAATTGGCGAGTGATGTTTCGTCATTTAACTTTTACAGCATATCTTATGTTTTTG
The DNA here is from genome assembly GCA_907163345.1 of Haberlea rhodopensis. Classification (NCBI taxonomy): domain Eukaryota; kingdom Viridiplantae; phylum Streptophyta; class Magnoliopsida; order Lamiales; family Gesneriaceae; genus Haberlea; species Haberlea rhodopensis. The sequence continues at coordinate 10,754,880 of CAJQUN010000008.1, read as the reverse complement.
TTGTTACTTTAAAAAAAAAAAAACTCAATTTTTTTAAATTAACAACAATATCTTATAAACAAATATGACTGCAAACACTTCTTACTTTAAAATTAAGTGTCATTAATCATAATTTTATTACCAAACTCTTCATCTACATTTTTTAAAAAAAATTCTTCAACATAAAGAAAACAAACGGTACATTAATTACTTATAAGCACGTCACTGGAAAATACCGATTTCTAACTCTATTTAATATCACAACCAATAGATTTTCAGAAGCTTTTAAATATGACTTTGGGGTAAATGCATCATTCCGTAAGTTATTATTGCATTTTTACATGATATTTTTGCGGTCCCAAGAGAATTTGCGCACGTGAAAGGCATCATGACCAGTCCGTCCAGGATGTACGATTGGAAGGGGAATCGTTTAGTCATTCATGGAGTAATAATGCAAGGATAACTTTGAGGCTACGTGTCATGTTTAGCATCTGTAGAATTATGGGTATACATTCTCGATCGAATAATTGTGCTCACACAGTCGCTCTTCTCATTATGGTAATAGATTAAGAGAGGAGTCGCGATACTACAGATAATAGTCTACAGATAGCGTAATTGGATATTTAACTTAAAAGTTTAAGAGCTAGAAAGGGACGACTTGGTTCCTTCTACATCTACATTTGGGTTTTCAGGAAATCAGGTGCTGTGTAGAGTTGTAGTGGTTTTTGTATTAAAAAGACACTTGCTCGAAAACATTCAGAAGTAACAGTAAAACTTAAGACTGATGGTTATTGTTGCTACGTCATGAAGAGCATAAGTCCATAAACACCCAAATCTATTTTCGATGTAGATATAAGAATTATCTAATGTGTTTAGATGGATCAATTTTATTTGAATGGAGAGATTTGATTTGGAAGTCGACTTAAAACTTAGATTGAAATAAGTCATAACACCTAAATCTTTGATCACAATGGATTGTGGTATGCTAATTGAATTAATACTAACCTAAAGTGCATTTTAAATCCATCATAACTACTATTATTTAAACATATATGGCTAAAAGTCTGGAATTGAATTACACACAATATAAATTAATCCAAACAATCAAATAGATTTAAAACACATGGCTTCAAATTTGTCAATCCAATTGTGTCATAAAACTCCTATGTAATTGGCTACCATCTCGAGAGTATGTAGTTATTCTTCCCCTCCCCTATTCGCCTTCCCATTCCTTTCTATCTTCTTTCCTCACCTTCTCCGAGACTCCGACAGCACTAGCATACTACGTAAATCTAAGGTTTTAAGAATTCAGGTGATGTGATTATGATGTATTTGTAGCGACTAATTCACATAAAAACTAATTTGAAATTTTATTTATTCGGAAAACGATGGTCTTCTCCTCACATGAACTAAGTGGATCCAAAATGCTGGAAGATTCCATGCTCCACCTATATTTTATACCATTGGATAGATAGTGTCAAAGATTTTATGGGACATAAGAAATCCTAATGATTTGCCCTATGCCTACCTACAATATTCCATGGTGCACAAATGGATACATTATAGAATATCAGAATTGGAAGGTTGTAGGGTACACAGAAAAGACGCATATGTAGGCTTGTTATTTTGTCTGCCAAACATATGCAAGTGGGAGAAACGTATGGTTTCCGCGGCAAAGCAGTGAAGCACGAATGTCCATGAAGACTACGTTGTAGCAACATTGGTATTGCAGCTAATATAAGAAAACAAACTGTTTTCACTGACAATCAAGAACAAGAACCAATCTGCAATAAAACAATTGCTTGGGGTCTAGATCCTTCGAACTTATAGGAGATGGGTCAAAAATATCAGGCTACCAAGACGTGCGCATTTTAACTAAGGAAAATATATATACCTAGAGGAAGCTTGGAGGGCTCCATTTGAATGGGATTAATGGGTTTGGGTTGGGGGGTGGGAGGGAATATGTGATTAATAATTAAACAAACTTTGTAAATTTATTATTTGACAGGGACCTTACAAAAGTACGGATATTATCATAATCAAATTTAAGAACTAACATATATCACTAATTAATGAATGTCAGCTGATTAACATTAAGACTTCACATTAGAAAAGTAAGGATATTCAAATCGACGTGTATCATAATCAAATTTAGGAACGAACATATATCATTAATCAATGAATGTTAGCTTATTAACATTAAGATTACTACAATTGAGTTAGCACAAACGGATTATTAGTGAATATACTCAAACTAACAGTCTTAAAATGATTTATCTTATACCAAAGTGAAAAATGTGCGTACCTATCTACTCTCTCATCAAGCATGAAGCACCAATATTTAATGTCACATTGTTTTTACAGTCAAGTGCTGATTCAATACATCTACTGAAAATTATTTAAAACAACTAATAGATGAACTTTAATATCCAAAAATCCTAGTAATTTTAGTTTATCTGAAACCTCATTTTCTATATATCATATAAAAAATCACAATATCAAAATTCAAAAATGAATTGCAGTTTATGAAGCGATTCAATGTTTCAACTCATTATTTTCTTGTAATTTTGTATTTTGATAAATTTAAGCAAAATAAGTAATTGTGTGGGTACACGTGCGTATACAATTAGTATAATAAACTAATTAATAAAGTTAAAATTATATTTAGTTTAATTATTTATCAAATGAATGTGAGTGTAATATGTCAAAAGGTGTTTTAAAAAAAAATATGTCAAAAGCAAAATACATTTCAACCTTTATTTAACATATAACTTAGAAGGTGTGTGGGGACCAAAATAATACATTTCAACATTTTGATTTTTTAAATATTAAAAATCATAGGAAGAATTGTTAAGATAAATTATGAGTTGATAGTTGTTAATCTCCATCCGAATTATTTTATTCAATATATTTTTGAGCTAATTCAAATTTCACAGAAAATTAGAAGCATCAACCTCACCAATGAACATTCTCAGGCAAGTTAAAACTACAAGTCCAACAAAAAACTTAAGTATAACTATCACAATTACTCGGTTTCATACAGAAAATTCCAAACCGACGTACAAATCTAAAATTTAAGAACTGTATACGACTGAAAATGTGTGCGTGTGTGAGGTGAAAACATGTAGCGTAAAAATTACCTCGAAATCGGTAAAAAGTAGAGGTTACGCTCCATTAATTTGTGCTACGTATTGTATCTGTGTACTCGTACGAACTACCTTTTCGCTGTGCGGAGAAGATGTATGGATTTATCGAGAAGAAAGAAGAAAAGCGGGAATAAAAAAAAAGAGGGAGGACTGAGGAGGTTTATATACACGACGTTACGTTGGTGTGGTGTGCATTGCGTGATGCGTATGAATGTGTGTGCATTAGTCGGTAATCATACGTGTAAAGGACAAATGACAATTTATATCCATAATTCCCAATTTTAGTAAATTTTCTTAAAATAGAAGTAATAATGTTTAAATGTAACAAAATCAACTCAGGACAGATAAGTTGTAGATAGAGTATTTCTGAAAATATTGATCTACTCCGTGGGACGATGGATTTCAGATATAGAGATAAGTTGTCACCTCGATATATTTGTCCTTATCAGATCTTGGAGAAGATTGGTACAGTGGCAACAATAGTTATCGTTGATACATGATTTTTTCCATTTATCTATGCTAAGAAAATATGAACCAGATCCATCTCATGTGTTACAGTCTGATGAGATTGAAGTGCAGAGTTCCTTGTCCTATATGGAGCATCATCAGAATTCTAGACAGGAAGGAAAATGTATTGAGGAACAAAACCATTCCATTGGTTCTGGTATAATGGAGTCGTCATGGTCAGACAGATCTCCTCAGGGCACTAATTGGCTCTTGCCCGACAGGTTTGCCTAACTTCTTCTATATTTTTTTCTATATGTAAGCAACAAAAGCTTGACGTTGAGTAATACAATATTGATTCTAGATATAAAAATAAGAAACATATGTGTTCGAAACGTGATAATTTCAACCATGCACCAAAATAATCATTTTGATCGTCTGCAACTTGTATAAGGATTCCCACACACACAGTAAGTATGATAGTTAGGGCCATAGGTTTTAGGGTGAAGGGTGAGAGTTCTAGATATTGGAGTTTCTCATTTTTGCTCGATCAAAAGTGGTGGCTCTGAGTTACCATTGACGATGGAAAGATTTTATTGCCCAATTTCGTTAGTTACCTAAAAAAATAAGCAGTGGGTTTCCTCTCCTTTTTCAAGTTTGGGACCATCATTTTTGTTTATTGTGGAACTCTATTATTATTTTTTTGTCTATTTGTATTAGATTGTTATTTATATTCAAGACTCACCAAGTGTTTGTAGAAAGTTCTTCATTGGGTCCTCACTTGTAATCGCCGTAAACAGCAATGTGACTAAGATGGCCGAGTGACAAAGAATTTAAGTAACGAGTCTTTCTCCCTACAGTGCATATATGTGTGAAAAGTGTATTCTTTGACTACGTAAAATTGCCCGCTAGATTAAAATTTTCTGGTCCCACCCTCATGGTACAGATGAATCGACATAGGAGTTAGAGACCAAAATGCGACAAGAATGACCACATTTATTTGAAAATGTTACGTTGTATCCCATCATATAGTAACTTTGACTATCCGATGTATATGCAAGAATCGAATGGAATAAAGATGATGTTTTAGATTCTTATATATTGTGATTTCGAGGACGAAATCTTGGAAGTGGGGAGAATTGTAAGGTTATGTTACAAATTAATTCGGATTAAAGATAATTAAGCAAAACTCGAATAATTAAAAAATATGGAATACAAATAAATGTGTTCTAGACTACGACATATGTCTGTCTGTACCTATATACACATACGCACACATATAATAGTACACTAAAACATATAAGAATATGGGCTTTTTTATTTAAATAACCTCAAATTAAAAAACATTTAAAGAATAACCTCAAATTAAAAAAATTAATAAAGTGACCTAAAACACCAACCCACTTGGCATGTCTTGGACACGCCAAATGGGTTGGCGTGTCCAAGAGTTGGCGTGGAAAAGTTGGCCACGCCAACTTCAATGTATTTTACTTTTTTTTTTGTTTTTTTTAAATAAAAAACAAATTTAAAATAAAATAAAATAAAAATATATACAACTTCAATATTTGTATGGATTTGGTTTGCGCACAACTCATAAATCAACTCAATATGATTAGTATAAATTGATTAATGTATTATTTTATGTTTTTTTCTTTAAAATAAGTATATTTTGAATTTGTGTATAAGTTGAACGCAAATTAGGTATATAAAAGCATTTTCGACTGTAGTTGGATTGTATATATTTTATTTTAAATTTGTTTTTTCTTTTAAAAAAATAAAAAAAATTAAAACATTGAAGTTGGCGCCGCGACGGCAATGCCGGGAAATGCTTTTATGATGATTTATATTTTATTCGAATCAAGAATTAGGAAATCTCCAACCAGCAGCATTATTTTAACTGGGTCAGTGTTTTCAAACAGACGTCATCGCTGCAGTCAAAAATGCTTTTATATATCTGATTTGAGTTCAACTTATACACAAACTCAAAATAAACTTATTTTAAAGAAAAAAAACATAAAATAATATATCAGTCAATTTAGACTAATCATATTGAGTTGATTATGAGTTGTGCGCAAACTAAGTTCATACAAATATTGGACTTGTATATATTTTTATTTTATTTTATTTTAAATTTGTTTTTTATTTAAAAAAAAAAACAAAAAAAAATTTTAAAGATTGAAGTTGGCGCCGCGACGGCTATGCCGAGAAATGCTTTTATAATGATTTATATTTTTATTCAAATTAAGAATTAGTAAATCTCCAACCAGCAGCATTATTTTAATTGTGTCAGTGTCTTCAAACAGACGTCATCACTACAGTCGAAAATGCTTTTATATACCTGATTTGCGTTCAACTTATATACCAACTTAAAATAAACTTATTTTAAAGAAAAAAACATAAAATAATACATCAGTCAATTTAGATTAATCATATTAAGTTGATTTATGAGTTGTGTGCAAACCAAGTCCTTACAAATATTGGAAAGTTGGCCACGCCAACTATGTTGGCGTGTCTTGGACACGCCAACCAAGACACGCCAATCTAGTTGGTGTGTCCAAGACACGCCAACTGGATTGGCGTTTTAGGTCATTTTATTAATTTTTTTTAATTTGAGATTATTTTGTTAAATATTTTTTTAATTTGAGGTTATTTAAATAAAAAAAACCCTAAGAATATGGCATAGGAAGCATTGACTTGGTCGCCTCTCTCTTTTCCTCCTTCACATCTAAATTTTGTTTCATGTTTCTTTCTCGAAATCCATCCAAAACCTCTGAAACATTCGTACAAACAAGAAAAGATGACCATAGGTTTTCGAATTTCAGCAAGCTTGAAGCAACATTTCGCGAGACAGCTGCGTCTATGAGGATTTTCGAGCTTTAGTCGACTTAGGTGACTGACTTGTGCATAATTATTCAAGCTACAAGAAGATATAACATCATTCTTGAGTTTTAACAACTTGGATTTGTGTTAAAATGTCGAATTATTTTTTAGAAATTTTGGGATACTTGTGTTTCGAATATGATGTTGGTGTCTACATGAAAGTTGTATTATGTTAAATTAATTTCGATTTGACAGTAAATTCACTCGATTTTGGAGTTGTTATGCATGAGTTATGCCCATTTTGTCATAAGATGTACAATCAGAAACATGCATATATGCAGCTGGAACATGCAGTGAGTTTATCGAATTTCTAGGTACTTTGTGCTATGAATTTGGACTTGAGATCCGAATGAAAGTTTTAATGCTATGAGTTTTCTTTAATTGGCCATTAGAATCACGCAATATGGAGTTCATATGAGAGAGTTTTGCTAATATTACTAAAATGTGCACAATCTGGAAGATGTATTACGTGAACTGCAGAAACCCGACATACTTGGCTAAATTCTAATATGAAATGAGTGAACTAGCATAAACACATGAAATGTAGTATATTGAGTTATCTTGTATTTCCCTGTAGAAGCAAGCAACTTCGAGATTCTATGAAAAAAGTATGAATTTTCTACCAAAAATGTCAAGCTGGAAATGTAAGTTTACCCCTGTTATGTTGTTTCAACTCATTTTGCTTTAGGTAAATGAACCAATCTGGACAAGTGTTGAACATATAAAATGTTTCATGTTGAGTTATCTTTCAAACTAATCTAGACCCATGTCATTTGGTTACGTTTTGGAAGAGTTACGGGTCATTTTTTGGATGCATGTTGGCTGAAATTTAGAATAGGCTTTAAACATGATCTTTGGAATAATTTTATTGATAGTTTTGGAATATTTGGATGATATTTGACTAGCTTATTTATTCCTAGGTCGATATGAAGAAATGCAAGTTATTGGTACATATTTAGCTTGATTTGATGTACGTAGAAACTGGTTCTATCACGATGTCTGACAAAGACGTGTGATGTTCCCAGTGTATGATTTATTTGTTATTACTTGACTTATATGTGATTATTGGTGACATTGAGATGCATTTACCAGTTGGGTATCGATGTGCAAAATAAAATAATATGAGATTTTGTTAACACACAAATATTTAGTTAGTCACATCAATCCCACTGGACATATCATGTTTTCCTAGCGAATCTTTGATACCTATATGATTCTAATTGATATCTATTGTATGGTGTTGCGGGATGATGGGCATACCAATGGTTCAGTTTAGGTAGTAACTGTAGCGTCTAGTGTGTCGTCATCGCCCAAACACGAGAGGATGTTGGGCACATCACTAGCTCAATTAAGTAGTAAATGTAGCGTCGAGTGTGTTGCCATCTTTAGCTCGAGCTTGATATTATTGATGATCATTCCTTTGAGTCACGATATTCTTATATCTTGAGATTATTGAACATGTACACGCATTGCATTCATGCACGTCATGCGTTGCACAATATTTTGGCATATTGTCATGGTTTTATTGGTTTCTCGTACTGGTGTAACTGACCCTTGTTGTTGGGGCTGTCATGTCTTTGTGTGTGGCATGACAGAGAATACGGGAGGAAAAATTTCAGAAGCTCGTGAGGAGGCATCTGGAAGTACCAGTGAGAGCGAGCTCGGGTTTAGATATTGTTGAGTTTGAGTCCCAGTAATTTGTTAGAGAGTTTTTAAAACTATGTCTATTTCACGGGGGGATGCCTCGAGTATATGTATTTTGAGTATTTAGTATCTGTCAGATTTTACACCGATTGCATATGTCATGAATTATGTGTTTTTTTTTTTGTGAAACTTGAATTATATATTTTCATTATTCATGTTGGGTATACATATAACAAGTGATATGCTCCTCGTGCGACGATGTCATGCCGACATTCTTAAGGCCACATGTTGGTAAATTTTAAACTAATTTTTCGATGTATACATTAAAATAATAATTGTGATATCATTAAACACGTGATTATGATAGAGCCTCACAGGCTACGGGCCACAAGCCATGTGTCAATTGCCACAACACATGGACCAATTGCTAAGGGTCATGGGCCACTTGCCACATGCCATGGGCCATGAGAAAATTACCATGGGCAAATGGCCACTCGCCACGGGCCATGGGCCAAATGCCACAGGCCATGGGCCAATTTCCACGAGCCATGGACCAGTGCCACGGACCATGAGCCAATTTCCACGAGTCATACGCCAATTGCCAAAAGCCATTAGCCAATTGCCAAAGGTCATGGGCCACGGGCCACTAGCCAAGGGCTAATTGCGAAGGGCCATGGGCAGCCACAGGCCAATTGCCAAATGTCACGGGCCAATTGCCACCGTCCATAGGCCATGGACCACGGGCCACGAACCATGGACTAATTGTCACAGACCATGGATCAATTTGTAAGCGTCATGAGCCACTTGCCATGGGCCATGGGCGACGGGCTACAAGCCATGTGACAATTTTCATGGGCCATGTGCCACTTGCCATGGGTCATGAGCCAATTGTCAAGGGCCATGAGTAAATTGCCACGGGCCAAGAGCCAATTGTCAAGAGTTATTGCCACTTGCCATGGGCCACGAGCCATAAGATAATTGCCAAGGGCCATGGGCATTTGCCAATTATCACGGGCCATGGGCCAATTGCCACGGGCCACAGGCCATGGGCCAATTACGAGCAAATTTCCACTAACCATGTGCTAATTTTCACGGGTCATGGGCTAGGAACAAGGGCCATAGGCCACGAGCCACAAATCAGTATATTTGGCACCATATATTAAATGTATGATAATATATTTTGCTTACTAAATAAATTAATTTGTGGTATTATATAAGCTACTATGTGATACTAAATATACTAATTTACGGTACCAAATATACTGATTTGTGGTATTATATAAGCTAAAATGTGAGACTAAATACAGGCTGACGAATTTTCACCTCCAAGGCAGAATCATAGGCGCTCAAGCGCCTATGACAGGCGCTCAAGCGCCTATGACAGGCGCTCAAGCCCCTATCAGTCTTCCAAAATATATAGTGGGCAGAACCGTGGGCACTCGAGCGCGAATTTGTGGTACCAAATATACTGATATGTGGTACTATATAAGCTAATATGTGGTAATAAATTTACTAATTTGTGGTACTAAATATACTGATTTGTGGTACTAAATAACTTTTTTTTTGTACTAAATAACAATGTGGTACTATATAAGCTACCATGGTACTAAATATACTGATTTGTGGTACTACAAATATAGTTAGTACCAAAGATTAGCTTAGATGAGAACTATCTATTTCGCATGTTATATAACATATAATGATATAAATCTATTTGCAAAGATATCAAGTTATATATATCATTACCACATATAAAATGTATGACAATGTTGTACTAAGTAAGATTAGATATGAACTATCTATTTCGCATGTTATATAACATAAAATGACATGTTATATATAAATATATTTACAAATATACCAAGTTTTATATATCATTACCATATATTAAATGTATGAACTATCTATTTCGTATGTTATATATATGTTGTTTAGTGCCACAAATTAGTTTACCCAGTACCATAAATAAATATCATTACTATATACTAAATGTATGATAAAGTTGTACTATTCAACGTATATAGTATCATATATTGATTAATAGAAAAATAACACGTGGTTTTGTATTGGACTTGAAATACAATTAGTATATAGTAATGATATATAACTTGATATGTTTATAAATAGATATATGTATTCCACAAATTTGCTTAACATGTAAGTTTTTAGGTAATATAACCAAGTCATGTATTCCACAAATTATGAAATTTAGTATCATAAACTAGCTCATATAGTACCACAAATCATTATTTTTAGTACCACGTATTAGCTTATAAAGTATCACAAAGTTTATATGTTATACAATATCATAATTATAATATTTAGTGTTGAGCCTTAAACGCATGGTTGCGTTTAATACGTTAAATTATCTCCGGTCAATCTTTGAGTTTTGATGATCAACAAAACTTGTGGTTGTTATACTAATGCATCTACTCAGTGTGCAGATTAAGTGATGAAAAGTGGTTTGGAATGAAGAAAATCGAGTGTGCGTATTCTGGCCTGGATCGCCCCTGGCGATGGGTGCCAGGCGGGGCATCGCCACGCACATCGACAGAGGCGATGGCTAGGCGAGCATGCGAGGAAGATCGCCCCAGGCGATGATGACCAACGCCTGAGGCGATGGCAACCAGGAGCGACATCGCCCCGCACATCGACAGAGGCGACGCCGAGGCAATGCGCGCAGGGGAGAACGCCCGAGGCGATGGGCTGAACGCCCGAGGCGATGGCTGGAACGCCTGAGGCGATGTGGACTTCGCCCGAGGCGATGCAAGATTTTAGGATGATGAGGCTACGGCATTGGGATTTAATTTGGATCGCCTGAGGCGATCGGGACATCGCCTGAGGCGATCCGAGATTTATGCTGACCGTTGGGGCGCGGCGATGGAGATCGCCTGAGGCGATAGCTGAGGCGATCGAGGAGTGATTTCAGCCTTTTGTGTAGCAACGGCTAGTAGGAGCCTAGGGGGCCTCCTACACTATAAATATGGATGCTTTGGAGCATTTTGAAGCTAAGGAACAAGCCTACAAACTTCTACAAAGTCTTGATCATTTATATTTGAATTAAGCTTTGCAATCTCCATACATTGTTATTGTATTGGAGCTTGTAATTCTTTTATTGTGTGTGAGTCTTGTTCTCTTCGTGTTGGTACACCGTGAAGGTGTGTGTTGAGTTATTGTAAAGGTCCTCCAACACCAAAGCAAGTTGGAAAATTGTAAAGTCATCAACAAGTCTAGTTGGTGCAAGTGTGTGGCTATCCTTGGAGCCCTTAAGGCCAAAAAGACTCGTGAAGAGTGTTGGTAGCTCGTGAAGAGCGTTGTGTACTCGGGAAGAGTAGTGTGCTCGGGAAGAGCGTTGTAAACTCGGGAAGAGTTGTTGTGTGGCTAACTTGGAGCCCCCAAGGCCAAGATCTATTCTTCTAGTGGAACCTCGGTTGGAGGTTATCTAACCGGGAAGAGGAGACGTAGGCGATTCATCGCCGAACTTCTATAACAAATATCCTTGTCATTTATCGCTTTATTTCTTTACGTATTTATTTATTTGTTTACTTCTTATTTTATTTTATTTTTCGATTGACTTAAGTCTTCCGCAAGCGCAAACTCTTTTAGTTTTGCAAACTCATTTTAAAACGCCAAAGTAGCCAAGGAATATCATTCACCCCCCTCTTCGATTCCAACAAGTGGTATCAGAGCCATTTGATTTTTGTTTTTAAATCAAATCTTTTTTATGGCTAATCTAGCAAATGAGTTTGCTCAAGGTCAATCGACAAATAGACCTCCGCTCTTCACGGGTGATAACTACGGGTATTGGAAAAATAGAATTTTTCTATATATCCAATCCGTAGATTATGACCTTTGGAAGATCATTGTGAAAGGTCCACATATTCCTTTAAAGGAAGTTGGGGGAATAAGTACTCCCAAAGAAATGGACGATTTCACTAGAGCGGATATGATTTTAATTTCTCAAAATGCTAAAGATATTAATATTTTACATTGTGCTTTAGATATGAAGGAGTACAACCGGATCTCGATGTGCTCAACGGCAAAGGAGATATGGGACAAATTACAAATTTGTCATGAAGGAACAAATCAAGTGAAGGAGACCAAGATTGATCTTCTACAACTCAAATATGAGACATTTGAGATGGAGTCCGGAGAAGAGGTGGATTCTATGTTTAGGAGGCTCACCCTAATTATCAACGAGCTTGCTCAACTTGGAGAGAAGTACCCTCCAAAGCAAATATGGAGGAGAGCACTAAGAGCCTTGCCTAAAGAATGGGACGCAAAGATGACGGCCATCATCGAGTCCAACAAATGAGAAAATGCCTCCTATGACCTTGATGAGCACCATGGCACATTGGTGACTCATGAACTTGAAGTTGCCACAAGGAGAGAAGTAAAGGAGGAGGAGAGATCCAAAAGAAATGGGATCGCCTTGGTTGGAAGGAAAGACCCCTCCGATGATGAAGAAGATGGTGATGATGATGAAGAGATGAGGTTGTTCACAAAGAAGTTCAACAAGCTCTTCAACAAACATAGCAAGTCAAAGACCTCCAATGCTACCAAACAAGAATCCAAAAATGAGGTAACTTGTTATAATTGTCAAGAAAAAGGCCATTATGCTAACAAATGTCCTAGGAAGAAGAATGAGGACAAAGGCAAGAAGAATGCGTTTATAGCCACATGGAGTGATAGCGACTCCGATGAAGAAGAAGCCACCAATCTTTGTTTAATGGCTCTTGGAGATGAAGGAGATGAAAGCGACGATGAGGTACCTTCATTTGATGAACTTTTAGAATCTTATAATGATCTTATTGATGCTCTTGGCAAAACCAAGATGAGTAACAAATTACTCAAACTTGAGATTGCTAAGAAAGATGAAGAAAATAATTCATTGAAAAATGAATTGAATTCTTTAAAGATATCTTTTTGCAAATATAGTGAAAGTAGTCAAAAGATGAGTGAATTGCTTGGCTTACAACGTTGTAGCTTTGACAAAGCCGGGTTAGGCTACTCAAGCAAATCAAAAACTTTTTCTAGCTTGTTAGCCAAAGCAAAGCATGATTCCCCTACTTGCAACTATTGTTGTAAAAATGGTCACAATAAGAATAAGTGTATGTTTGCTAGAATCCAATACCAACCTAATAAGAGGTGGAAATGGATTCCAAAAGTGTCATTGAAGGTTAACCCTCAAGGACCCAAAAATCAAATGGGTACCAAAGATCCTTCTATTGTTAATTTTTCTTGTAGGGACAACCATGGATTGGAGGATGAAGGACCAAGCAACTCAAAGGAGGAGTTTATTCTATTCGCCACCATAGAAGAGGCGAGAGGCGTTGGACCTATGACAAGAACGAACTCTTGTCATCAAGGGTAAAATTTACTTTTTTCATGTAAAAATAGCAATTCAAAATTTAATTGGCACAAAGTAATTGTGATCAAAAAATATTAAAGCTCAATATTCATTGGAGTAAAATGCATAACCCCTTAGCATAATTGTTAAATGCATGATGTATGCTTCTCTTTTTATAGTAAGTATCTTGATATGCCTTGCACTCAAATTTGAATTTGCTATGTGAAAATGTGCAATTATATGATTTGCATTGATAATTTTATTGTTTATTGGGCATGAATACATGAACATATGCACACATTGCAACATTTAGAACTTATTGTTGAGTGCCTTAAACGCATGTGTATTTCTCTAATTGATTTAATCTAATAGCTATTACATGCTTGGTGAGGACCATGTGTAAAATTGTTAAAATATGGCTATGTGTCAACATATTTGAGCTATATTTATTTAAATTCTTTGCTTTTTGATTATCACAAAAAGGGGGAGAATTTTGTGATAAACTTGAACCTTAATACATGCATAGTTTAAGGGGGAGAGCTTATGTATGCATAGTTTGAGGGGGAGAGTTATTTGTTTGATGCTTTACTTGTTTATCTTGTATGTGTTATGCAATTGTTAAGGGGGAGTCATTTTACTCACATTACATGCATATTACTTATTCAAGTTTATCAAGTTTTGTGATCATCAAAAAGGGGGAGATTGTTGAGCCTTAAACGCATGGTTGCGTTTAATACGTTAAATTATCTCCGGTCAATCTTTGAGTTTTGATGATCAACAAAACTTGTGGTTGTTATACTAATGCATCTACTTAGTGTGCAGATTAAGTGATGAAAAGTGGTTTGGCATGAAGAAAATCGAGTGTGCATATTCTGGCCTGGATCGCCCCAGGCGATGGGTGCCAGGTGGGGCATCGCCACGCACATCGACAGAGGCGATGGCTAGGCGAGCATGCGAGGAAGATCGCCCCAGGCGATGATGACCAACGCCTGAGGCGATGGCAACCAGGAGCGACATCGCCCCGCACATCGACAGAGGCGACGCCGAGGCAATGCGCGCAGGGGAGATCGTTTGAGGCGATGGGCTGAACGCCCGAGGCGATGGCTAGAACGCCTGAGGCGATGTGGACTTCGCCCGAGGCGATGCAAGATTTTAGGATGCTGAGGCTACGGCATTGGGATTTAATTTGGATCGCCTGAGGCGATCCGAGATTTATGCTGACCATTGGGGCGCGGCGATGGAGATCGCCTGAGGCGATGGCTGAGGCGATCGAGGAGTGATTTCAGCCTTTTTTGTAGCAACGGCTAGTAGGAGCCTAGGGGGCCTCCTACACTATAAATATGGATGCTTTGGAGCATTTTGAAGCTAAGGAACAAGCCTACAAACTTCTACAAAGTCTTGATCATTTATATTTGAATTAAGCTTTGCAATCTCCATACATTGTTATTGTATTGGAGCTTGTAATTCTTTTATTGTGTGTGAGTCTTGTTCTCTTCGTGTTGGTACACCGTGAAGGTGTGTGTTGAGTTATTGTAAAGGTCCTCCAACACCAAAGCAAGTTGGAAAATTGTAAAGTCATCAACAAGTCTAGTTGGTGCAAGTGTGTGGCTATCCTTGGAGCCCTTAAGGTCAAGAAGACTCGTGAAGAGTGTTGGTAGCTCGTGAAGAGCGTTGTGTACTCGGGAAGAGTAGTGTGCTCGGGAAGAGCGTTGTAAACTCGGGAAGAGTTGTTGTGTGGCTAACTTGGAGCCCTCAAGGCCAAGATCTATTGTTCTAGTGGAACCTCGGTTGGAGGTTATCTAACCGGGAAGAGAAGACGTAGGCGATTCATCGCCGAACTTCTATAACAAATATCCTTGTCATTTACCGCTTTATTTCTTTACGTATTTATTTATTTGTTTACTTCTTATTTTATTTTATTTTTCGATTGACTTAAGCCTTCCGCAAGGGCAAACTCTTTTAGTTTTGCAAACTCATTTTAAAACGCTAAAGTAGCCAAGGAATCTCATTCACCCCCCTCTTCGATTCCAACATTTAGTACCACAAATCAGTATATTTAGTACCACATATTACTTTATATAGTACCACAAATCAGTAAATTTGGTACCACAAATTAGTATATTTAGTACCATAGAGTATCTTATATACCACAAATTATGTTATTTCGTACCAAAAATATGTTATTCAGTACCACAAATCAGCATATTTAGCACCACATATTTGCTTATATAGTACCACATATCAGTATATTTGGTACCATAAATCAGTATATTTAGTACCACCACCCAAAAGAGGAAATAGATGCATCGTATGGTAGAATGTGAAGCACTACAGCGCTGCCAAGGTGGCGCCTCAGCGCTTCTAACTCTGAAATTTTGGTTAAAAAATCAGATTTATTACCACAAATCAGTATATTTAGTACCACGCATTAGCTTATATAATACCGCAAATCAGTATATTTGGTACCACAAATTAGCTTATGTGATAATGTGGTACTAAATAACATAATTTGTGGTAATATATAAGCTACTATGTGGTACTAAATATACTGATTTGTGGTACCAAATATAATGATTTGTTGTACTGTATATGCTATAATGTGGTACTAAATATATTGATTTGTGGTGCTAAATAACATATTTTTTGCACTAAATAACATAATTTGTGGTACTATATAAGCTAGTTGTGGTACTAAATATACTGATTTGTGGTATCAAAACACATGTCACTTCTTTCTCCTCGAAATTCTTCATGTTTGAGCCATATTTTGGAAATGTGGTCAACATAAAAGTTGTAAAACTTTCTGTTTTCGCTTGGATAGCTAATTCTTTTAATTTAGATATCGTATGAGAAAGTTATGACCAAAATATTAAACTGTAATACAAGCTGACAAAATTTTCACCAACAAGACAGAATCATAGGCGCTCAAGCGCCTGTCAATCTGCCAAAAATTATAGTGTGCAGAACATGGGCGCTTGAGCGCGGATTTGTGGTACCAAATATACTGATATGTGTTACTATATATACTTATATGTTGTACTACATAAGCTAATATATGGTACTAAATATACTGATTTGTGGTACTAAATAAAATATATTTTTGGTACTAAATAACGTAATTGGTTGTACTATATTAGCTATTGTGCGGTACTACATATACAGATTTGTGGTACTATTTATACTAATTGGTGGAACTACTTGAGGTGATTTTTTGTACTATATACTAAATAATCTAATTTGTGGTACTACGTAACATAATTTGTGGTATTATATATACTAATTGGTGGTACAACTTAAGGTGACTTTTGGTACTATATAATCTAATTTGTGGTACTAAATAATATAATTTGTAGTACTATGTAACATAATTTGTGGTACTATATATACTAATTAGTGATACTATTTAAGGTGATTTTTGGTACTATATAATCTAATTTGGAGTACTAAATAATCTAATTTGTTGTACCATATAATCTAATATGTGGTAATATATATACTAATTTGTGGTATTATAGGTTCTTGAAATCGCAAACCTAAGAACATGAAAAACATTACCAGAACACTTCTGAACAAGAGTCATTAGAGCATCTCTTCAGCACAATCTCAGAAATCCATACATACTATTGAAATGCAATCACTTCCAGATGAGAAATATAATTCAAAAAAAAAAAAACTTTTTAAGAATCATTTTCCTGTCATTGAAATATATTATTTACAATTCAACTTTGATTGACATAGAATTCCAAACAATTATAATCATACAAAATAAAAAACAGCAGTCAAACTTCTGTCACCACTACACTGCCTCCAAAATCCTCAGCCGATCCCATGAGTATCTCGACACAACCGCTACCACAAGTTGTAATTCAACCCATGAACACCATCTCATCATATTCCCAACAAATTCAACAATATATCCATTCAAATAACTATATTCACCCACAATTTTTTTAAAAATTAACATTCTGGGGAAAAATCAAAGCCCTGAATTTTGGGAATTGGTCAAGGAAAGAGGAGGAAGAAATATGTTTTGGGAATTAATCGATGAAAGAGGAGGAAGAAAAATGTGTTGTAAGGTGTAATTTTGACAACTTTCTTAACCATGGAGCTCAGAATAAGTTTTTTAAATAATAGGGAGTGGAGATATTAAAAGTTTTGGCTAGGGACTGATTACTAAACAAACAATGACTTTAGGTATTTATAAGCAAGTCTCCAAAAAAAAAGGGAGAAAGATATGGGCTTGCTATCGTACATACGTTAATTAATTTAATCGAGATAAATGTGGCTGACAAAACATAGTATTGTCATTGTCAGTTTACACACATACGGGGACATAAATGGTAGGGCTTGAAAATTGTTAGGTACATTATTTTATGTGTATTTTATATAAAAACATCTGTATTTTAATATTGAGTTGATGTGTAAATGAAACATAATAGGATGTATACATATATTTCCGGATGATAATTGGTATTCGGTAGGCTGTTATTAACTCGGTTATAACTTTTATGCATATTCTCAAACTAGGACTTAGTTTAAAAATATGTAGATTTTTTTTAAAATTATAACAAAAGTATACTAAAATGAGAGAACTTACTGTCAAAAAAGTCGAATATAAAATAGAAATACCCAAGTTCTAATGTGGTATATTTATTTTTTTAATATATAAAACTGAAATAATTTATAGAAAAGACACAAAAGACGACATTTTTTTTTATCATTAACCTTATATAATCATTAAGAATACACTATCGAATCTAAACAAATTATGCCCTGAAGTGGCCCGCTCCAATAGCTAAGGAAAATCCCCATATGTTGTATGGTTG
Source organism: Haberlea rhodopensis (assembly GCA_907163345.1). NCBI lineage: Eukaryota > Viridiplantae > Streptophyta > Magnoliopsida > Lamiales > Gesneriaceae > Haberlea > Haberlea rhodopensis. The sequence goes on along the minus strand of CAJQUN010000008.1, from coordinate 10,736,611 downwards.
ATTGATCTGGTTGAATCAAGTAAAACGATGAACGAGGTCTGAATTTTCCCTGGCTCAATTAACTTATGCTTACATCCAACAATAATAAAGTTGCTTAATTATTGCTCAGAAACACTTGTATACATCAAGTTTATGTTCCACTTATACACCAACTCAATATTAACAAATAATATAATTTAAATTAAAAAAATTAATATTGACATACCAACCATTTTAGACTAATCACATTAAGTTAATGCATAGATGGAGTTCACACCAATCATATAAATATTTCCATTATTGATCGATTCCTCTATGTAAAATCCTGAAGTCTTGATTAGACTAATTGATTAGTCAGTCTGAAAGATCGGATATCTTGATCCCTGGACCAATATCGAAATAGACATGAGACATGTTAAAGTTCGTGCCAAATTCAGACTAACTGGTGAAGCTGATTACTAGCAAATAATGTCATAACTTGGCATACTCTTGGACGTTTCACATATATAGGGAAAATTCTTATATGGGTCGGGTTCTGTCATATACCAATACATATACAGACATATACATATATATTCATGCGTGTTTATGTATAGCATGACCTCGTTCATACAATAGTATATCCATATATATGGTCTCGATATTTCAGTGGGAAAAGAATCCAAGTAACTAAAGAGGACTCCAATAAAGATCTAGAGTACACCTGAATCCTAAAATCTAAATTTACATGGTAACTCTTAGAATCCTACAATAAAACAAAGATTCCAACCCACACCTATAGATGAACAAGGTAGGGTATATAACACATATATTGATTTACTATTCTCTTATATTTTTAGCATTTCAACACGTAATTTTTCAAGTCCCTAATTGAGCGTCGGAGATGTTTCGCACAAAAAACCTACCGCCATCATTAAATCATTTTAAATGAAAAATTATGAATTATGTACCATTTTGCAAATGTAAGTCACACCCTCCCTAAATTCATAGATGTATTAATTTGATAATGGGTAGTTGGGACTTGTAATTTTGTAAAGTTTCTATTTTGAAGAATAAGTAAATGTACCAATGTTGTCACTGTACGTTTTGATCGTCTAGAAATAGTATTTGAGCTGCCGAAAATTAATGTATTTTATTTATTTGTAAATCAATATTTCAAAAACAAACGTTCTTACAAAAACAAACTTTGTACATAGGATACGCGAGTCCAGTGAAGTAGAGTTCACCGTTATTACGATCACATGATAAACATCAGACTACACAAGAAACATCCCCACTCCCCCTTGCATGAATCCTTACAAATTCTTTAAAACCCCCGACCCACCCCCTCATTTCTTCCATATATATCAATCCACCACTCATAAGTCATATCGCCATATCAGTTTCTGCGATTTGAGAGATGGGTTCAGCTTAATTTCGGTAATATCCGAAGTAGGATGAAGATTCAGTGTAGCGTGTGTGAGGCGGCAGAGGCGAAGGTTCTCTGCTGCGCCGACGAGGCGGTGCTGTGTTGGGGTTGTGACCAGAAAGTGCACGCTGCTAATAAACTCGCGAGTAAGCACGAGAGGGTTCCCCTTTCTAGCTCTTCTTCTCAGATGCCAAAGTGTGATATCTGCCAGGTTCATTCATTTTTCTCATTTGATTTCGTTTCTTGAGCTTTTGTTTTGTTTTTATTTTTATGTTTAATATTGAACACAGCGAACTTACATGTTCTTAGATTTTTTGCAACTAAAATCTGAGAATATTTTCATTTTATATTTCCGTTGTGTACTTATGTTAAGGTTAGCTTCACTGGACCTTTTTAGACGTTGATGATGATATATATGTTTGTGTGTGTATTATAAACTTATCCTGGGATGGCTCAAAATAAATGTTGCACCATATCATCACTAAACATAAATAATCTCATGAGCTATCTAGTCAAATAAATACATATAAAAGATCTTACAAGATCGTGTAAAATACGAATTACACTAATTTCATAATGTCATCTTAATTTATAAGGCTCCGTTCTCATGCCAATAACTTGATTGCCAGCATCCAATCCTGGTCGGCGCAAAATCGGGTGATCCAAATGACAAATAAAAGAGAAAACTTAACTGAAAAAATAACTTCACACTAGTCAAAATATGCAATAAAGAAATGAATTTGGCAACAGAAGCCCTAACAATGCTGATGTTTTTTTCCTCGTAAAGACAGAAACCCCAAGTCTTAGGTATTTGATGATGCCCCTACAAGACAAAAGAGACGGTGAATCTAATACAAGTAACCAAGCTGAATATTACACTAAAAACTTCTTGCATTTTTTTTATAATCATTAGTTTGAAAAAATTTCTTTCTGTATATGTAACTGTAGATGCGACTGTAACAAATACATTAAGTGTCATTTTATATGTTATAAAATAATTGAAAACATAATTAAGTTATTTTATTAAATTTGTCGCCATATAAATAGTGAATTAAACTTTTTTCTTAGATTCAAACCCTATAGTTTTATAGGGCCTTGTTGCCAATAAGTTGCCTAAATCAAAAGCTTCAATTGCTGCCTCTAATACTGGGTTTGTTTGATGATATATTTAAGGGTAGTGTCCCCAGGTGCATCATCACCATTCATTTAGAATCTTTTTTAAAAAGATAATAAAAAAAATTCCACATAGATGGTAGATGCTGCTCCTGATGACACTACCCGTAAGGGTAGCAACAATATTTCCCTAATACTGATGGCTGATGGCGGTTAGACATCTCCAGAAAACTCATTGCAATCTCTTGAAAACCGTATGTTTAACGTCCGTTTCCGAATGGGATATTCATTTATCTTCAATTTTAACGGAAAACAGAAGCAAGTTCTATCTTAGCTTACTACATTTTAATTTGTTGATTAAATTAGTAGAAAAAATTTCTTTTGTGGTTGGATTTCGGAGTCTTATTTGTAAAATTTGTTGGAAAAAATATTCCCAATCACTGTCTGTGTTGGAAATTTGAATCAAATTAACTGGTGTGTCCATTCATGTTGGGGTGCCTTTTTTCATAATTAGTTGCTTCAAAATTAAATGGTGTGTCCATTCATGTTGGGATGCAATTTTTCATGATGGATGCTTCCAAATTGTGTCTCTTGATGACACCACTTGGTATACTATATAAGAAACAACCCTTGAATGAATTAGACATGGAATTTTGGAAATTCACGTCATATTTGAAGATCAAAATTTGAGTAATTTTGTGAGTCTTCATGATTGTTATGGTTGAGCGTTTTTAAACCTTTGTGGTTTAATGGATTTGTGATTTGGAGTGCTCCTATCACAAATCATAGTCGTTGTATCTTGGGAGACAAATTGCCAAAGTAAACAGTTAGCACCGTAGCGGGGCAATATTGTCTTAAGGACAGAGATTCCAAATCTCGCCTCGACAATTCTAATACAAGGCCATTTGTTGTTTGTGCTTGCTACTTTCCTAAGATACACACCCAATAAATTTTATACAACAATCTTAAGACAATAATAGCAACAAATGGCTTCGTCGAGTTCAACAACGACTCCAGTTCATCATGGTGAAATGCCTGAAAAGTTCAATGGGAACGATTTCAAGCAATGGCAACAAAAGATGTTGTTTTATTTGACAACCTTGGGGTTGGCAAGATTCCTCAATGAGGATGCTCCTACTATTATGGAGAGTGAAACCGACAACCAAAAGAGAGTTGCGGTTGATGCGTGGAATCAAAGCGATTTCCTGTGCAAGAATTATATTCTAAATGGACTGGACAACACATTATACAATGTGTATTGTCTAGTGAAGACGGCCAAGGAATTGTGGCAATCCTTGGAGAAAAAGTATAGATCCGAGGATGTCGGCATGAATAAATTCATCGTTGGGCGATTCCTGGAATTCAAAATGGTTGATACAAAGCCTGTGATAGCACAAGTGCAAGATTTGCAAGTAATCATGCACGAAATTCATGCGGAGGGAATGGTTCTAAGTGACTCATTCCAAGTGGCCGCCATGATTGAAAAGTTGCCTCCGTCATGGAAGGACTTCAATAATTATCTCAAGCATAAGCAAAAAGAGATGAATCTTGAAGACCTTGTGATTCGCTTGAGAATCGAAGAGGACAACAAAATTTCCGAAAGGTTACTCACAATGATGTTTGTGATGGAAAGATTGTGCAAACTAGAGATGTGAGAAAAGTAATTTGTTACTTTATCAATATTTGCACATGATATTGTTGTGACTTTTTTGCTATGAAGCAAAACGAGACCATTGAGGTGTTTAAACACTTCAAGAATGAGATTGCAATAAAATTTAGCAAATGAGTTTTGCTATGGGAAATTATGAGTAGATTATACTTGTGTTGTCTAAGAATTTGACGCTTAAGCTTGAATCTGCAAGACTATAAAATTTTGAATTCGAGTTTCTAAGCTTTGTACGCTTAAAACACAAGTGATAAATCGAAGCCACAAATTTTGATTAGGCGTTGTAATATCTCAAATTGGTTCATTTTGAATTTCTAAGCTAGTACGTTTATACCATGAATTTGCAAGTTTTAAAAAACTTGAATTCAAGTTTTCTAAGTTAGTGCGCTTAAATTGCAAAATGTGAACCAAGTTTGAGAATATTATCCAAGTTTCAACTTTTGTAAGCAAGTACGCTTAAATCCGAAATTTTCAAGAAATAAAAACTTGAATTTGGATTTGTAAGACTATAACGCTTAGAACTTGAAACACGGAAGTTTGAACGCCAGTGCACTTCGTTACTGCCCGAAGTTGTGGGGGTTGCAATTCTAGGATTCAATCACTTACCACATTTAGGCAAGGACGAAAACCTTGTGATTGAAGGAAAATAGAGTTTTCTACAATATTTGAAATGTGGGGGGTACTTGGCTAAATTAGAAATGAAGGCCAAAGTAAAGTCATAATAAAAACCAAATAAAAGACATGAAGAGTTTGACAAATCATGTTGTCAAATATATTAATGAGGGTGACAAATGTGTACACACCTAAGCATAGGTATGCTTGTATATTGATGATATGCTCATTGGAGAAGCAATTTAGAAATCATCAAGTAACAAAAGAAAAAATGTTGACAAAACATTTTGACATGTGTGCATCAAGAATAATGTTTGGAATGAAGTTTCCAAGACACTTGAAGAACGAAATCTCAAGGATTAATTCGAGTTTCAAATTTTAAGCTTTGTGTTTAAATTTCAAGTTTGCAAGAAATGTAATCTTGAACTTGTAATTTTTATGTGCTTAAAAATTTTGAATTGTGAATTAAAGTTGAGTATTTTGATATTGTCTCGAATTTTGAAATAACGCGTTAACAACGCTTAAAATTCGATGATGGAAATATCCTAAAAGGATAAAATGATGCAAAAGAGGTAATGTGATTATCAAAACTGAAGATATATTATTGTGGAAAATTCTTTATGGAAAACATATAAAGCTTCTTCGGCCGAGTTGTTTTATAAGTTGTTAGAGAAAAATCCTGTGCATGCAACTAAAATGTGTTGCGATAATGTTATATGATAAAATGATCTCTAGTGGCATAATCATGAGTGATTATGTGAAACCGCGGATCCGCATATAAATTGGTTAACCGAGAGATCATGTGAAATTTATCGAGGGGAATGGGGTTAAAACCCTATAATCAAAATCTCATAGTGGATACCCAACCTTGTTGACTGGAGATCCCAAGATCTAGGTTCAAAAGGGACAACTAAATTATGAGATTGTATAAACACCTTGGAGAATTAATCTCCGACCCATTCCTATGATAAGGGGTGTAGCCTGCAAAAAGGGTACGAGGATAGGCAAAAGGCCTTTAATGATTCCTAAGACATATAAGAATATGTTGGAGTATAGCGGGATACTCTTCTAGGAGATCACCTACGTAAGTGCGAAGTGTGGCCGCTTCAAAGATGAAAAGCACTTATGAAACCAAGCGTGATCCATGGCCAAAACGGACACAACCGTAAGAAACCAATACAAAGGTTAGAATTATTATGGTGTGGGTTCAATTGTCTTGGTTTACACCAACGACTAAATAGTTCAAGACTATAAGTTCACTATTAAGTCAAGTAAATCCGATTGAATACTACTACGGAAGATTCAAAGCCACAAGCTATCTCTCCCGATGCTATAGTAGTTCGTTAAAAGCGCTCAATTACATATATGCATTAATTTAATTAATGTGGGGGATTGTTGGAAATTTGAATCAAATTAAATGGTGTGTCCATTCATGTTGGGGTGCCTTTTTTCATGATTAGTTGCTTCAAAATTAAATGGTGTGTCCATTCATGTTGGGATGCAATTTTTCATGATGGATGCTTCCAAATTGTGTCTCTTGATGACACCACTTGGTATACTATATAAGAAACAACCCTTAATGAATTAGACATGGAATTTTGGAAATTCACATCATATTTGAAGATCAAAATTTGAGTAATTTTGTGAGTCTTCATGATTGTTATGGTTGAGCGTTTTTAGACCTTTGTGGTTTAAAAGATTTGTGATTTGGAGTACTTCTATCACAAATCATAGTCGTTGTATCTTGGGAGACAAATTGCCAAAGTAAACCGTTAGCACCGTAGCGGGACAATATTGTCTTAAGGACAGAGATTCCAAATCTCGCATCGACAATTCTAATACAAGGCCATTTGTTGTTTGTGCTTGCTACTTTCCTAAGATACACACCCAGTAAATTTTATACAACAGTCTGTACACAAGATATTAGGACTTCAAGTTTTAGCTGAATGGTCTTCGCTTTTTATATTTTAGCAACATGCCTGTTATTTTATATTTCTCTCACTTGTATGAATGGGTCTTGATGCTTATTGCAGGAAATTGTAGGTTACTTCTTTTGCCTGCAGGATAGAGCTTTACTTTGCCGAAAATGTGATGTTTCCATACACAGCACGAATACTTTTGTGTCGGCGCATCAGAGATTTTTACTCACTGGAGTCAAAGTAGGAGTTGAAGCAACTGAATCCTTCCCATCATCTCGTTCTGATGAGAAAATCTCGGTACCAGAATCTCGTTCTGTTCCTAAGCAGATCGCCCCAATGTCATCAAGTGTTGTTGGGAGTGACTTTACATTGCCAAAGCTTTCTTTTGCTGGTGGTTATGCTGCTGATAATGTTACGCAATGGCCGTTAGATGAATTTCCCAGAATTAGTGATTTCAATATGAATGCTAATTTTCTGAACAATGGCTTGTCGAAGGTATGATATTTTGTTCTTTTCTATAATGAGAGCTGGAGGTTGCGACCATTTTTTTGTCGTAAGACTTGTAGTTGTGATCATTTAGTTCTTCGTTTCTCGAGATGTACGCTTATATCGTTGGTCCGTAAGTTGCTAGACGAGTTATTAATTAGTACACTTAAATCTTAAAACAGAATGACCAAAATATCTAATAAACGAGTTGGCCAAATTTTTTTTCCCATTCGACGTGGGATAAAAGCACAACCCCAACAATCTCAAACTTGTGATTTTGTAGTCCAACAACATTTAATTTGGATGAAGATCTTCATAGCTTATGCTATTGATATTGCAAGACGGTCATGATTCCCTAAAAAGGGTAAATCGTGATGTGGATTTGGATGGTCAAATTCCAAGCAAAATGTTAAATGTTTACATCTGTAGTAAAAAAAAATACAAAACTTTAAAGTTTCAATTTGGCTTTTGGATTCTTGAAATGTGATGCTTTCCTGGGTTATTCACAATTAAAAATATTTTTTGCTTTTTAGACATTTTATCTCTTCCTTTGAATTTTCCCATCAGGCAAATAGTGCGAAACTTGGAGATTCCATTTGCTCCCGAGCCGCTGGAGAGGCCAACGAGTGTCTGGATCAGGTGCCAGATACATTCTGGGCTGTGCCACAGATCACTTCTCAGCTTACAGAATCCGGACTTCACTTGTCTAAAAGTTATCTCAACCCATCAAATCGTGCTACCTTCGTGCCTGACATAAATTCATCACGGTCCCAGATTTCACGTCTCCACCAAGAACCACACGTTACAAGCTCCAAGAGAACGAGGCAATTCTGACGCATCCTCTGAAATATTCGGTTCTTCCCCTGGAGATATGTGAAGGTTACTTGGCGTTTTAAAATATAATCGTTTCTACTACATTTTCCTTTATTCGAATTTCGAAATCAAAAGACCTGTTAGATAAATTATCTGAAGAAATCAATTTTGGTCCTACATACTATATTCCATTAATTTTTAATTATGATATCGGGGCCAAAAACATCTAAAATTCATAAGCCGATAGATCTTTTCGACATATCACATAGAAGAAGATGTAGTAAATCGATTTCCATATTTAAGTCGCATGCCGTCAAAAGATTAAATGGCATTTAGGATTCAAAATCCCTTGGTATCGAACGAACACAGGGCAATTGTTTCTTATGCATACAAAGAAAATACGAACTTATAAAGATGAAAAACCAATGCAGAAATAATGGTTGCACGACCAATTTACAATTTCACATCACAGTGCAAAAAAAAAAAAGAAATTACCAAATACAAATAAAATAAGGAAGAAAACCTCTTTGTCTACAAAACGTTGCTTTCCACTGTTCCATTTTTCTAGAAAAAAAAACGCATAAATGTACAGAGTGCAGAAAGGGAGAAGTTCATGATGATATATACTATATAACAGACAATCATGGAGACAGCGACGAATCCAGAAATTTAACCGATCGCTATCCATTTCCCGGGTATTCTTGAGTCCACCCTTCTGAATTTACTTACGATTCCCTCCTTTCCCAGTAATCACTATCCAAAGGGACGGGATAAAGATCAGTTGTAGCAGCAGATGAAGCGGTCCAAGGCACATCCATTGAGATACTCTGTCCCCTAACATCATTAAACTTAGCTACCTTATCCTCCCCAGTTCCCATTTTTTTGGGTTTAATCACATCCGTCGAGATGTTCAAGTTCGAAACAAACTCTTCAACACGGGTATTTCCTTCGAGTAAGCTAACAACGGATGACATGCTTGGTCTTTCCGCAGCTACAGCATTCGAGCAAAGAAGAGCTATGTTGATGGTTGCGATAACTTCTCCTTCATCGAAGTTTGATTCCAATCTGGGGTCGACTAGTTCCATTAAATTTCCGTCTTGTTTCAAGGAGTTAGCCTGAAAATAATAGACAGAGAAAAGAAAAGGGTAATTAAATATATTTAAACACATTCAGAACTCTTTATATTCATCCCAGAACTCCGAATTTACCGTTTTATTTCTTACTCTAAAATGCGCAACAATTTTTTCAATCTAATACAAGATTAAGTAATATATTTGTACTGTTCACCAGTTAAAGTTTGAACTACATCAATTAATGTGGTTCATTTCTATTTATTCTCTTTCTAAGAAATCTGGAAAATAATCAATTTGGCAAATGAACCATTTTCAGGTTCATCCTGAAAATATTAGCTCAGTTCATCTTATATTACCCAGTCAAGAAGATAGAAGCACTCGTCCCTTGGCCTGATGCTGGTATTGCTCCTTCCACTGACAATCTCCAAAAGAACGACCCCAAAACTGTATACATCTGCTTTGTCAGTCAAATGGCCTCGCATAGCATATTCAGGCGCCATATATCCACTGGAAAATCAAAGAAAATGATAAAGCTCATTGTATATACGAAAATGAAGCACGGGATGAGCATAAATGATTGATTGATTGGTTACTCACTAAGTTCCAGCAATTCGTGTGCTTATATGAGTATTTTCCTCTTCATCAAGTTTGGCAAGACCGAAATCGGATATTTTTGGGTTAAGATTTTTATCGAGAAGCACGTTTGTTGCCTTGATGTCACGATGAACAATTTTTAGTCTTGATTCTTCATGCAGATAAGCCAAACCACTTGCTATACCAATGCCTATCTTATGCCTGGTAGGCCAATCCAAGTGCAATTGGTGTTGTTCTGGACCTGTAAACGTGGAGCTTGTGTTAAATTCAATATTTTTACTAGAAGCATAGTAAAAATCCATGAAGACGAGCAGTGTGTCTTCTTGAAATTATTCGAACTTTAAGGACGTCTCTCTGATTGGGGTCACGTCATTCATGCATGCCATTTTACTAGTCAAGCATGTTAAAATTTCACGAACTCGAGGTCGAGCTCAACTTGAGCTTGAGCTCAAGCTCAAATCGCAAGCACAAGCTTATGAATATACAAAAAAATTATAACATTTTTATATGATAATAATAATATAATAATTTATATAATATTTATAATTAATTTTAAGTTTGTGAGCTCAGTACCGACTCTGTGAAAGCTTGATTGGGCTCGATTTGAGTTGACTGGACCCATCTTACACCCCCAGTGTTGCATCATTCGGAAACAAAAAAAGTGAAGTTAAGGCATAAGCTCATATTGAAACTCACCGAATAATGCACGAGCGAGGCTGTTATTCTCCATGTACTCGTAGATAAGCAACAGCTGGTTTCCTTCAATACAACATCCATACAGCTTTACAAGATGAGGATTTTGTAGAGCCGAAATCATGCCTATTTCATTCACAAACTCACGGTTCCCTTGCTTCGATTTGGAAGAAAGCTGCTTCACAGCAATGACGGTACCATCCGACAAAATTCCCTTCAAATAACATCCAATCCAAAACCAAAAAATCAGAAAATAAACTAGACGATTCGCGACAAAAAACGAAACTAACGAAAACCATTTGTAGATTGGTTGTTCTTCAGGTTACCTTGTAGACGGGACCAAAACCACCTTCTCCAATCTTATTAGCTGGATCAAAATTTTTTGTGGCGGCTTTAATATGCTTCAAGCTAAATGATGCAGTTTGGAGGTCTACATTCTTAAACTCTACAATAAAAAGAGAGACTTGTTGTAAAATTGCATAAGCTATCGTGTTACATGATTAAAAAAAGAGACCAGAATTTAAGTACCGTTTTCCAGAGTATCTTGGCGTCGCACACATCCCTTCCACCAAAGAATGAACAGAACCAGCAAGAAGGTAAAAAGGACCCCGGTCACTATTCCAGCTATAGCTCCTCCAGAAATGCCTCCGTTTTCTGAAGGTGGTGTAAAATCTGAACAAATATGAGAGAGAGAGGTAGCTTATGAGAATCATCTACATTTTTCAAACAATTCAATCGATTCGTCTTTGTGAAAAGGAAGAATCACAGCTTACCAGGATCTACGGATATAGCAGAAATGAGTGGGCCATACACTCCTCTCTGAGGTATGGCGTTTGTTCCCTTTCCAGCCCAATAGAAGCGAATATCCAACGTACTGTCAGTTACAACTGCAGTGAAAGTTTTTATCAACGGCTTGTTAACTCCACCGGCTTCATCTTCGATGCTGAAATCTTTCAGTATGCGCTTCCCCTGTGAAGATGCATCCAAAAATATTATCAAACTAATTAATGCTAAATAGACTTTTTCTTTGTATGATTATTACAGAGCTGCATCTAAATACCTGAATATAAACATCGAAATAACGTCTCCCGAGGCTACTGAAATTCACGCCATTAGTAAACATGATTTCAGCAAAGTGAAGTTTCACGGTGTAGTTTCCGTTTATCAGACAAAATCCGTAGTATGTTAACGAAAGGGGTGAAAGTCGTGCATCCATATACAGCTGACGATTTTCCCCAACTATGTTCGAGCTGTTGGGCCAGATATACGAGTCTCTGGGGCGAGCATCGTCCAAGAAATGTCCCGTGCTGCTAAATGCCCAATTAGACATACTTTGGAAGAAATTTGAAGCCCCGCCAGAATTCCCATCATCCTCGTAGGTAGTACCTTTATCGTCAAGCAATTGTTTCCCACCGCAATTTATATGGATGGAGTAATATTCTGTGACAAAAGAACGTAAAAAGAAACGTTTACACCATGGTCTCTAGAACAAATGTAAAAAAAAAAGGGGTTACGTTAAATATTTGATCGTCATGCTGTGTGATTCCTCAGTAATTTTGAAACTTAAAGTACTACTTTAAGAAAAGGGACACTATCAGCAAATATGAGAAAATGGGTGATAACAATCTGTCATATAAACTTACGTCTGTCACAATGGAAGCTTCTCAAGCAGGAAACGATACCGCTGGCAAGGCAAGACAACATGTACAACTAATTAGTTCAACATAACAATAAATGCTACACATAAACTCCAAACTCTGACGAAAAAAATGCAACAAACTCACGGTGTACTGGTGTTTGAGCTTGCAAATAAATTCCTGATAAAATAAAAGGTGAAGTGACATAATGTTAAAAATCACAAAACAAATCGATAGTGACTAAAAGATGAGTAGAAAAAATCTCACATGTTGCGAGGCTGACAGTTTAAGGTTGAATTTTCATATGTGAGATTGTTGTATGAAAGATCGCTGCAACACAAAATAAATCATCATAAGCAAATAACAGGCATTCATATCGTTTTCATTTTACGGCTTCTATGATTAAGTATGGTCTACACCTTTACCATAATCTTAAAAAGAAAATGAAACAGACCGATCCTCTCCACATAATCTAAAATTCGATATAATCCTGGGAATTTCACCATCAGAAGTTTTTTGAAATAGAAACTAATCTGGAACTGTAAAAGTTCATAGCATTGATAATATCGGGACTCCAAAATCGAAGGCATTCATCATCAAGAGATTTCAAGATCCCAGCCTTTATGTCTTGATATTGAACAGGCGAACACTTACGATAGATAATTTGACTCAGTGGTACCTCTTATTGACAAAAAAGTATCAATGCTAAGTGCATAACTCCATGTTACGGTGTATCTTGGTTTTAATGAGAAGAGAAAGTTGAGAGAAGTAAAAAACAATAAAACTTACATATTGTCTCCATCTTTCTGCATCCAAGGAGGCAATGGTCCAGACAGGGAGTTCCCGGTAAGATAGCTGGGAAATGGCTATTAAAAATTAGAGTATCTCAAAATATTTCTTGTCATGCAATAAATTTGTCACATTTAAACAATTAGCAATCTATTTCGAAGTTGCGATATAAAGTGAATCCATTTATTCATATTCACACCAAAACCATATCTTATAGAATCTAGACTTATGGGACACATGGTGAAAAGTGAACAAATAACTCACAAGACAGTAACTTTTTAAGTAATCCAAGTACATACATGTTGAGCTACCATAACCATTGAATCTAATAGCATGATTACGGTGGTTACATTCTAAGTACTTCAATATGAGAGTAACTTTGTGCTAGAAATTTGAATTTTCTTGGACGTAAGAAAACTCGTTTGAATACCTACATGCCTAGAAACCTCCCCTAGAAAGTGAAGAAAGAAGATGGTTGAGGGTAATAAAAGGATCCTTTGGGGTTCTGACTGGCAAAACGGGTTGTTCCCACAGGCAGAAGTGTCTACTTTTACACCTTGTGTTTTTGGTGATGTAAATTCAATTTAACATGTTCTCAAAGCAAATTGATTTGCCTTTATGGTTGCAGGGGAGCTCACCTATACGTCTTCTGTTATTCTAGCAAAAAACTTCCCATTTCAAGGTACGGAATTGAATTAAAGAAGCCGCTAGTTCAACAACAATGTGAAGAAAAACTTGCCCATCAAAATCCTTACATGTAATCTGTGTCTGATATGCCATTGAAGTTGTCCGGAATTGGTCCACTTAATTTGTTAAAACTGAGGTCTCTGCATAAGAAATATCAAAAACTAAATTAACTTCAAATACTTCCAAGAAAAAAGAAACACTTCCATTAGTTATTTCATTTAATACTGCCAACTTTCAAAATTTTCAAATGAGACATCAATACTTAACAGCAATCTTATGAAGTACGATTTTTTTTATCAAGTAAATAACAACTCAAAGCATTCTAATATAAAATGAGAATGCCTCGATGGATTTTCATAGAAGATAAGGGTTGTACTAACAATATTTTCAACTTTGTCATTCTTCCCAAATAATCTGGCAACTGTCCTACAATGTTGCAACTCCTCAAAATCCTGTGTAACCAAATTCAACAGTCATACAAAGGAAGCAATTATTTCTCAACAAAAGCGAGCGTTACCATCTCAAGAATCATACTCACAGCGTCTTAAGGTTTGTCATATTGGCTAGATACGGAAAAGCCGAGTCATTGCCATTGAGGTCGCTAATTCTCCTGCATATTTAGAGACCATTTTTATTTCATCATTGCATTTTAAATCAAGCATCTATTGTTTTATGAAAGACCAGCAGCGCGAAAAATCAAATTGTACAATAGCCTGATCGCTAAGTGTGCCATATAGACAGCTGCACAGTAATGGCAATTACTGCTCATAATAACACAAAATATCACCGTCTCACTCGTATAATATACAAAGTATCAAAGAATCATATCATATACTCACAAGTCGGTCAATTGGGTCAGGGACGCAATACTGGAAGGGATTGGCCCTGTCAAACCACTTCCCTGAATCACTCTGGAATGATCAAGTTTAAGTTACAAGTGGGTCAAGTAGGTAAAAAACGATAATAAAACATAAACAAAAATCAGATGACGACTAAAACATTAACCGCCGATTAAGACTTACAATTTTGTTATGTTTTTCCAGTTCTGAATAAAGTCAGGTATGCTTCCTGTGAAGTTATTATCACCAATACGACTGCATCAATGAAGACGTGTTTAGAGCAAAAAGTTCAAAAGATTTATACAAATGAAAGAGAATAAAAAAGTAAGAAACTTACAAGTCTTTCAATGTGGTCAACTTTGCTAGTGTCTTTGGTAATTCACCAGTTAAATAGTTTGAAGTTAAGAGTCTTCAGTCATTAAAATATGATAGAAAGGGAAAAAGAATCAATTCAGCTCGAGAATCAAACCAAGTCGGGAAGAAACGCAAATAGATACAAAACATAGACAATACAGACATAAAATAAACATCCACACCAAGGTTGGAACTCGGGGCTAGCAGGGTGGCCACTCCCCTGAAACGTATTCATTTCATGCATAATTGTTCCCATAACTTATGAAATCGCTGTTCCTTGGGGCAATTCACGGTTGTTTTACATAAAATTGAGTAAGAATAACCATAATATATAAATCCTAATATCAAAATAATGATAATAATATGCCAATCATTTCTCAAAATCTTAATATCTACTTGGAAAATTAGTAGCAGGGCCTTCTCTCTACTAAAATCCTAAATCTGCTATCAAATTCCAGGGGGGGAAAGGTGCAATTAACATATAATGAATATTAAAGTCTTTACATTTTCTCTATGCGAGTAAGATTCCCAAACTCTGGAGGTACAGTTCCAGTCAGCTGATTGTACTCCAAGGTACTGTAAACATTTTCAATTAAAAACAAAACAAGAAAACCTTAATAAACATATGAATCAGATCAAAGTTTTAGACATGAAAATTGTAATAAAAACACAAATGGGTATCCAATAAACGTTACAGATTCGCAAGTGTGCTGATGTTGGCGAGTTCTTTCGGTATCCGGCCCGTTATCCGGTTTCCAAGGAGGGAACTGCGTTAGGGCGTCGTTGAATTAGTGCAAAACTCAAAATTAGTGAAATTTAAGGATAAAGAGAATAAAACATACATGTTTACGAGTTTCATAGATCCCCATTCCGGAGGGATTGTGCCGTTAAGGTAGTTGCGAGTGAGGTCACTGCACAGAATGAAATTGAAAATTTGACAGTTATTTTCCAAGTTTCTTAGGTCAAAATTTGGTAGATTTCTCACCAAAATGAAGCAATTTTTTTATCAAGCACAGCACAGTTTCCACTTTCCAGTTCATATTCTTCAAATCTAACAAATATTTCTAAAAAAAAAATTATTCTATAAAATGTTTATTCGTATAGTTATTAATATATTTACATATTAAATTAGTTAATAGCTGATTACTTATAAAGATTATAATAAATTAAATACTACACAAATAAATTACAATTTTATTATTTTTATTCACCCCTATATCCTTTAATAATGTTACCCTGAATCTTGAAATTCATCATTTTAACAAATACTAAAAATACAATGGGGGTGGACATTATTTTTTAAACCAATAGAACTAAAATATCAATTATTAAAATTAGAGAAGTTAATCATCGTTTTTATTATGTATAAAGTAAGTATTATAGTTAGAATTATAACTATAATTATTTTCCAATGCAAATAAATTAACAATTAAAATTATGATGCTCCAACGCACAGTATAACCTAATACGATATCAAGTATATATCATTCTTAACGGGGTTATATTTTGAGTTAAACAAAAGGATGTGGTTTTAAGATGACGATACATATCATTATCTCCAAAACGTCTTAGCGTCCTATACATATTGTATAGGATTATGACATGTGTCGTCATCCTAAGGCCATATGGTACTACCGTTAAAAGTAGCATTAATCTAACCCGTTGCAGAATGGATGGCATCTGGTTGGAGACGGAATTAGCATTTGGGGATTGGGGTACTTACATTTCTTGCAGGAAAGGGAGTCTCACTAGCTCTCGTGGCAGTGTTCCGGGAAGAGACTGTCCTTTGAGGATGCTGCAAATGAGAGCAGATATTGGTAACTCAAATATACACATACAAAATATATAAATTATGATCATATTTTAAAATTTACTTTGAATTTCTTAAATAAGGTTGTGTTTACGAACAATATTTTCATTTTTTTATTATATGGATAGACACAGGTTTATTTGAAGAATACATGCATCATACAAAATTATAATTTAAGTTCGATCCTTCGTTATATCATTAAGATTATGATAAAACTTTACTCGGCCTAAAAATAAATATTCGAGCTCGATTTTGATGAGACTGTGTTAATTTTATTTAAAGTTTAAACTTGGCTTAAATAATTTTGAGCTATACAAGCTACAAACTTGGGTAAGCTTGACGAGTGCATGCATCAATCGAGTTCATGTTTTACGGGTTATTGGCAACGAACTCGTGGTTTTTTAAAGAGGCATGGTTTACTCATGTGGTTTTTTACCTCAATCTAGTTTTCAAAATATGCATTTTAACTCATGTGGTTTGAACATAGTCAGTTTACTTGTTGAATATATGCAAAACATATACTATGTTTTTAAAGTGCCTATTATATTGCAGGAGGGTAAAGTGCCTAATATCGATACCATACAAGGGTAAATTGTCATTAGCTCGTGTTTTATAATATAATGATATATAAAACTTGTTTGAGAGTTCAAAATATAATAAACTGAGTAATAAAAATTCGTAATTAAATCTGAAAATAAAATGAATCGCGAAATAAAAATACTTACATACTAAGAACATGGCAAACGGTATTATTTATGCAACTACATGTGAGATTATTCTCATATGATTCAGCCGGCACCGGCGGTGAAGCCCAGCCCGCCGACCCGCTGCATGGATCCACACTAAAATCCCAATCTCTCTTTCCCAAAGTCTTTGCTATTGACTGCAGAGACTCCACTGCAAAAATCACAATATTTTCATCATTTTCTACAATTTTCCTTACAAAAAACAAAAGCAAAATCATACCACAACACATCATTTAAAAAACTGACCTTCATCCTGGGGCAAGAGGGTGGCACTCGAAGCAAAACCCACCAAGAAAATGAAAAAAATGAATCCTTGGAAGAACATGATCATTTGATTTTTAGATAATCTATGAAATGATTTTTGACATTATGTGTGTATAATGAATGCAATATGAATATAGGTATAACAGAGTTGCGGAGAAATGAACTGTATATGGAATATTTCCATGCATGATTGAAGCACGTTGACTATTTTGGAAATACGCGTTTTGTAGTTATCATACATAAAAATAATAATAATAATTTTAAAAGATACAAAAATAATTAAATCAAAAGTATGGAAAAAAGCATGATTATGAATAAATATTTACAATTTTTGATACCGAACATATTAAAGGGTCAAAATTAGCTACGTAATCCGTAACATGTATAGATCTGGATTTAAATTTTATAATGTACGGAACAGTAGTGATCAGGATTAACAAAAAAACACTTTAAATCCCATTTTGTCAAACAAGTTGCTTCAAAAAATTATATATAGATATTTATTTATTTGGTCAAGTAAATTTGCCATTGGCAGGTTATGACGACTATAAATGTGACATATCTAGAGTACCGATATTAGTACTGAGCGGCTTAAACCCCAAAGTCACCAAAGTATTAATTAACAAATAATTATAGTGAATCGCATATTAAATTTCATAATTGATTGTGATTTAGAAGAAAAAAAATTTATCTTGATCTTCAAGATTTTGTTAAGCATTATATGCATACTGACATTGATGGTTTAACCTAAAAACTATAAAAAAATTATTTACGAACAACTATGTCTCAAGATCGATTAAAATGATTAGCAGTTCTAGCAATCGAAAAAATACAAAATCTTAATAAGTAATATTGCATCAAAAAAGACAATAAGTAAATTTTAAGGGCTATAATAAGCCTTTCTTTATATAAATCACAATTGGCTTATTGGTATTTGAGAAACGTTGAAAAAGTAAACAATTTAGTGATTAATTAATGATTTGGACTTTGTAAATCGTGAGTTGTATTGATAGCCATGTGGTTTTAATATTTTTAATAGAGTCATTATGGCAAGTATGGATATTATTTATTATTTAGACTAAAGTATAAAATAATAAAAAAGAGGAAATGGTATACTAATGTTATCTCCAATAAATAAATAAATAACTATATTTTTTACAATTTCTCTTCTATTCTATTTATCAGAATTATTTGTTTCCATCAAAAATCTATTTATAACTTTATTAATATATTCACATATTAAATGTATATTTAGGTAAATTATATAACTATTTCAATTCATTTATTTAATTAAATATAATAGTAATTAATATCATACACATATAAATTAAAAAATTGATAACAAAACTTAAAAATGACTTTGTATTAAATAGCATATCGTAAATACCAATTTATCTATTGACCACTATTATACTTATATCTCATAAATGATCGATTAATGCATTTGGAAATGGATACAAGCTTATAAACTAAAATTAAAATACTTACTTATATTTTTTAAAAAATAATAAAAAAATTATTTGGTTCTTTTTAAAACTATTAACATAATTAAAAAACAAAATAACTAATAAATTAAAAATAAAAAGCTCCGACCTAATCGCGCTGGAGGTGGCTAATTGAGTCGACTGAACATAATATGAATTGGCAGGCGACAAGGACAGCTCAGAGTTCCCATGCCCCAATGCTTTTAATAAGTTTTTCTAGTAAACGGTAGTGGAAAAATGGGAGGATGGATGGGAGTCAGTCAACGTATGATATATATATACATATATATCAATAATAATAATATTAAATAGCAATCTCAATCTAGCGGTGGATCAAGAAAATCAAGAAAAAGCAGATCAGATAGTCCAGAAAATTCACCAACTACTGAAAGATGATATTATATTAAATTTTTATATCAAATTAAAGAATAGGAATTATATATGTGACCAGCTTCACTAAATTCTCAATGATGCTACTTTTTTACTTTCTAGATGGTTTTAAAAATATATCTTTTCCATTTTAATACTTGAGAGTGAAAATTTGAAATTTTGTGATCTATACTTGAATTCTTTAACACATTCCATTTGTTGAATCCACAGAGAAATTTAAAGTTAGTTAAAAAAGTTTGTGGTAAGATCGCGATATGTAAAGAGCTGGAACATTTTAAAGTTATAATCCGATGACTTTGTTACTATTTACTATAAAGAATTTGTTGGAAAATTTTGTGTAAATTATATTAAGCATCAAAAGAAAGGAAAAAACCAAGTTTAGGATTTTATAAGGATCGCGATCGATCGACGAATGTCGTCCGATCGATCGCGACTTTGTGAAAGAAAAAAGAAAATTTTAGCCTCGAGCGATCGATCGCTCATCGGTGGCCGATTGATAGCCCGAGGCAGTGTGCCTCAGAAAAAGGGTGTGATAGATCGCTCCTCTGAGCCGATTGATCGCGCCCTGCATAGAGTTGCAACCTTTTTTTGCGTTTGGATGTGTTTTTTAATGATGTTATGCATCCAAATAGTGTCTTTTGGTGATATTACTTGGTCTACTATAAAAGGAACAACCCTTGGATGAATTTAATATATATATTTCAAAACTCATATCAGATTGAAGAACAAAATTTGAGTAATTTTGTGGATCTTCATCATTGTTCATATTTGGGTGTTTTTAAACCTTTGTGGTTTAAAAGATTTGTGATTTGGAGTGCTCCTATCATAAATCATAGTCGTTGTATCTTGGGAGACAAATTGTCAATTGAACCGTTAGCACCGTAGCGGGCAATATTGTCTTAAGGACGAAGATTTCAAATCTAGCCTCGACATTCCTACTACAAAGCCATTATTATTTTTTGCTTGATACCTACCTAAGATACACATCCCATAAATTTTGAACAACAATCTTAAGACAATAAACGCAACAAATGGCTTCTTCGAGTGCAACAGCGACTCCAATTCATCATGGTGAAAGGCCATAGAAGTTCAATGGAAAGACTTCAAGCGGTGGTAACAAAAGATGCTGTTTTACTTGACAACCTTGGGGTTGGCAATGTTCCTCAATGAGGATGCTCATAATGTCATGGAGGATGTAACCGACAGCCAAAATAGGGTTGCGGTTTATGCGTGGAATCAAAGTGATTTTATGTGCAAGAATTATATTCTCAATGGACTAGACAAGTGAAGGCGGCCGAGGAATTGTGGCAATCCTTGGAGAAAAAGTATAGATCCGAGGATGCGGCATGGAGAAATTCATCATTGGGTGCTTCCTGGATTTCAAAATGGTTGATACAAAGCCGGTGATAGCACGAGTGCAAGATTTGCAAGTAATCATGCACGAAATTCATGCGGAGGGAATGGTTCTAAGTGACTCATTCCAAGCGGCCGTCATGATTGAAAAGTTGCCTCCAGCATGGAAGGATTTCAAGAATTATCTCAAGCACAAAAGAAAATAGATGAATCTTGAAAACCTTGTGGTTCGTTTGAGAATCGAATGGGACAACAGGATTTCCGAAAGGAAGGAAAATTGGCACCAACATGAAGCACGAGTGAACTTAGTGGAAAAACACGCCGGAACAAAGTGCAAGTTTGACGGCATGGCCTCCAAATCTGGAAAGGCGAAGAAGTTCAAAGGCAAAAGCTACAAATATGAAAAGCCCAATCACATGGCGAAGGATTGTCGCAATGAAGACGATCATAGGAAGGCTATGGATTAAGTAAATGTGACCGAAGAAGATCGTCTCTCAAAAGATTTGGATGATCTAGCGCTTACCCTTAATTAGATTGTGTATCTTTGAAAATAGTAAACTCCAAGAATGGAGTGACTCTAAATAAATGTAATGATGATATTTGTTGAAAGCAATAAAATTTATGTTATTACTTCTTGTGTAGATTCGTAATGGTTTTTGACATGATTGTTAGGATCATTTAAACCATGGTTCGCTGTGCAAATTGTAATGTTAAATATATTGCTTGTGTGGGCACTAAGCTAAAAAAATTGTCAGTCATTTGTTAGAAGAATCATAACGTCTCTAGAGCTAATTCATAATTATGTTTGTGATGGAAAGATTATGCAAATTAGAGATGTGGGAAAAATAATTTGTTACTTTATCAACACTTGCACATGAGATTGTTGTGGCGTATTTGCTACGAAGCAAAACGAGGCCGTTGAGGTGTTAAATACATTAAGAATAAGATAGCAATCAAATTTAGCAAATGAGGTTTGCTATGGGAAACTGTGAGTAGATTATACTTGTGTTATCTAAGAATTTGACGCATAAGCTTGAATGTGCAAGACTATAAAATCTTGAATTCGAGTTTCTAAGCTTTGTACATTTTAAAACACAAGTGATGAATCGAAGCAACAAATTTTGACTAGGCGTTGTAATTTCTCATTTGGTTCATTTTGAATTTCTAAGCTAGTACGCTTATGACATGAATTTGCAAGATTTAAAATCTTGAATTTCAAGTTTTCTAAGTTAGTGCGCTTAAATTTCATATTGTGAACCGAGTTTAGAATATTATCCAAGTTTCAACTTTTGCAAGTAATCTTAAATCCGAAATCTTCAAGGAATAAAATCTTGAATTTGGTTTTATATGATGATAACGCTTAGAACTTGAAACACGAAAGTTTGAACGTCAGTGCAATTAATGACTATCGCGAAATTGTGGGGGGTTGCAATTCTAAGAGTCACACACATCCTAAGTGCCACATTTAGGCAATGACGAGTTAACAACGCTTTAATTCGATGATGAAAATATCATAGAAGGATAAATTGATGCAAATGAGGTAATGTGATTACCAAGACTGCGGATATGCAAAACATATAAAGCTTATTCGGCCGAGTGGCTTTATAAGTTGTTAGAGAAAATCATGTGCTTGCAACTAAAATGTGTTGGTATATGACAAAATGATCTATAGTGGCATAATCATATGTGATTATGTGAAACCGTGGATCCGCATATAAAATGGTTAACCGAGAGATCATGTGAAAGTTTATTGAGGAGAATGAGGTTAAAACCCTATAATCAAAATCTCATAGTGGATACCCAACATTGTTGACTGGAGATCTCAAGATCTAGGTTCAAAAGGGACAACTAAATTATGAGATTGTATAAACACATTGGAGATCACTCTCCAATCCATGCATATGATAAGGAGTGTAGCCTGCAAAAAGAGTACGAGGATAGACAAAATGCCTTTAATGATTTCTAAGACATATAACTATGTTTAGAGATTTTAGATGTGGAACCCAAAACTACAGTGCGTTTAAAATATTCGATGAATTATTTGAATGAAAATTTTGAAGTTTTTAATTTGAACAAGATGATGAACTTAATTTTACGATTACACCACTTGAGTCTAGTGGTGCATGCAACTCATACGTGCACTGCTAGTTTCAAGCGCTTCATTTCTCAAAACAAGCATTTTTGTACCTTAAGATGATTGTACGATTGCTTACACTAAAGTAGTGCATCTAAATTTAATAAGATGGTGCACGTAATTTTAAACAATGTGATGATTTTAAACAAGCTGGTGCACTTACTTTTAATAATTGCACAACTTGAATCTAATGTTGCATGCAACACATATACACACCGCTAGACTCAAGCGATATACATATTGAAATACAAACTTTCTTAAGAATCTTAAGATGGTGGTGCTATTTTTCACTTTTTCCATATAAATTTGGCCAAAATGAAAAACCACAAGAAGGCCCAAAAATCAAGTGACGTGCCCCCATTACAACAAGAAAATTCGAGCCCAAGTTATGTAACATGAAACCATGTAATAAGAGATTGTTACTATGATTCTGATTCACAATAGGAAAAAAGGGTTATAATCTATGTATTGTATACCAATAAAAATATTTCTATATAATGTATATTATTAGACATACATACATATATATACACATATATATACATATATATATTTATTTATTTATCACCAGTATATGTTTTTTTATAAATTTAACGATGTATACTAGATGGAAGTGTACAGTGCAATATAGACTACACTGGAGAAGGTCAATTCATTGTCATTTTCCTCCCAATTCAAAACTAGGTTCCTATATATTCATCAACTTATCATTATATAATTTCTACGTGGGTTGGTATATCTACTTTTGCCGGGTTTTGCTATAGGGCGATGGCCTTTTGCTGTCTCACTCTTTGGTTCTGAATTGACGGATTTTTTATTCGGCCCTTGATTCCTATTTTGATTTGGCTATTTTTCTTATTTTGAAGACATTAGATTGCAACTTTGGTGGTGAATTAGTGGTTTTGCTTCATTGCGGGGTCATTGTTTGCTCGTGTAGGGTCTTCCTACCTTAACATCATATTATACACGCATTATGGACTAAACATGCATTCATAGCCTCTTAAGGGTTCCGGTTGTAACTTTGAGCTAATGAGATTACGGGCCAAAAATGAAATTTCAAACTTAATTAATTACATTCTCAAAACGAATGTTAAAACGACAGAATTACACTACTACTAGAGTAGAGACTATCCAGAAATCCTGAATCCTAACATCTTTCATGCTCCTCATAGCTCACTGCCTCAACCCGGCCATTAGTCCTTTAGTCCAAAAGTGTACCTACAGGAACAACACATCGTGAGCATGTACATCGTTACTTAACATCATAAGGAAATGGCATATAAATAAATGCATGAAGTAAATGGGTAACGTATACTTCCTGGTTAATCGCATTAACCCTCTTTGGTTGTCCATGTTTCATAGTCATGCATATAATCGTTAGTTCTCGACATGAATGATTAAAATCATACTTCACATATATGATCACATCAAACTATGTTAATTAGAAGTGGAACTGTCCCGGTTCTATTATGACAGCGGCACAATTGGCCCCCTCGCTCGACATAACACATCGTATGATACCCATCGCTACGCCTTGATAGCGGATGTATCTCTTTATTCAGCGGATGATACCCATCGCTACGCCTTGATAGCGGATGTACCCCATCGCTCAGCGGATGATACCCCTCGCTACACCTTGATAGCGGATGTACCCCATCGCTCAGTTATGTGAGCGGCAAGACCTTCCTCGCTTGCCCATAATAACCACCGGACATTCAACCATTCTTAATAACATAGTTTCATATTCATCATAAACATCATAGCATCTCATAGACATCATCATCTTGTAAACATCATTATCATATAAGCATTATCATCTTATAGTCATCAACGTCTCATCATAATCGTTATAGTAACGTCATATCATCTTCTTTTATCATAACATCATCGTAAGCATCTTGTCATCTTTATTCATCATATAATCATCTTTATTCATCATAACATCATCGCAAGTGTCTTATCATCTTTATTCATCATAAAATCATCTTCGTTTATCATAACATCATCTTAAACATCTTATCATCTTTATTCATTATAAAATCATCTTCATCGTGAACTTACTTATCATAACATTATCTTAAACATCTTATCCTCTTTATTCTTTATACACATCATCATGGCATCGTAAATTCTTATGCAATCATAGTATGATCTTAATATAGGAGTATGGCATCTTACCATATGGGCATCTTACCCTGTGGCATCTTACCACATAATCAAATCGTATGGCCTCTTACCATATGGGCATCTTACCCCGTGGCATCTTACCACATAATAAACATCGTATCACATCATCATAAACTTATTTATCATAAACATCATCATCATAACTTCATCATCATAAATTTACTTATCATAAACGTCATCATTATAATATCATCATCATAAACTTACTTATCAAAATCATCAACGTAAACATCATCATCATAATCATC
This sequence comes from Haberlea rhodopensis, assembly GCA_907163345.1. Classification (NCBI taxonomy): domain Eukaryota; kingdom Viridiplantae; phylum Streptophyta; class Magnoliopsida; order Lamiales; family Gesneriaceae; genus Haberlea; species Haberlea rhodopensis. The sequence continues at coordinate 10,711,333 of CAJQUN010000008.1, read as the reverse complement.
ATCATCATCATAAATATCATCATTATGAACATCATATGTAGGAGTATGGTTTACCGTCCGATGCCCGTACGTTTCTTACGTACCTTAATTCCCAAAAGTGGAGAAGTTGGAGAACTTTATCTCCTCGATGTTGTTGGCACCTGGGGTGGTTCTACACAACCACACAAATCAATATTAGAAGCTAAACAATAGCCAAATACCAAAAATTCCACAAAAGAAATCATTTTTCAAAATTCCACAGTTGGTGATCGATCGCTTGGCTGAGGCGATCGATCGCCTCAAATTTTTCTTCGCGGCGATCGATCGCGCCAAACATGGCGATCGATCGCCTAACCCTTGGATTGGCTACTGCCTCTCGGCGATCGGTCGCCTCATTTTAGGTGATCGATCGCCTGCCCTGCGATTTGCCTACTGCCCTTAGGCGATCGGTCGCCTCTTTTCAGGCGGTCGATCGCCTCGCATAGACTCGCGATTTTTCACCATTTTTGCACCAAAACTCCTTCCAATCCATACCAACACTTAAACCAAACTTCCTTACAACATCAACAACATCATAACTCACTAAAACCCACATAAAACACTCCAAAAATCATACCCCAACAACATACAACACATACCCAACCAAACCCACATAAATCACTTCAAAATCATCCCATTTCAAATCCAAACTTCATAAAAACTTTAGGATTGGTTCCATACCTCTTGAGGATCCAAAATCTTACTAAGATTTCAACAAATGGAGAGTGTGCAAGGATTTCTCCTCCTCCTCCTTGGCTTGGACGAAAATGGGATGAAAATGATAGGGTTGGGATGGATTTGGGGATTTAAGAGTGAAAAGGTAAAGTGAGGGGGGAGAGGGTATAGTGGGGTATATGGGTTAATTGATTTGTACCCAAAAATTAACATGATGTATAAAATACCCCAACATGGTATTTTAAAAGTATTTTACAAAAATGCAACCAACTTCATTAAATCCATACTTTCCTCATAATTAACAATCAACACAATTAAATCATGTTAACACCCCATTTTCTATCATGCATAACATGCACCTTGAAATGTAACCCCCCCGGGTCATGCCTACCATGTGACTAAGCATTTCATCGTGATAATTAATTTCAACACGTAAATCAATTATCCACATAATTAATCTCATAACATAATTAGTGCCTTAATTGCAATTAATCATTTCGGGGACATCACATTACTCCCCTACTTATAAGATTTCGTCCTCGAAATCGCATGCACTTACCCCAAAAGAAACTAAACATAAATCACATACCAGAGAATAGTTCCGGGTAGTGCTGTACCATATGCCGCTCCGTCTCCCACGTAGCCTCCTCGACACCCCGACGATCTCACTGAACTTTGACCATTGGTATAACTTGACTTCGTAATCTGCGATCCTCACGATCCAGTGACCGGTCGTTCAACGTAGGATACATCTGAATCCAACTGCACTTCAGTAGGCTGTAAAACATGCGACGGGTCTGGCTCATATTTCCGCAACATATAAATGTGAAAAACATCATGAATCCCAGATAAAGACGGCGGTAGAGCCAAACGGTAGGCCAAAGTACCGATACGCTGCAATACTTCATATGGACCCACATACCTCGGGGTTAACTTCCCCCGCATACCAAGACGAACTACACCCCTGAAGGGTGAGATTTTCAAGAAGACCCTGTCTCCTACTTAGAATCCTAGCGGTCGTCGCCGCTTGTTGGCATAGGCTGCTTGCCTATCCTGGGTCGCCTTCATCTTTTGGCGTATCAACTTAATCTTGTCTTCATATCCTTAATCATATCCGGTCCTCCGACCGCTTTACTAGTCAAGTCCTCCCAGTACAGCGGTGACCTACATCGTCGTCCGTAAAGAGCTTCAAAAGGAGTTATTTGAATGCTCGCCTGATAGCTGTTAATATAGGAGAACTCCATCATTGGCACTGAATCTTGCCACGGAGTATCAAACTCCTAAACACATGCCCTCGACATGTCCTCGAGCGTCTGAAGGGTACGCTCTGTCTGGCCGTCTGGCTGAGGGTGATAAGCCGTACTCAGCCTCACTTCTGTACCCAAAGCTGTCTGAAGACCCTCCCAAAAATGCGAAGTGAACCTCGGGTCCCTGTCAGACACAATTGAGACTGGAACCCCATGCAACCTCACCACATCCCGCACATATAATTGGGCCATCTTTAGATATGCAAAAGTCATACAGTAGGGGATGAAGTGAGCTACCTTCGTTAGCCTATCCATGATCACTCAGATCGCATCAAATCCAGAGGCCGTCCTTGGTAAGTGGGTCACAAGGTCCATAATGATATGCCTCCACTTCCACTTAGGTACCTTCAAGCTCTTCAGCTCGCCACCAGGCCTCTGTCTTTCTGCCTTTACCTGTTGGCAGATCAAACATCTTTTAACGAAAGCGATCACATCGTGCTTCATGCGTCTCCACCAGAACTGACCACTTAGGTCCTTATACATTTTCCTTCCTCCTGGGTGGATGTTGAACCGACTACTATGAGCCCGTTCCGATATTCCTTTAAGCAACTCCGGCGTATCTGGGACTACCCATCGGTTGCCCAGCCTCAAGGAATCATTTTCTGCCATTCTGAACTTTGGTGGCTGTCCTCGAAGTACTAAGAACGACCACCTCCGAACCTCATCATCTGACCTCTGGGCTTTCCTAATAGCCTCAAATAATTCTGGCTCAGCCAACAAGGTCGACACTCGCACCGGCGACGTGTCCACATCAAAATTATAGCCCAAATGGCAACAAGAGGTCATCATAGCCGATAAATTCATGACATCCATCTTCTTTGTCGCATAACAAAACTCCAGGCTCTTATGATCCGTGTAGATGGTAAAGGACGTACCATACAAGTAATGCCTCCAAATATTCAAGGCAAATATAACGGCTGCCAGCTCCAAATCGTGGACTGGGTACCTATCCTCATGTGGTTGTAACCGCCTCGATGCATAAGCCACCACATGCTTATCTTTCATCAACACACAGTCCAAACCCTGCAGTGATGCATTCGTGTACAAGGCAACCCTCTTATTCTCAGAAGGAATCACCAACATAGGTGTCGTAGTCCAACGACGCTTCAATTCTTGGAAGCTTTCCTCACAAGCTTCGGACCAATAGAACGACACTCCTTTTTAAGTCAGCTGTGCCAAGGGTCTGGCAATCCCTAAGGATCTGGAGTACTGTTCTCAAGTGCTTCACGTGTCCCTCTTCAGTTCGAGAGTGAATAAGCATATCGTCAATGAAAACTATGACGAACTGATCCAAATATGGTTGGGGCACTCTGTTCATCAGGCTCATAAAACAGCTAGGGCATTCGTCACCCCAAAAGGCATGACTAAGAATCCGTAGTGCCTACATCTAGTCTTGGAAGCTGTCTTATGTACATCATCCTCTCGAACTCGAATCTGATGATACCCCGATCTCAGATCGATCTTACTGTAGAGCCTCGTACTCTGCAGTTGATTAAACAATTCATCAATCCTCGGAAGTGGATACTTATTCTTCATCATGGCTTTGTTCAGTTGTCTGAAATCGATGCACAGCCGCACTGAACCATCTTTCTTCTTAACAAATAAAACTGGTGCACCCCAGGGTGTATATAACCCTTGTCAAGGAGCTCCTGCAACTGAACATTTAACTCCCTTAGTTCCGCTGGTGCCATCCTATACGGGGCACGAGAAATGGTAGACGTCCCTGGTAGTAACTTAATCCCAAACTCGAACTCTCTCGTCGGTGGGAATCCGGGAATCTCTTCCGTAAATACATCAGGAAACACCGCCACTACGGGCATATTTTCAACCTTTAACTCTTTCCTCTTTTCAGTAATATCAACAGCATAGATAAGATATCCTTTATGGTCTCGTTCCAATAACTGTGCCATCTTGACAGCAGATATTAACGAAATTCTTGAAAGGGAACCATCCCCATAGAATGTCCATTGGACCCCCATATCAGACCTGAATTGGACGGTCCTTGTCTGCAGTCCACAACTGCCTGATACTTGTTCAGCACATCGATGACCACAATGCATTCGAAGTCTGACATTCCCAGAACGATCAAGTCTGTCCTCAGCTCGTTGCCCTCAAAATAAATGAGGCCGTCATAAACAATCTGATCAGTTATCAAACTTCTTCCAGCAGGTGTCGAGACTACAAGAGGCATGGGCGACGGAGAAGTGCATATGAAATCGCATCACTTACTTCAGCATTTTCTGCCATACTGCAAGACAAGGGTTAATAACAATACCCAAAAGCAGTTCATATAATACCTCGTTAGATAAATAAAACATGTTAGCATAGCATCCTATACTTCTTATGTAACATATGCACACAACATGGTTACAAGTAAGCACCTAGCCAACTTATTGTTAAGGCTACCCTTCACTCATTCCCGGGTTATCTAACCACTGCTCTGATACCACTAATGTAGGGTCTTCCTACCTTAACATCATATTATACACGCATTATGGACTAAACATGCATTCATAGCCTCTTAAGGGTTCCGGTTGTAACTTTGAGCTAATGAGATTACGGGCCAAAAATGAAATTTCAAACTTAATTAATTACATTCTCAAAACGAATGTTAAAACGACAGAATTACACTACTACTAGAGTAGAGACTATCCAGAAATCCTGAATGCTAACATCTTTCATGCTCCTCATAGCTCACTGCCTCAACCCGGCCCTTAGTCCTTTAGTCCAAAAGTGTACCTACAGGAACAACCCATCGTGAGCATGTACATCATAAGGAAATGGCATATAAATAAATGCATGAAGTAAATGGGTAACGTATACTTCCTGGTTAATCGCATTAACCCTCTTTGGTTGTCCCTGTTTCATAGTCATGCATATAATCGTTAGTTCTCGACATGAATGATTAAAATCATACTTCACATATATGATCACATCAAACTATGTTAATTAGAAGTGGAACTGTCCCGGTTCTATTATGACAGCGGCACAATTGGCCCCTCGCTCGACATAACACATCGTATGATACCCATCGCTACGCCTTGATAGCGGATGTATCTCTTTATTCAGCGGATGATACCCATCGCTACGCCTTGATAGCGGATGTACCCCATCGCTCAGCGGATGATACCCCTCGCTACACCTTGATAGCGATGTACCCCATCGCTCAGTTATGTGAGCGGCAAGACCTTCCTCGCTTGCCCATAATAACCACCGGACATTCAACCATTCTTAATAACATAGTTTCATATTCATCATAAACATCATAGCATCTCATAGACATCATCATCTTGTAAACATCATTATCATATAAGCATTATCATCTTATAGTCATCAACGTCTCATCATAATCGTTATAGTAACGTCATATCATCTTCTTTTATCATAACATCATCGTAAGCATCTTGTCATCTTTATTCATCATATAATCATCTTTATTCATCATAACATCATCGCAAGTGTCTTATCATCTTTATTCATCATAAAATCATCTTCGTTTATCATAACATCATCTTAAACATCTTATCATCTTTATTCATTATAAAATCATCTTCATCGTGAACTTACTTATCATAACATCATCTTAAACATCTTATCCTCTTTATTCTTTATACACATCATCATGGCATCGTAAATTCTTATGCAATCATAGTATGATCTTAATATAGGAGTATGTCATCTTACCATATGGGCATCTTACCCTGTGGCATCTTACCACATAATCAAATCGTATGGCCTCTTACCATATGGGCATCTTACCCCGTGGCATCTTACCACATAATAAACATCGTATCACATCATCATAAACTTATTTATCATAAACATCATCATCATAACTTCATCATCATAAATTTACTTATCATAAACGTCATCATTATAATATCATCATCATAAACTTACTTATCAAAATCATCATCGTAAACATCATCATCATAATCATCATCATCATCATAAATATCATCATTATGAACATCATATGTAGGAGTATGGTTTACCGTCCGATGCCCGTACGTTTCTTACGTACCTTAATTCCCAAAAGTGGAGAAGTTGGAGAACTTTATCTCCTCGATGTTGTTGGCACCTGGGGTGGTTCTACACAACCACACAAATCAATATTAGAAGCTAAACAATAGCCAAATACCAAAAATTCCACAAAAGAAATCATTTTTCAAAATTCCACAGTTGTAGATCGATCGCTTGGCTGAGGCGATCGATCGCCTCAAATTTTTCTTCGCGGCGATCGATCGCGCCAAACATGGCGATCGATCGCCTAACCCTTGGATTGGCTACTGCCTCTCGGCGATCGGTCGCCTCATGTTAGGCGATCGATCGCCTGCCCTGCGATTTGCCTACTGCCCTTAGGCGATCGGTCGCCTCTTTTCAAGCGGTCGATCGCCTCGCACAGACTCGCGATTTTTCACCATTTTTGCACCAAAACTCCTTCCAATCCATACCAACACTTAAACCAAACTTCCTTACAACATCAACAACATCATAACTCACTAAAACCCACATAAAACACTCCAAAAATCATACCCCAACAACATACAACACATACCCAACCAAACCCACATAAATCACTTCAAAATCATCCCATTTCAAATCCAAACTTCATAAAAACTTTAGGATTGGTTCCATACCTCTTGAGGATCCAAAATCTTACTAAGATTTCAACAAATGGAGAGTGTGCAAGGATTTCTCCTCCTCCTCCTTGGCTTGGACGAAAATGGGATGAAAATGATATGGTTGTGATGGATTTGGGGATTTAAGAGTGAAAAGGTAAAGTGAGGGGGGAGAGGGTATAGTGGGGTATATGGGTTAATTGATTTGTACCCAAAAATTAACATGATGTATAAAATACCCCAATATGGTATTTTAAAAGCATTTTACAAAAATGCAACCAACTTCATTAAATCCATACTTTCCTCATAATTAACAATCAACACAATTAAATCATGTTAACACCCCATTTTCTATCATGCATAACATGCACCTTGAAATGTAACCCCCGGGTCATGCCTACCATGTGACTAAGCATTTCATCGTGATAATTAATTTCAACACGTAAATCAGTTATCCACATAATTAATCACATAACATAATTAGTGCCTTAATTGCAATTAATCATTTCGGGGACATCACAGCTCGTGACTACTGTGATGCTCAGTTTCGTGCGCCTTTCAGTGGAGATCATGGGTCGTTGGATTTCAGCTTGGGATTGGGTTTTGAGAGTTTGCTTGTATGTCTGCCTGTATCAGTTTACATCTCTTATTTATCCGTCTTTGTTCCTTCAGTTATTGGAAGGCAGTGCCATTATTCGACCTCACTCTGTGACTTATGGTTTTGAGGGAACATGATTATGCTCTAGTGGTCCTCACTCTTCCAGTTAAGTTCGTGTGATTCAGCTGTGCCGCATCTACCATGTGTCCATTTCTTCATGCTTTTGGAGCAATGTCTCTTTAGCTTTGTCCTTAAATGGTTGTTGTACTTATTGACTTGGTGTACCTCTTGCTCTCTTAATATAATATATCTATTATTTGTTCAAAAGAAGAAAAAACTGAGTTAACTTTTAATAAATCAATGTGTACATTCTATGTTTTATATATGATTATTTAAATAAATGATTTTTGTTTGACCATGATTTTGAAGCATAATGTTTTATTTTATTTGACATTTGTTTTTTGTATGCGTTTGAAAATTATTTTGCAAAACAGAATATTTGAAAAAGATAACAAAGCAAAAAGAATGTTTGATTAATATTATTTTCAAATTATCATGTTATTTTATGACCCAACAAAATTTACGAGACATTATTTATTCTGATTATTGAAAAGGTAATATAGTATTATTTGTTTTATTTATAATAAAATTATTTTTTGTTTTATTGGTGAGGTGAATTATCAGAAAATCATTATTACAACAATACATGAGAACAGAAATAAATCAGCTTAGAATTAATAATATGAAATGCGATTAGGTTAAAAGCGTTGTACCCTCCATTTATTTTCCTTCTCCAAACAGTCTTTCTGAACTTCCTTGGCTACCCCAAATTCATAATCATAGTAATTTGAAAACCCTAATGTCTAACGACGAATCGACGACGGGGAAGTCTCCTATTAGCTTCTCGGATGATGCGAATGTGTATTATCCCAAAATTCAACTCGATGATTACGTGCCCAATATTTGCTCACCAAAGGTAAAGTTCGAAGAAAAGACTCTGTTACTTGCGATTTATTCCTGATTTGTATTCGTTTATTTAGCCGATTTAGCTTCTCATTAGCTATTACTCGGGGATGTTGAATATTGGTGTTTTAGAATTGGTAAGATCAACACACGTGGACAACTCAGTTTGAGTTTCCTAGAATTCTGTTTTCTTAATGTGTTTATGTAGAAGTGCTCTATGTATTTTTCTACATTATAAAGATCATACCTTTGATTTTATAAGTTTTTCAAAAGATGATAAAAAAAATCTGCTTTGGTTGATCGAGCGTTCACTGTGCCGCTTGATGCGTTTTCCTCTCTGAATGATAATATTTACCATAATTATGTGAGATACATGAGACGATGAAGGATAATTTGATTGAATGTAACTTTAAACTAACCTAAATTTTGGAAGGAACGAGTACTAGTCTTCCCTTGGTTTACAAGTTTGTGTCAACTGATCGACTGTAACTGACTTTAAACATGCGAGGTCAGAAGTTGCGGGTTGGAGGCAATTCACGTGGGAATGAAATATTTGTAGATAGTGGATATATTCCATAGGTTATCCATGTGTTGGAAGTGGACAACTATGGGGATCATTTCAGTAACGAGTCATCAGAAGAAAACTGGGAGATAATACTAGAAAGCTAGGAATTTTTAAGAAACGTGTTCCATATTTTTTGCCTCCCATATAATGAAGATTGATTACGCAACTAAGACATTCTGATTCTAACTGTCAAGTCTTTGTGACAGAGGGCCTGGGTCTGTGATTAACAAATGAAAACAGCTCTATTCATTTCCATAACTTGCTATGATGCATGGATACATACAACATTATACAAATACGCGACAAAACAATCATAATAAATTTAAGATATGGCACGTAAGGATACAGTTATTTTATATAAATTGTTAAATAAATATACACATATACATATGTTTATGAATAATGAAACATATCATGAGCATCCATAATTAAAATAAAGTAGAAATTGGTATATCAATGCATAAATTTTGAGTATGCTATAAAATCAATCCAATAACAATTAATAATATTATATGCATGAGAGGTGCAATTTACCTTCGTTAAACTCCAAATTACATTTTTTTTAATTATCTATACAAAATCCATAAATCTTCTAAATGTTGGAAAATTACCACCTATCGTTTCCTTAAAAATTGCAAATAGCCCCTATTGTATACTTTAAAATTGTGATATTTCCCCTACCGATTATATCCCACAGTGATAGGATATGCGGCATATGCCTTTGATTTTGCTTGATTGCGTAATTATTTTATTTGTTTGGATACTTCTCCAGTTGTAACTAACTTGTATTCGCATCACGGCTATATCTAAGGAGTATCCAACATGATACATGACCATGGAATGCCCTTCTATCATGAACGACTTTTTCTATCCTAAATGGTGGTTGTTCGCTCGTTTCAGATTCATTTGACTTTTCTATTTTCCTATCGTGGGATGAATCTAATATACTTCTCATACCGAGTTTTCACATATTTGACCATAATGATAACACACACTCTGAGTATGTGCCAAACTCCTTGATTTTGCCATAAATTGTATTATTCTTATGTTTAATTTCAAGGCATTTACGTGGATATCTAAACTACTCTTCAGCATAGTCAGTTGCCACTTGCCTAAGAAAAAATCAGGAGAGATAGGTAAAAAGGAGTAAATTCAGGTAAAAGAACGTGACACTTCTTCACTATAGATCATAGTGTCCGTGTTATGGAAGGGGCTGGAGATTTCTTCCGCTGCCCTTGTCCACTCTAAACCTCCTGTAATCTTACTCATTTGCTGATGTTTTCCTTTTGGTTAGTCGGACCTTGTTTTCTGTATTTAGCCCCTCCGTGTCACCTTATTTTTACAAAAATTGGTTGGGCCTCATCCAGTTTCACTATAGTGCATTCATTTACTTGTTCACCCAATACCATTGGATCCACTTTGATTGTGAGGATCAAGTTGTTGTTCACCAGATTGTGAAATATTTAAAATGAAGTGTAAGTTGCATGCTTTTATGGAAAGCAATAGTCGTTGCTACTGCAGCTTCGTATTCTCATGGTTTTTTTCATAATGAAAATGGATTTTGATGTAAAGTTCTTGATTCAGGTTTGTGAAGGTTCTGAATCAGCCAATCAGCTTAATCATGGAGAGGAAACTTTTAATAGAGATGCTACAATTGAAGTAACTGGGGTGGATGTTAGACACAGAAAATATTTGGCTTCCACTGATCGAAATCCGAGTAAATATTTTTATTACGACACACCACTTCATGAAGAAACTGGGGTTTGGATACCTATATCTTTTCCACCATTACCAGAAACCGAGAGAGAAGAATGGAGTAAAAGCCTCTATTTGAATGGTGGATGCTTGCCTGAAGGTGACATGGGTTGGAATGACTGTATTGGGGAAGATAAAGAGATGACCATGTGGGATGTTGTTCTCGACATGTTACTGGCAGTCAGTGGGAAAATCGGGTCACTGACTTCAGGTGATATCTATGGATGCAGCATTACTTGGATGTCTAGCCAACTTCTAGAGCAAGCCTGGAAAGAGATGGCTCAGACTCTTACGGATGCCAACTTTGGTAAAATGAAGGAAATTCTGGAAGCTGAGCCACCAAAATGGTTGCCTGATAGCACTGCTTCTGCTTGCATGCTGTGCAACGTGCGCTTTCATCCGATCATGTGTTCTAGGCACCACTGTAGATTTTGTGGTGGCATTTTCTGCCATGGTTGCTCCCAGGGACGGAGCTTGTTACCTGAAAAGTTCAGAAATGGGGACCCTCAACGAGTTTGTGATGTGTGTTGTGTGCGGCTTGAGTCTGTCCAATCATGCTTGATCAACCAAGTAAGTCGTGCGTCACAGTTTCCGACCCATGATTTGACGGACCTAAGTACATTGCGCTCTTGGCTTAATTTTCCATGGGGACAATCTATGGAACAAGAAATATATAAGGCAACAAATGCTATTCAAGGTTATACTAAGGTATGATTTCTCTTTCATACAGCTAGTTACACTGCGAGTCACCTGATTTTCCACTCTCGTGATTACTAAATTCAATCAATGGAGCTACATCATAAATGTCTGTTTGATTTATCCGCCATAAGGGGTTAGGTTGAGCAATTTGTTATGTGTTGTCGACAATTGTGTCAAAATCCTGTACAAAATCATCATGAGTTAAATTTAAACTGCTGAGTTGTCACGTGTTAATAATAATCTATTTATTGTAGGTTGGATCTGTGGCACCTGAAAAGTCTATACCTGGTGCAATCCTAAAACGAGCCAAGGGTCTTGCTATCTTAACTGTTGCCAAGGTTGGCTTGATGGTTACTTACAATGTTGGGACAGGGTTAGTGATTTCTCGTAGAAAAGATGGATCTTGGTCTCCACCATCTGCCATTACATCCTTTGGCATTGGTTGGGGAGCGCAGGTGAATGAATGATTGAACCTGCTCTCTTAGTTTTTGTGCTTTATTGTTGTGTGTACTTGCTTTATTGTCACGGGTCAATAACATGAATACTGTTTGATGCATCTTTGTTGATAACAGTTGCACATGTTATTTGCAAAAAACCTAAAGGTCACTTGACAAAATTCCTTATTGGAATTGGTGGAAAAGGTTTTAAGGCTTTTTTTTAGTTTGGTATCATTGTTGCTCCTTGTCCAGTGCGCATTTAGCTGAAATGCATGATTCCCATTTTACCTGGTTTTGGCCATTTCTTATCTATTATAAGCATCGACAATTGTTAATTTCTCATTTTTGTGTTTAAAAGCATGTTGCAGAGAGTCACTTTTGTGCTGACATATTTGTCCAATACAAACTATTAGATATTAAGCAAGTAATTGTTTGATAAGCCAACTGTTGTCGCCAAAATGCCTTTCATATTTTGATATCTCCAAAATGAATTTGTTTTTCATAAAAATTATTTGTTTATTCATTAAAAAGATGTTACTGAAAAATTGAATGTATGGATACTCAACTGCGACCAATGTATGTGCTTTTTTTCTTTTGCAGGCTGGTGGGGAAGTGACAGATTATGTAATAGTGTTGAGAACAGATTCTGCTGTCAAGACATTTGGTGGTAACATTCATATGTCCGTTGGAGCAGGTTTAAGTGCTGCTGTTGGTATTATTGGAAGGGCTGCTGAAGCTGACATAAGAGCTGGTGATGGTGGCTGTGCTGCTTGCTATACATACAGTTGCAGTAAAGGTACTTGATCAATTGTTTATTGCTTCGACATATCCCGATTTGAGTTGTTTCTGCATTGTTAGTTAGACAATTTAATTAATGTACTCAGTAGAGGAGACATATGAAATGGCTTAGGAAGGGGTTCAATGGATGTCTTTTTGAGATTCTAAATGCGAGGAAAATTTATATGGACATGTCAGATCATGATTCCAATTGTTGGTCCAGACATGGTAGCCAATCACCATGTCACCCATCTTTTATCTTCAAAATGTAATATGTGCGTTTGTGGTCTTGATCATTACTATTATAGGCGAAGGCACGCCAAGGCTTATGGCCCTGAAGCTTTGACGCTGGGAAGCATGCAATTTTTAATATTTTCACGATCTCTACATTCTAAAGCTTGTGTTTTTATCGTATTCTAGAAATTGTGGTATAACAGTTAGAATGGGTAGCCAAAACAAGCTAACCGTTGCCTGATCCTGAAAGGTTATAGTTGGATATGTTATTGCTTTACAGGTGCATTTGTTGGTTGCTCGCTTGAAGGAAATGTTGTGACAACACGAACACGGGAAAATTCCAGGTTTTACGGTAATCCATGCATCTCTGCAAAAGAGATTCTTCTCGGTTCTATGCCTCAGGCCCCTGCAGCTTCAGCACTCTATCGTGCATTAGCAGAGTTATACCGGAAGCAGCAATAGTTGATTTATCTGGTGAACGGTCCTCCGTTTCATCATCCTTATATTAAGAAGACAAAATTCATTTGTATATATATCCCTTGCACTATCCTTCAGGTGTAAAAATCTAAATTCCCCTTTTCATTTCTTTATCCCAAATTGATAAGAGTGTCTGGAATGTAAATGAGTCGAAGTCAAGTGAAGTGTCTAAATGGTCGAGTCAAACAGTTAAACAAGCAGACACGAGATGCTCGTCTCGTCTTGTGTCCGATGATGATCACATGATTTTATGGCCAAAAGAAAGAAAAAGGGGCCGAAAAGGAAGAAGGCCCTTGATTGTTCAGGCTTTGAATCTGAAAGATTTATCAACACAAGAATTTGAGCATTTTAATTGGTCTTATCTTATGAATTGCTTCGTAATTGAGAAACTGTAAAATGATCAAATAGAGCCCTGAAAAAATATATGAATTACATATGATTAGTTGAAATGGGTATTTTGAAAAATATATTCACATGAATGGGCACATGAAAGAACGGGCACATGAATTGTCATCTAATTATGCAGAAATAAACCAATAACAAATTTTTTTAACATACTAATATTTTTCCAGTGAAAATTGTCATTTTTTAGTATAACAATCAAATGATGTTAAGAATTCATGGGTTTTCAACTCATAACCAATTGATTATGAGGGAGTAACTCAGAATATTTTACAATAAGCATATATACCTTTCAAATTCTCAATATGGGACAACAAATTTCAATATGCCCCCGCGCGTGACATTATATAAGTCAAGCACATGGATGGACAACATAGGAGAAGGATAAAAATGTGGGTGGAATAACCAATCACTTGGAAAGCCAGTTAAAAATTCATGGGGTTCCAACTCATAACCAATTGGTTATGAGGGGAGTAATCATAATATTTTATAAGAAGCATATATAGCTTTTTAAGTTCCCAATGTAGGAGTGTTGGACAACAACTCTCAACAAAGGATTTTTTAAAAAATATATATTAATTTTGACTCTATGAATACAAATTTTTAGATAATTTTTTTGTTTATGACTCAAAAAATTTATTTGCGAAAACTTTCGATAGAAAAATGATGGTTGTTTTGGTGTGTAAAAACCCTACTCTGATTTTGGTTTCTTTTCGAAATATACTTTTCAACCATTTTCACATTTTCTTGCAAAATTATTGTTATTTTCATTTCCACATCGTACATTTCGATAACTCTTCTACTAAAACATTTCGGTTTAACCAAAGTTTTAAAAAATTTATAAAAGTATATATCCTCATTTATAAAAATATTTTTGAATATTTATTTATAAAAAAATATTTTTTAAAAAATGTGAATTTTTTGGCCTTTAAAGTTGAACGTCAAGTTGTTGACCTACATGGACCGGGTTCAGGAAGCAATTTTTATTTTACACGTGCTATCGAATTATTGGTTAAGCCAGCATTCTCATTTGCCACGTGGGCTACGTAATTTTATATAAATATATCTCTTATTTATATTCTGAGAGTTTAATTTTAATTAAATTGGAAAACTTGGAGTTCTAGGGGGAACAGATCTGATCTTCATCGGTTAGTGTAACAATTCGTTCAAATGCACGAAGTTTGTACAGATTTCTCTCATGATTTATATTTCTATTTTGGTACACAGATTGAAGAAGTATCGATTCGAATTTTTTTGTTCTGATTAGTTGGTGTGTTTATCTCTGAATTATCGAAGAATAAGAAATCGTAATATGCTTTAACTTCGCATTCATAGATCAGGGCTGTTGTATGTGGTTGAATATGTAATGTTTATTGTTTTTGTTTAACTGTTATTTGTTTTACCTATCGTTTACTTGATTTTGAATTTGATGTTTTCCAGTTTTTTTTTCAATATCGCAATTCGTAATTGTTGAATTTTGTGTCAACTACTATATTGAATTTCCGTTTCTTAAGGTTGTTTTAATTTATGTTTGTTGCCTTAGGTTAATAATTGGTCTTTGGTTAAATGTAAAAAAGGCGTTAATTTCTGTAAATAATAATTGAATCTTGTCACACAAATCTTCAACCCGTGACCATTCAATAGGTTGGTGTAAGGTGCTTACATATCAGAGATGATCTTTCTTGGCAATATAATATTTCCCTTGCGCAGACACTAAATCAGGGATATGTTTAGGCAAACAAGAATTCTTTTTTCCTTTATGAATATCCATCCATAGAGGATTTATGCCGAGGATCCATTTAAACTAGTGCAATCGACAAGTATGTGAAATTGAATTTAAAGTTGATCTGTGTTGTCCATGGTTTTTCATTTTTACTACTGATCTGTTAGAAGTTTCTGAAGTCTTATGTTGCTTCATGCTAGTTACACTACATTTTACTTAAATATTGAGCCAATCCTATATTGTAAGGGTGTATATTGCTGAAGAATTTATCTTTCAATGTGATTATGCAGTTTGGTTTAAATAGTTTGATCAACGAGAAATGGGAGGTGGATTCAGAGTGCTCCATTTGGTTCGGCCTTTTCTATCATTTTTGCCAGAAGTTCAGTCTGCAGACCGGAAAATTCCATTCAGAGAGAAGGTTATATACACTGTAATATCTCTTTTTATTTTCTTGGTCTGCAGTCAGCTGCCGCTATATGGAATACACTCCACTACAGGTGCTGATCCATTCTATTGGATGCGTGTTATTCTTGCTTCAAACCGGGGCACTGTGATGGAGCTGGGAATTACACCCATAGTGACATCTGGTATGGTCATGCAACTTTTAGCGGGTTCAAAGATCATTGAAGTTGATAACAATGTGCGAGAGGATCGAGCCCTTCTGTAAGTACTTACATATCAAAAAATTCATTACATTACTGATAGTAATTTAAGTTCTGCTGAGAATTTCATCTCTAAATTTCAAACTTACTCTTCGTATGTTATTCTTGAGGGTCAAATTTTTTAAATTCAAAAAGGTCTTAAAATGCCTCCAGCCTTTTCCTTGCATGTATGTAGTTATGATATCCAATATATTACTCAAGGGTTCTATATTTGTGAAATTTGATCCTCTTAAGTCTTTCATTGATTCAAACTTAAATTATTCTATGCAGCTTAGTGCAATTTATAGTCTTCTTACTAATGATTAATTGTTTTCCCTCGACCAGAAATGGTGCACAGAAGCTGTTGGGCATCTTGATAGCTGTTGGTGAGGCAGTTGCATATGTTCTCTCAGGAATGTATGGCAGCGTTGGACAACTAGGAGTTGGGAATGCAATCCTCATAATTTTGCAACTGTGCTTTGCTGGAATTATTGTTATTTGCCTCGATGAACTTCTCCAAAAAGGATATGGTCTGGGATCTGGAATTTCGCTCTTCATAGCAACCAATATTTGGTAAGTGGGCATTGTTTTTTATTCTGTATTCATTTATTTTCTAAGAGAGGTCTTTATATTTGTAAGTTTCTTCTACAACAGTGAAAACATTATCTGGAAAGCCTTTAGTCCAACTACTATAAACAGTGGGCGTGGAGCTGAATTTGAAGGTGCAGTTATTGCTTTATTCCACTTGTTGATTACCCGAACTGACAAGGTTCGTGCTCTGAGAGAGGCTTTCTACCGGCAGAATCTTCCTAATGTTACAAACTTACTTGCCACTGTCTTAATCTTTCTAATCGTCATATACTTCCAAGGGTTCCGTGTTGTTTTGCCCGTGAGGTCAAAGAATGCTCGTGGGCAACAGGGTTCTTATCCAATTAAGTTGTTCTACACTTCAAATATGCCCATAATTTTACAATCTGCACTTGTGTCCAACCTTTATTTTATTTCCCAGGTACCTAACTACAATTCAGTAGTATGAGTTAGTCCAAACTCATAGAGACCTTTTCAGTATTGATTAGGCTAATATGATTTGACTCTACGCAGTTGCTTCATAGGAAATACAGTGGAAATTTCCTCGTGAACCTCCTTGGAAAGTGGAAGGAATCTGAATATTCTGGCCAATCTGTCCCTGTTGGCGGCCTTGCTTATTACATAACTGCACCATCGAGGTGATCTATCTTCTAGATCTTTGCTTTTGTTTTCTGAATCTGCACATTCTCTCCGTTTCTGCTTTCAACTGTTTTGATGAGCTTAAGCAATTTATTTTTGACTGTCTTCTGATAAGCCCAAAGATAATTCCTTCTGATTTGCAGCTTGTCAGATATATTAGAAAATCCTTTCCATGGATTATTTTATATCATATTTATGCTGTCAGCATGTGCCTTGTTCTCGAAAACATGGATTGAAGTCTCAGGATCCTCAGCTAAGGACGTGGCTAAGCAGCTGAAGGTATCCTCATGCTCACATTGATAATTTATTTTCAAAATTTTGGCTATGACACAATAAATCCTTTGTCCATGAATTTCAACGATTTATCCCTTTGCGTGCAAGAAATGTGCCCTTCATGGGATTTATGGTTTTTTAAAAGGATATTTGTTCTCCTTGTAGTTGGTGGAAAGGAAGATCTCAATTTCTTGCCTTGTCTTCAGTGATTGTGTTTCAGTACTCATGAAGATGTGTCTCCCTTTTTTTCCTCCAAAAATATCTCTTCTTTTGTTTCTAGATCCTGTCTCTTAGAAGAATGATTGGTGTACTTGGCCCGCCAATTTTTAGATTATTATAATTTGGCCAATTACTTTATAGCATTCAAATTGCTTCCTCTTGTGGGCTCTCGATATATTTAAGCTGACGAATTAGGAGTTGAACACCAGTTTTATAATAGTTATATATTGGGTCTACACGTAGGGAAAGTTGGTGTTATCAAATGTGATCTTTGTTATCTTGCATCATCAATTTAGTTTTTTTGCATTATAACAAACCTTCCTGACAAATGAGCTATTTCTCGTCAAAGGACAGTTTGTGCGTTGCCACTTGCTAGATACATGATCCACTTCCAAGTTCCAAGGATGAATTTTTTTAGAGACATTTGCTGGCGGCCGAATTTTATCCTAGGTTCTAGTAGATTGATCTTCATATTATTAAAGTCATCCAAACATGATTTGAAATTATTCTAACCAAACACTCTTAATAATTCATACTACGTAACTTTGTGTGATCAAGTAGAATTATATCTCCCTTCCATCCTCAGAGTGACCTCCGGTTCTCCCCCTTCATTTTTACCTTTATAAATAAGATCTTCAAATCTTCCTCGTGATTTTTATAATTGTAAACTGCATTATTCATGGTAAGGATTTCCTCTACATTCCCCTTGCCCCAAAACACACGGCAGGAATCCATTATTCATCGTTGCTTACTGTATATTTCTGGAAATTTCAGGAACAACAAATGGTGATGCCTGGACATCGTGAATCAAACCTTCAGAAGGAGCTGAACCGATACATTCCAACTGCTGCAGCTTTTGGTGGCATCTGCATTGGGGCCCTGACAGTATTGGCAGATCTAATGGGGGCAATTGGTTCTGGCACCGGGATTTTACTGGCAGTTACTATCATATATCAATATTTCGAGACGTTTGAGAAGGAAAAGGCAAGCGAGCTTGGTTTCTTCGGTTTCTAATACATTGTTACACTCTGAGCGATGAACTACTCGGCCTAAATATTTCATTTTTGGCAAGTCGAGAACTGTAAAGAAGATTTCCAGAATTGACACCGTAGAATGATACTTAGCGGGTCGAATTCATAGTTGATTCTGTTAAATCTTACTAGGGAGACCCTATGTTGACTTGATTTTGGTTTCTTAGTTTAAATTTCTCATATGACCTCAAGCTGAGTTGTCTAGAGGTGGATCGGAGCCAGCACAATGAAGTTGAGTAATATATTTACGTTCTTGAAGTTGCAAAATTTCAAATTTGTGCCTCAATCACACACACACATCCATGATTTAATTGTGAGAAAAATATCTTTTGGGACATATTTAATGAGATGGTCATGTTGGCTAATTTGGCTAGATATTTGCATAAACAGTAGTCAGTTTTCAGCATGAGAATCATGTTATGGGTTAGTTTGGCGCAGGGCATTATCACCATTAACATGGAATATTCATCATCGATTTAAATTGTCCGTATCAACGGAGATAAGAACCACTCTGAAAACCGGTTTAGCATTCAGTCATTTCGTTACCAATCGAGCGTAATTTCTTCATAAATTGAAAAGAGTAAAATTTTATTGCGAATAAATCGAATCTACTAAAATACTGACCAAAAAAATAAACCATCAAATTACATAAAAATTGAATTGAAATATGTATGAAAAAAATTCCCACTGATTTCAGATTGTTCAACTGTTAAATTTTGAAAAATTGTCGAAAACAAATCGAGTTAAATGAAATTCTTGAAAAAATAGCCATTTAGCTAATTCACCAAGAGAAGCTATTGTAATTAGCAAACTAATTTATTTATTAGATCGATTCAACTGAATTTTGATTATCACACACCCGTACCCATCAATACACCACAAAAAAACGAATTTATTTTTTTGATATGAAAACTGGAATTATATTAAAATAACAACCGAAACACCAAATTCAGCTGGCACACTTGAGGAATTATAAAGATGCATCGATAAAAAACCATACGAGAAGATCTAAATGTTAGTTGCTTCATAGCATAAGCACCAGATGTTGACCAGTAAAGTGCAAGGATCTCCAGAGCTATATTAGGTCACATCAAACCATGAGTCTCAGGGTGAGGTCGACAAATAGAACTGTCTTACAAGATCTGAAGGAATAAATATGGATAGACGAGAGACGAAAACTTTTGATGACACCCAAACACGCAAGCTCTCATATCCAAATCTCAATTTGAAATCCATAGACCAAGAACCACACTGGATGACGTACGAAACCGACAAACCCAGAACTCATGGCCAAGCAATTCTCCGGCAGTAAAGTAGAGTCAATAAACCACCACTACCAACCATGCAAAATAATGTACCTATATAAAGAAAGCGGCGAGGCATAATAGTTACAAAGTGACAAACAACAAGATTGTCAAGTTGGACCCAAAAGGATAGATGCAGAGAGACATACATCCTAAGAGAAAAACTGAAAAACAAATTTACCACACAACACATAAAATATAGAATTATAGGATATATAAGAAGATATAACAACCAAAAGAAGAGCTCGTGTGCCGAGCCAGTCACACGCAAAAAGATGCACGGGATGCTTCTGATCCCACGCATTCCATATAAGTCACCTCATGTTGGTCAGGGAGATTGCCAAGCAACCACCGTCGCTAAATCTGAAAACGCGAAAAGGGGTAATATACTTTCTTTTCATGTAATCTTCTCCAGCTCTTGTCTAAATTTTAAAATTAAAACCCATAAAAATAATTTTTTTATAAGAAACCCATTTTTCCAAATTTTCATATTACCAAACAATTCAAAATATAATATGATATTTTTAATATAAAATGGATCCTTCTTACAATAATTTCCTAGAAAAGTGACGGAGAGAGATTCGTATGTAGGGATGGCAATGGGATGAGTTCAAACTTGGACCCGCATTGAACCCGTCCCGCCGGGGCGGGTCTGAACCCGTTTCATCCGGGTTTGGAAGCGGGGAGGGGCGGGTCCTGGGATTGGCCGAACCCGCCCCGGACCCGCCCCACAATACAAATTTTATTTTTTTAAAAAAAAATATGATATTGATTATACATTTTGCTTCTTTAATTGAACAATAAAGTGTCATTATTTAATTTTATATCAAATTCATGTGTTCACGAAGTTGGACATTTTGAAGGCAATAAGAGCAAATTAATAAATATTTAATAGTTTAAAGATAGTTTTACAATGCTTATTATAAATATTTACTAGAGAAAACATGAAATTTAATCACAAAACTCAACTTTGTGTTTTATAATTGCTTTCTAGCTAAACTATTTTTTTTTTTAAAAAAAAAAAAAAATGGAACCGGGGCGGGGCGGGTCCGTGTTTTATGTGTAGCGGGGCGAGTCCTGAGATTGGCCAAAACCATCACATACCCACCCCGTTGCCATTCCTATTCGTATGTTTCCTCCCCAAACAATTTTTTTTAATTTAAAAAAAGTAAATAAAGAGACCGGCTGAAATCTGAATTAGAAGGAAAGAGAATAATTTCCCGTCATTTTTGTCAAACCATCGTCTTATTAGATCCTTAACGTGCTTTCCTCTTTAATATCAACAAATTTGCTATAATTCCTCCGGAAAATTGAAGATCCATTGTCTCAATAGATCTTCAATATCTTCGATTGTCTCTCGGATCTGACAAGCTTTGTTTATAACCGGATTTGTGCAGGAATTTTTGAGTTTGATTTGGAGAAACGATGTCGTACGCTTATCTCTTCAAGTACATTATCATCGGAGATACCGGTAAATTCTTATTTTTCTCGAAGCTTTCTAGTTAATGATTCATTGATCGTATAACTGTGCTAAAATTTCTTATTTTTGTGTTATCTGTGTTGTTTGCATAGCTTGTTTTGTTATTACTTTGTTGAATTATGGTATGATTGGTTACATTTTATTAAGCTGTTTCGTAATTCTCGCATGTACGTTGCCGATAACGGTTTATATCTTTCTTGCACAAGAAGTCACGGGAAGTTAATTTTATTAGGATATCTGAGATGAGAGGTTTGATATGTTTTGAGAATCTTTTTATATAAAAATCCCCACGAAATTTATGTGATTCGGTCCCATGACTAGGGTTAGATCCTAGTCTCTCTGTAAGTGCACATTGTAAGAGATACGGTCATAACTCATAAGACATATTTTTTTTTTATTGTTGTTGGGTTTTATCAGTTGTCTTTTTACTTGTGTCTTTATTTGTTTGTTTTCTGCTGTAGAGGGTAGATGATCCGGTACAATATTTATAACCACATTTATGTCAGTTTGAATCTATGAATTGTGTAATCATCGATAAGAAATTTCAGCTCTGTACTTTTCAAATGTCAATCTCTTGGGATGTGTTATTTGAAATTCCTGGAAAGTTTCGGTCTTGGTGCATCTATAAAGATTAAAATGCAGAAAAAGAGGGACAAAGTTGTAGAAAATCCCAACTTATGTAACATTATTAATGGACCCTTTTTTTTGCTTGAAACGTAAAGTTCAACTTTCCCCGGGCTTGGATTCATATTGTTTTGTAGTTTCTTATTGTTTTGGGTTTTTCGATTTGTATTGTTTTGTTGATCCAAGTTGACAAGGGTACATGCGAAGTAGAAGATCTAAGGACAATTGAGTAAGTTGCATGTGATGATAGGAACAGTTTTATCTTTTCCATGGCAGGTGCCAGGTGGGTTGAGGAGCTAGGTATACATTCTTGTTGGTTATGTTTTAAAAGTTTAGGAGAGATCTAGGATTCTTTATTAGAATTGAAAGACTGTATATATTCTTAATAACATCGGTAAAAAACAATGTCATGCCTAGTCAGTTTCACTTTCAAACAACGATGTGCTGATTTTCTTTTGTTTCTAATTAATGATGTTTTTTCGGCATTGTTGGATATGCGATAGATGGAGGCAATTGATCTTTTTTATTTAACTCTAGGATAAATGAAGAGTAAGTAGGACTCACTATGTGAGATTGTGAGTATATCTTGCAGGTGTTGGGAAATCCTGCCTACTTCTGCAGTTCACTGACAAGCGCTTTCAACCAGTGCATGATTTAACCATTGGTGTTGAATTCGGGGCTAGAATGATCACAATTGACAACAAGCCCATCAAGTTACAGATTTGGGACACGGTTTGTCTTAATGTTTTCGTGTCTTTATCTTGTATGAGTTACGGATTTACAATCTGAAATTTTAGAACAAGCCTTCATTTGTCTATAGCTGTGAAAGTGTCGGATGTGGATCAAACCAAATCAAATGTTTCTGTATCATGGAACATTTTTTTTTCTTTCTGTGATTAGAAACATCAAATTATTATAACTTACTGGATTCAAATGATCTCTATAATACTTAAAATGTCAGGCTGGTCAAGAATCATTCAGGTCTATTACAAGGTCTTACTACAGAGGTGCTGCTGGGGCATTGCTAGTTTATGACATCACAAGGTACAGATTCCTATGACTGTGTGTACTTGCAATATAATTCATGTGTTCCAATTGGAATCTGATATTCAATTCTTCAGGAGGGAGACTTTCAACCACCTTGCCAGTTGGTTGGAGGATGCAAGGCAACACGCAAATGCGAACATGAGCATAATGCTGATTGGAAACAAGTGCGATCTGGCTCACAGAAGAGCAGTAAGCACAGAAGAAGGGGAGCAGTTTGCTAAGGAGCATGGCTTGATTTTCATGGAGGCTTCTGCAAAGACAGCTCAGAATGTTGAAGAGGTAACACATTTTTCCAAGATAAATATCTCTTGCAATGACTTGGGTTTCACATCATCCACGTTTGTACCAAGTTTCTTATTATCAGTTTCTTTTTTGTAGGCATTCATAAAAACCGCCTCAACGATCTACAGGAAGATTCAGGATGGAGCTTTTGATGTATCCAATGAGGTAAGACATGATTTGATGCTTGAGATCATAACGTGGAGTTTTCGTAAGATGTTCTGTTTATTAGTGAATTTATTTTGTAGACAAGCAAATTATCTGTTAGCAGTGGAAGATATAATAAATTTTGTCGAATGTTTGGAAACACATGAAACCTTAGCTAGAAACTCTCCCTCTTAAATTTATCCGCCACTCCGCTGCTAAAGCAAAGTTAAGAGATGAGGAAAGGGCGAAAAGTGTTACACAGCTGGGGTGGGGAACAAGAGATGCCAACTATTTGTGTATAATTCAATAGGAAGTATCATCACTGCTACACCGCTAGTCATTGCTTCGAATTTAGTTAGCTATAGTAATAATATAAATACATGTTCTGGATGATGATAAATCTGAACAGCTGACCTACAATTTGGATGCTTTGAGATATTGTATTTTCATAATTAAGTTGTTTGAATTGCACGGTAAGAAGATAAATGACATACGATTTGTAAATTTACTTGGTTTTGGTTTACAAACTTTACTTGTTCTGTCCTTTATATTTCTTTCTTGTATAGTCAAATGGAATCAAAGTTGGATATGGAGGTGTATCCGTACCTTCAGCCGGAAGAGATGGTGGTACTTCTCAAGGAGGTGGTTGCTGTAGCTGAAAATCGACATTGATCACTCGCTCTCGTGGGAAGCATCAATCCCGCTCTCGAAAGTCGTCTTACACATGTTATTATTGTTCACCAACCAAAAATGCCTATAAAGAAAACTAAAGAAAGAAAAGATAGTGTTTTCTTTTTCTTTCTTTTTAAATGTATTAGTCTTCACACTCCAAGTTGTTTCCTTTTCACATTTTTAAAGTTTAACAATTACATTTTGTGAAAGTAAATAAAAATAAATTGATTGAAGGACAGTATTTGTTGATAACTGTACATTGTTTGATCCATGGATCTTATGATTGTTGTTTATGTTTCCGGGGGCATGTTTCACCTTTCTTATGTTTTCTTACAATTTTCTTCAATAGTTGATTTCTTAATCCAATTTTTCAAAATTCAGATAATCGACTTAAAATATTTAATTAAAATGATTTTACAAAAAATTTAGTTTGAAGAAATATAATACAATCTGGGGGGGCTTACAACGTCAGCTGACCGATTTCAACATGTCCTACACCATCAAAAGATTGATTTTGAAGACCTTAAACATACCTAGACCTTAATCTTTAACTCTCAGTTCCATATATAATAAGGGTCCTAGCTCATTTAAAAAATCTGACATCAGAATTTCAGAGATCACCCTCGAGAAATCTTTAGAATATATATATATAAAGGGATCTCTGCAAAAGTTTCAAGTTGTCTCCATGCAAAAATGAAGCCCTCCACCCTTGAAATGAAAAAAACAAAGGACTCAATCCACTTTAAGTATAGAATTTTTGAAGTTAAAGTTGATTATGGAATGCGACCAAATTCAAGTATTAATTCAAACCGTGAAGTCAAGATTCATATCATCGAGTTCCCCAAGTTAAAAAAAACGTCAGAGCTAACGGTTTATTGGTTGCTACACCCCATAGGCAGTACCCTTAAGAGATAGCAATCTTAAGGGTAACATCAAACCAACCAAGTCTAACATAGAAAAATAAGAGATATTCTTGTAATAATTTTAGAATAACATCAAACCAACAGGTCTAAGCATAAGAGAACTATTCTTGTCATAATTTTAGACTTTTTTTTGGGATTTCTATATGCAGATATCCTGAACCAAACATTATTTTAAATAGCAAAAGATCACATTAATTTTAAAAAATCTTTATGAAAATTATTGATGAAGACTACCAAGATTTTCAACTGAAGATTCGAATCTTATCACTTTTTTCTTAAAAAAAAATATTATATTTTCTTTGGAAGAACTCAACAATATATCTATAATCTGTCGTCATGCCAAGTAATAGTCCAACTTCAAGAAAATGGAAATGAATATTTTAAACGCTCAAAATCATGATACTTTCTTAATTTTACCCTACAAAGAAGCCTCAACCATTTCATTGTAACTTCGCTTTATATATATATATATATATATATATATATATATATGTGTGTGTGTGTATGTGTGTGAACATTATAGACCAAAATTGATCTCACAAGAATAAAATAAAATAATTTTAAAATTTTCATATATAATTTATGTAAAAACAGAAAACATAAATTTATTCCGAATCTCAATATCATCTGAAAGTGCAGGGGTTCCCTCAAAATCCTATGAGATCTAATATGAATATACCATTGAGATGATACTGGTAATGACCTAATGGGATGGATTATAAGCATTATTAATTGAATTTTAATAAGCTAAGATTTTATTTAATTAAAAGGTTACTCCAATTTTTGTGTTTCAGTGTACAATTTTTTGTTATTTTTCTACGATGGTGGACTGTTAATTAATTATATTGACATCAAGTAATTTCGTAGCAAATTCATAGTAATTATGAGTGTATGCAATGAAAGTTTAAGTTCGAAGTAATTTGATGGGATTTTCTTGATTTGTTTATATCCATAGAAATTAATGATTTTTTTTAAAAAAAATTAATTCGGAATTCAAATTTACTCATTTTAATTTTATATTCAAAAGCTGCTTTAAATTTTTACCAAAAGTATAATTTAATATCTGATTTTAAAGAATTCTAAATCTCATTTCAAACCCCGATTTCATTTGATTTATAATCTTATTGTTAGTAGATAAACCAAAAAGTATAAATTCTCAAAAAGAAAATAAAAAACAAATAAAGGATAAAAAACGGACACCCCCTAACATTTACCTCATTTAGCACTTCACCACCTAACCTTTCCAAACATGCATTTAAGCCCCTGAATATTTTTAAGTAATGCACCTAAACAATATTCGGGAACAATTTTCCAGAATATTATGTCTGCAAATTCCGTCAAGTGTGTCCCATATGCCACGGTTGAGGGTATTTGTCTTTTCATGTATTTTTTACAAGAGTTTTACGAGTAAAATTCATCAACCGTTGGTATACTCGTAAAATTTATTTTCATGTATTTTTTGATGTGTATACTCGTAAATTTTATGCAGAAAATACATGAAAAAAAATACATACCCTCGACCGTGGCATGTACGACTCACGTGAGAGAATTTACAGCCAGAATATTCGGAAAAATTGTTCCCGAATATTGTTTAGGGGATTAAATGCACTACCTAAAATTGTTAAGAGGGTTAAGCATACGTTTAAAAGGTTAGGAGTTGAAGCGCTAAATGAGGTAAACATTAGGAGGTGTCCGCTATATCCATAAATAAATAATCTAATAGCCTACACCGTTTACTTCAAGTCTTCAACATATACTTAACCAATAAGAACGAATTCTTGCTCTTTTTTTGTGTCATTTGTGTGTAATTGCACATAAGCACACACTGATACATTCTTCTCCCCATCATTTTCTACTATCGGTTCCCGTTGTGCTTCGGGGGCCCATTTTATTTTGTAGGGGCGTCTTCACTCTCTTAAATTTGTGTGTTTTCTCTCCCTAATACATTTGTCTCTGTCTTGAATGTATCACCTCACCTGGTATTCCGGCGGGAGAAAAGGAAGTACAAGTGTATAAGGAAACAATTCCCCTGCTTCTACGAAACTGTATCGAAGTGCTTCGTGTCTTTGTTCTTTTCCTTTAGACCCTCTTCCTCATCAATAATATTTTCTTCTGTTATCTGTTTTCATCTTTCCGTTTTGGCAGTTTAAAGTCTTCATCTTGTTCATGAGGTACTCCCTTTTTCTCATCCATCTGGTTATGCGATTGTGCCCGTTTATTATCATTATTTTTCCTGTATATGTAGATGGCTTTTTTTCCTGTATTCTTTCTTCATTTGTTTGTGTTTTGGGTTAAATTTTATGGGTCTGGGTTCAAAACTTTAAATTCAGTTTGTCCTTGAGGTTAAATTGCGATCTTTGTGTGTTTTTTGGTACTGGAGTTGTACTCTTTCATGAATTTCGTTTAGTTTTTGCATGCGGGGTACGGATTTAATCTCAAGATGGTGGTGTTAATTTTTGTTGTCTGTGCGGTTGGAAGTTTATGAGTATCCAGTGAACTTATTTGCGTTGGTGTTTGTGATTGGGTTGACCTTAATTATGTCGTATAGGGAAGTTGGTATGTTTATTTATTTAGTTTTGATTGAGATGCAAGGGTCGCCTCTGACCATTTTGCATTTGCCAATGTTTATTATGCGATATTTTTAATCATGTGCTATGATAGATTCTTGTTGTGCTCATTACTTTTCTAACGTGCTCAGCTTTCTTTCATCGTACTTCTTGTTTCATCAATTAGTTAATAGCTTACTTCATTTTTTGTCCATTTGATCGTCTGTTATGCACGTAGGCCGTTAGTAATACACGTAGGTAGCTAAGTTCGCCTTGGATGCTCATTCCCCTTTATGTCTAAAAATGGCTTCTTATTAATTCAAAACATTAAAAAACGTAATTGGAATTTTGTGTTTGATGCACTGTATTTTTTTAACTTGGTAAGATGATAATATTATGTATTGCTTTTCCTTCATTGCTTGGCGTTGCACTTGGCAGGAACATACTTGTATTTAGGGGTATGAAGAAGTTTCTATGTATGTAAGTTGAAGTAAGAAATTGAAGTGATCAGGGGTAGACTTATGAACAACTCTAAAATTTGAATTAAAGTTATCGTTATATTCTTTTTTTGTGTCAGGGTATGATCATTTCTGGCTGTTTGTGCTCTTGTTTGATTAAATTGATCTGGTTCCATTATACCGTGGTGTTTAAGTAGTCCTTACTATGCATTTTTTCATTCTAATTTTTACATTTGTTATCTATTTTGTCTGTGGACTTGCTGATTTAGCTATTAATGATACTCTGTTTCCTATTTCAGTGCTTTGCCTTTGTAGAAAGTGATATTTATGGAGCAATCATCGAAAAATTCAATTGCTGGTTAGTTTGAAGAAATTTTTATCTCCCATTTTTTACTTTTAACCATTTGCTACATTACAAGCATTTTTTAAGTGGATTTTGGAGGTATATATTTTCTTATATCCTAAACTGCATTTTTTTTAAAAAAACGTTTTTAGGTTCATCTTATCAATTAAATATGAGTCCATGGAAAGAAAACAACTCACAGGGACTTCCAATCGTAGCTGATTCATATCATCCGTCTAGTGATGCTAGCTTGTTTTCTACCTCGTTACCAATCCTTCGACATGAAAAACGTGAGCACAAGAAGCAAGCTGCACTGACTGTAAACAGTTGTGAATTTTTTCCTTGTATATACAAATTTTCATGGAAGAGCATCTTCTGATATGCAGTTAGTTTTACCAAACCTGGACAAATTTGTGGATCAATTGATGGTGGTCTCCCTAACCTAAATAATCTCTGTCTGGAAGAAGGTAGGGATCCATTAGAAGATGTTGAATTGAGTAGACTCGGAATCTTTCTTCCTGGCGATGGAGATGATCTTTATGCTGGCTTTGAGGATGATTTTGATTTTAGTGGGTTGCCAACTCGAGTTGAGGACTTGGATGATGATATCTTTGGAAGTGGAGGGGGAATCGACATCGAATCTGATAATCAAGAGAATCTTGCAATTGGTGGGTCGACGTTAAGTTCTTCTGACAGTGGTATCATTGGAAGCACCATTGCTCATGGTTTCACGAATGCTGTCAGGACCTTTTCTGGTGAGCACCCATCTGGAGAGCATCCTTCAAGGACTTTATTTGTTAGGAACATCAACAGTTATGTCGAGGATTCTGAACTTATGATCCTCTTCGAGGTATTATTATTTAGATTTTAAGGTTTTTGCAACTTGAAGTGTTTTCATCTCCAACTCTCAGTTGTTACTTCTTGTTTATTCTGGATTAGTCAGTTGCATTAGTTGGTTTCAATGGTGAAAGAGTGTCAGTATTATACCATTTTCATAATGTGTAAAATGAGCTTTAAAAAAAGGAATTTAAGATTTATTTTACTGAATGCAGTTTTTTTTTGCAGGAGATGCATTATAGTTTAAATAGTTCTCTTTTTGGTCCTTCTTATGATGTGCGCTCACATGTAGTTCCTGATTGTGTGCCCTTCTAGAGGGGAACAATGTTTCGCATTTTTCATGAGTGTTTTTAACGATTTGTAGATTGATAGCAGATTTTTTAAGTTGGACTTCATCTCCAACGTTTCTTTTCTAAACCTCCATCATCGGGAATTTACTTTTTGTTTCTCGATAATTAATTGATAGAATAAGTAGTTTTGTTTACAGATTATTAGTTTTCTCGTGTAATGGCAATTGGCATTTTCCCAGTTTTTGTAAGTTCATTAGTCTTTCAAGGCTTAAAAGTTCGAAAATTGTATGATTGCCCCATTTCTCTGCTAATGCTAATGTTATTTCCATGTCCATGTTATTCACATTTCTGTTTTTATTTTTATTTAATATAATCGTTAAATTTACGATTTCAAAATTCGATTGAAACTGACTTATCATTCACTATTTTGTTCTTCTCCTGATAGCAATATGGAGATATCAGAGAACTTTATACCGCATGTAAGCATAGGGGATTTGTGATGATATCTTATTATGATATCAGGGGTGCCCGTAAAGCTATGGGCTCATTACAAAACAAGCTATTAAGAGGAAGAAAACTTGATATTCATTTTTCGATTCCAAAGGTTCGAACAGATATAATTTTTTTCTTTTTAGCAATTAGTTTTCGATAGTTGACCTTATACCGACTACCTTTTTCGCTACACGCAGATTAACCCCTCTGAGAGAGACTTAAACCAAGGAACTCTTGTAGTGTTCAATTTGGATGCATCCGTATCCAAGGACGCCCTCCTAAAAATATTTGGAGCTTATGGGGAAGTTAAAGAGGTAGAATATTGCCTCATGTTAAGTTGTCATTTATTACTTTCCATATAATTTATTTGCTTCTCGGAGTAATCACATCAGTATTATTTGCATTTTGAATGAAAATGTAGATAAGGGAAACCCCTCACAAACAAAACCATAAGTTCATCGAGTTTTATGATGTTAGAGCCGCTGAGGCTGCTCTCAAGGCTTTAAATAGATGTGACATAGCAGGAAAGCGCATAAAGCTTGAACCTAGCCGACCTGGTGGAGCTCGACAGAGGTACACTTCTCATTTTCTACTACCTTGTTGGTTGCATTGTTGCAGTGCAAGTGAGCCAAACTACTCGGTTGAGTCGAGATTTAACTTTAATGTATCAAGCTCGAGTAAATAATTTTTTTTTATCATTTTCAACTATTGTCTAAACTATTATTTATCCTTGATTTTATCATAAATTATAAAAAAATTAAAGAGTACTTTCATCAATATCAGTCAAAAATCAAACTCAAATTATATGCTCGAGAAAATCAAGCTAGTCATGCTTTGAGATACTTGAAAATTACTTGGGTCAAGCTTGGGCTCAAAAATTTCATTTGGATCGAGCTTGAGATTGAATATTGAATTTTTCCCCTGTCGAATTGGGGTTGGGTGTTACTTGAGCTTCGGTTGGCTCAAGTGCACCACACCTGTACACTGGCATGGTTTTTTCCCCGTCATTTTAAACATTTCATTGATAATCCTCCATAATGCTTGAACTTCTGTTTTTTTCCTTGCATACAGCTTAATTCAGCGACTGAGTCAAGTGCAGGAAAAGGAAGAAGGCCGAGGTTTTCGGCATCAAGTTGGTTCACCTGTAGCCATCTCTCCCCCAGGCATGTTATGGTGCACATGTTTTACATTGATTATAAACGCCAGTTAGCTAAGAGTCAACGCGTTCTTTGCAGGTACTTGGCGATATTTTGGCAGTCCAGTCGAGCACAATCCATTGCGCGGTTATGATCAACCACAAAACTTCAGAAGCCAGATCTCTGTCGGAAGCTATCAATCTTCTGGTTCAGCCTCTCCACTTCTATCTCGGGTTTCAAGTCCCATGAAGATTGTATCCTTCGGTAAGGATACTGGAAGAATAGGTCATCTGAATCAGCATCATTCTTCTGTTCCTAGTACAAAGTTAAGTCTGAGTCCTGGACCAACCTCACCATTTAGTGATTCCAAGCCATCTAGTTACGGAACGCTTTCAGGTACTGAATTTCTCTGGGGAAGTCCCACTATTCAATCGGAGCAGGTCAATTCTTCAGCCTGGTCACCATCCTCGAAGGGATATCCACTTCCTTCTAGTGGACAGGGAACAAGTTTTCTTTACGCTAGTCAGCACGATAAATTTCTCGGCTCACATCTGCATGTGGGCTCTGCTCCATCTGGTATTCAACTGGAAAGACACTTTGGTTTGTCCCCCGAGTCTCCTGAAACATCTTACGTCAACCAGGGAGTTTTTGGAGCCACAAAGTTTAGTTGTAACAATGAGAGTCACGTACTGAATATGACCGCCCCAGTGAGCCTAGGAGGTGCTTTTACCAGTAATTTCACCCAAAGTTGTTCTCCTAGTTCAAGAATGCCGTGGATGTCTAAAAATGACTCAACATATTTTGGAAATGGTACTTTTGGACGCAAGGGAGCAACCAGCTATGATGAAATTATTGACTGTTTTCGAATTGGAAGGACCAATGATGAAGTTCAGGTGGAGAACAATAAACAATATCATTTGGACTTGGAGAAGATTGTCAACGGGGAAGATAGTAGGACCACACTGATGATTAAAAACATCCCAAACAAGTAAGAATCAAGAAAACATTATCTTGTGAATTGTAATGTTATACCTTAATATACGTGCTATTCCATCTGACTGTAGGTACACTTGGAAGATGTTAGTTGCTAACATTAATGAGATACGGGAGGTTATGTGTGATTTTATCTATTTGCCAATAGATTTTAAGGTAATTTTTGGTTCAATAAATTTTCTTTATGTTCACTCAGAGAATCATAACAGCAATATTATACATTATTTTTTGGTTTTTCAGAATAAGTGCAATGTTGGGTATGCCTTCATCAACATGGTGTCATCTTCACATATCATCACCTTCTATAAGGTGCGTGCTTTATTTCCTTGTTTCTTCTAAGGTTTGAAGGAACCATTTTGCTTCTTTTTGTGTTGCACGATTGTTTATATTATACTTTATCTGGAGGTTTCTCTCGATAGTAACTCTGACCAGTCGCATAATTATAGATATGTTTTATCACTACAAAAATTTGAATCTTTTGGGTAACAAATAAACTCGTCACACATAAATCTTTGCAGGCATTTAATGGAAAGAAATGGGAGAAGTTTAATAGCGAAAAGGTTGCTTCCCTGGCATATGCAAGAATACAGGGACTGCCAGCTCTCATCTCACACTTCGAGAATTCAAGTTTAATGAACGAAGACAGGCATTGCCGACCAATTATTTTCAAATCAGAATGCCAAGGGACTGGTGATGTGGTATATATTACATTAGATATCTAGCAATAATATCCTCACTTGACATGGAGTTGGTCGGGCTCTGAGCTTATAATATACGTGTTGAACACCACCTTAGTTTATTAGATAATGGGTAAATGGAAGAGTTTGCATACATAATTACCGTGAAAAAATATCTATGAAACTGAGCTATTTTTTTCAAGAAAACTGTTGATAAGTTCTATGATGCGGTACAATAGTTGAAACCTATTTGAATTTTTAAAAAAGAAGCTGAAGGAGAAACGATTAAAACCCACGTTTCTTTGCTTCTTGATTTCAGCTTTTTAAGAGCCTTTAATAAATGCCAACCAAACATCAATTTTTTTTTCAGAAAAACTTCTTCATCCAAACGTACTCCATGACAATCTATGCAAAATGTAGCAAAAGATCTGAGATGGCAGCCTGTTACCCTGACAACCAAACCACCACGATGAACAAAAAGCAAAACAGAACTATAAATAACTTCAGATTTTTGTTCATCCTTTCCTAAATCAAAATTCTAGTTCTATCCCTGCTTCAAGCATCCATTTTTACTTGAACTTGGTAGTGATCTGTGCAAAAATTTAGTGTACTTCATTTTTTTTATCTGCAAAAAGAAATTTGTTTCATACGAGTTCAAGGGCTATTCGATTCCAAATTAGTGTTCGTCATAGTCTAAGGGCTTTTATTTCTTGCACTTGCTTGGGTTAAATTAGTTTGTCTCACTTCATATTTGATTTGTGCATGCTTCTGTTTCTGTTGTTTTGCTGAGTTAGTAGTATCTATTCTCAATACCTGATCTGGAGTCATTTTTCTGCTACACAGGAACATTTTCTATCTGGAAATCTGAATGTTCTCATACGTCAGCCAGATGGATCTTACACAGGAGATTCTCTTGATAGCCCGATGGGCGAACCAGACTCTCAGTAAGAAATGTTCTGCAAAAACATTTGTATAATACTTGTGTTTTACATTTTTCTGTACATGTGAAACTGGATCGTCAGCATTTTGTCCATATGTAACACCAGAAAGTGGTTGCTAATACGAACAGCAGCTTGAAGCTTTGCAATGTTCCTGCTCATCTGTCTTAAATGCTTCCTCTTGTTTTTCCGGTTTCTTCTTTTGTTTTCTAAAATTTGACAAATTATATCGTCGTAGATTACATTGGTTTATAGATGTCAAAAGGGTCTGAAAGTATACATAGATATTGGATGGTGTGTTATTTCAGAATTGAATATATGGGTTATGGACAAACTTTACATGATACTTCACTTTAATGCACATATTTATCAGTCCTTGGGTGATAGATCTGCTCTCTTTTATGTACTTTGTGTTAAGTGAGATAGAGTGAACAATTGACCGATTTGGTTACCAATCTTAACGAATAACAATAAATCGAACTAAATTGAGTTCATCGGTTTATTTTTCGAAACTGAACTAATTGAATTTTTAGAATTATTAAAGTAACATGTTTGAAACAATTGAAATAGGAAATTTTGTTTAATTTGATGGACCTGGTTATAACTAGTAACTTGCCAGTCAATGAACATGTTTAGCTTGTTTGACTTGGTTTTTTATTTCTCAGGAAATAAGCGAAATTGAGTCTATCTAACTTAATTTCTCGATTTTATAACTAAACTACCTAATAAATTGAATTGAAGGACTGAAATAACAGAATTTGCCTGATTATTTTTATTTACCTGAAGTCTCGCAGTAAACATAGAGGGCCACAAGTTCTTGTCTAGATGTAGTTGACATGCATTATTGCTCCCAACCTCTTGAAAAAACAAGTAGCCTAAAGAATTAAAGTTGACAACACTCGTTCATAATCAAGCTGTTAGTAAAGCATACCACCTAGACAGCCACACAGGTATGGGAGAGGTAGTTTTTGGGAGTAACACAGGACAACAGGAAGCAATTGTGATAACAGGTAGTCCCAACCGATTTGGACGGTCTTCTCGCATGTACCAAACAACCTAGTGCTAAACAGATTATTTGTTCGTTGCTACCCTATCAGAACCTAACAAAATGATCTCAATTAACAGTACCCATTATGGAGCATAAACAATGTGTGCCACCCTTTTTATTGAATCCTGGGCAAATCCTTAGATTTGGAGAGCATCGGCTATGGATCCTGCAAGACTCAAAACTTCAAATGGTGGCTTATTGGAGATGGCTTTCACAGTGTTAATGCAAGAATCCGTGATCCAGAAATGGGTGAACGCCTTCTCAAAGTCTGCTAAAAACGTCATCATCAGCAACAAGATAATGGAAAAGATTCGGTTAAACTAAAAAAGCAAGCGATACCTTCACTCTTGTGAACAAAACGATCCCAAGACCTCTTTGGAAACACCGCATGAGTTACGTAGGCACTCACTTTGGCTGCACCGTGAGAAGCTAACACTTTCTGACAAAACAAAAAGCCATATAACAATGAGAAATAACATTCTCGAGTCATCACAAATATGCTGCCTATGTAATTTAAAATTGGTGCGATTACCAACAAACATTTAGTTGAAGCGAAACGCTCTATCTTGAAAGGGGGAGATCGTGGGCTTCAGTCTTGAGATATTGAGCTCATTTTTCATACTCGAACTTGAGACATCATAAATACCTTCCTTTTTCTTTTTGGATCCGTATCATGATTCTTGGTTGCTATGACGATAGCAAGATCAAATAAAAGTTGACTGACTTTGAGAGCAGTATTAACGTCAAACATAATATAATATCAAAGATAAACTGAGCTTAAAATGTTGGAAAATTATACTCCAGCGAGAACAAAGTGAGAGTCAAGAAAGGACACCTGACACTCGATTAGGGTGCCACCAGATTGCACCAAGTCATCAACAATGACAACATGGCAACCAGAAGGATTACCCTCTCTTTTATCCTAACAATTCTTTTGTCCCCTTCACGAACCTTGTTGCAAATGACCTGTGCCAAAAATAAGATATAATCTCCAAGAAATAAGTAATCGCATTTCAATTACTTTAACCAACCATAGGAAACCGATCCAATAGCTTGTGGAATCGTTTCCAAGCTCCATCATCTGGAAACGCAACAACTATCTGCGGAAAGAAAGTTAAGTTGCAATTAAATATAATATACTTACAAGATAAAGCAAATGATTTATTGACACTCTATGAAGCCATTATTTACTAACATTTTAGGGGGAAAAAGAACCCACCTTATCAGATTCAGGAAGCTGGTGAAGCCGCTGGCTTGTGGGATCCCAGTCTCAAACAAAGGCAAAATATTGTCACTAAAATAAAATCTTTCCCGTTGAAAATGAAAGATGGAAAAAAGCTATTAGTTTCGAGTTAAGAGACAGGACCATTGCTATTCCAAAGTCCAAACTACTTCGAGAAACAGAGTACACAGATCTGAATAGGTGAGATATAAACAGAATTATGTATAATAAATTATAAGTGACACGAATACTACTATAATCGAAAATAACCTGCAAATCATGTATGTCATAGATAACTAAAATGGTGGGACCACCCCTTGAGATAGGAGTGTCTGATAGCATTCTAGCCAAGGTAAATGCAGTAGCAACATCTCCTTCCTCTTCAATTCTTTCGAAAAAACCAGTTGGAAAGAAAGGAAGCATCACAGTAAATGATGCAGCAAACAACATGGGAAGTGCATAGATCACCGAAAGCTGTTCAAAAATGACTGAAGTTGAACTGAAAGATGCTAAAAAGGCAACATGCTGGCCTCGAATGTCTTGTGCCATTCTGTATGAAAAGATTTAGAAATCCGTCATCGAAGCTCCTGTCACACAGTCAAATTCAAGCTAAACTAAATCCAACAAAGCCTGAACTTAATTTCGAAAGTGAAGCATCGAAAGTGAAGCTCCTGGCAGTGTCTTTGGGCAACGAAGATCGCAGATTGGCGATCGATCGAGTGGAGCCAGTGGCAGAATTTTGAATTTTTTTTATTTTGTTGCGATTTCAACGTATGCTTTACCCGAATCTTTTGTGTAGTAAATCATTGTGATTGGATGTTATATATCGTGATCTTGAGTACGTGCTTGAGTAACGCACTGGTTGCACATAATTGATCATGGACTATTGATGTGTGTAGCGTGTGAATTCATCGCATCTCGGGGGCAAAGGCAAGGAGTAGCTCTTATAAGTGGACTACAAGGTACGTATTGACGTACGAACATTCTAGTTGACATTATGATCTACGCCATAGTAGTTTTATTTGTTATTTGATGCAATATGTGATGGAATTGATAAGTATATTGATTTATATTATGTTATTGTGAAATCGATGTGATTATGTGCCGCCATAGCGATGATGTTACGTGCCGCTATGAGCATTGTGATTGATGAACACTATCATGGATTGCCTTAATAGTAAGAGTTGAAAATGAAATATAATGGTTTATATGAATTATAGAGATGAAATATGTATATTGTTATGTTATAGTCTGAGAAATGAGATTGATGTATTGCTATATTAGCGATGGGACTACGTGCCGCTATTAGCAGTGGGATTGTGTACTGCCGTTATAACAAGCGATGGGATTATGTGAGATGATAACATGTTATTA
Source organism: Haberlea rhodopensis (assembly GCA_907163345.1). Classification (NCBI taxonomy): domain Eukaryota; kingdom Viridiplantae; phylum Streptophyta; class Magnoliopsida; order Lamiales; family Gesneriaceae; genus Haberlea; species Haberlea rhodopensis. The sequence goes on along the minus strand of CAJQUN010000008.1, from coordinate 10,673,860 downwards.
TTGTATATTATACGAAATTATGTTGTTACTTGCCGCTGTCATGCTGTAGTGATGGGATTTACGAGATTGAAATGACGTAGTACCGTTGTTAGGATATTATATGGTGTTGTGATATTATGGTGCCACTGTTATGGTAAATTGTGGAGTATAATATGTCGCTAATATGTCGAAGCGATGGTACATGCAACTGTCATATCAAAGCGATGGGTATATTATACATTCCGTTTTAATTATGTTAAATCAATGTGGAATGATCGCGGGGCTCGTTGAAGGGAGCGATTGTGATGTGAGTTGGTATATATATATATATATGTTGATATTATATTATATATTGTTGTTGTTGAGCAATTATATGCAGTGACTGTGAGATATCGAACAGAGTAATACTGATAATGTGAGCTTTGTTGCCATTGAAGGGTGTATATGAGAACATCGCATCATGGTAAGATGCATTATTGTTGAACATGTGGATAGCATGTAATCGTTTGTAGTAAGTGGTGTTTTCGATGGATCAAGAATCATTCGGGGAGTATTTATTTACGTCTATAACTTGAAATGTGCAAGATATACATTTGTATTTCTATATTTGTGTTTTGGTATGCTCACCCTATGTGGGGCTGTTATCATGAAACAGATGTCAGGTTAGCTTTTGAGGAGTTCGAGGTGATAGAGTTGCTGAGCTTGGGGCTTAGCAGGATTAAGTTAAGTCTGACTACTTGTCTAGTGTTTTAGAATATTACTTTCGTATGAGATTGTAATATGTCAGTCTTAATATGTCAGTCTTGTAATTGTTCGATGTCTCTTTCCATAGATTGTCGTCGTTGATTACAATTAGTTGTTGGATGTTTTATTTCGAGGATTTGTTTTATTGTTGAGTAATTTGATTGGCCAAATTACGTCGAGAACGGTGTCAATTTTTTTAAAAAATACTTGTTTTAGTCGATGGATGTTGTTTAGCGTTAGCGGGGTCTTACAGATTTTATCACCCCAAAAATTGGGAATTAATATGATAATGATGATACAAGCATTATAATTTTAATATAAATGACACAAAAGCGCTCAAACAATATACATCTATATAGATAAACAAAACGAAAAACAAATACTTTGTAAATAAAATTTTATGTTTTGAAGATTCAAAGGTTTGAAATTGAATGGTGTGAACCATTGATTACTTTGTACATTCTATTAAGATCTAGTTGAGAATAAAATAATTAATAACCGATTGCTTACCTCTATTGTAATTTACTACTTTTGAGTTCTTAAGATTTGAAGGTGAGAGTGGAGGTCACTATTCATATGAAGATTCAAGGTGTGAATCCTAATTAACTATTTTACTGATTTTTATTTTAATTACAGGTTTTCATTTTAGTAATTAATACGGTAGAAAATGGAGTCAAAAGCCTTCACAAAAAAGAAGTTAGTAATGGTAGCCCATAAATATTAGTAAAGTATATATTATAAAGGTTGGGCTAAACTTGATTTTTTTTGGGTAAAATTCGGGGCGGTCTAATAGGAAAAAGTTTTTTCGGTTTAATCCACCAGAAATAAATGCTTTCAACTAGGTCCATTTTTTAAGGTAATGACCAAAGTAAGTATTTTTGTATCTAGCGGTGCACATATATTACATTTACATACACTGCATGAGTCATGCACTGTTAGTATCTAGTGGTGTATGTATATTACATTTACATATACCACATGAGCCACATGCATATTATATGCATTACTAGACTCATACAATGCATGTATATCATATTTACATATACTTAAATTAAGTGCACTGTTAAACTAATGTGGTGCATGTTTATTGCCTCACCTGAAAACCCATCAACCACGCCAGCAGCCAATACAAGCACCACCTCTCTCACATCTTCTCCTCTCATAAGCCATTATTTCACAAGTGGCAGCACACTCCCAATTCTACGCCACCTTCCATTTCTCTCTGCAAAATTCTCAAGCAATCAAGATTCATGGGCACTTGCGCGCTCTCCGACTCTTCATCCCATCAAAGAAAAGCAACCCCTTCCGAAAATACTGAAAACTAGTGCAATAAAATATCAAAAAACAGCGTACACAAGCACCCGAGTTAGAGAGGCGTGAGGATGCGAAGCTGCGGAAAATGGGTTTCCGAAATACGGCTGCCGCTGAAGAACTCGCCGATTTGGCTCGGAACCTACTCCACAGCCGAAATAGCAGCTTTGAGCATAAAGGGTAATTCAGCTATTCTGAATTTCCCTCAACTCAAAGAATCGCTGCCGCGGCCCGCTTCGGCCTCGCCGCGGGATGTTCAGGAGACGCGACGAAAGCGGCGGTGTTTCTGTTTTTCCAACAGCCATATTGTTTTGGATCATTTGGAACCCTTAAAATTGATTACATATCCCTTTGGATTACTTGCAGAGGTGAATATGAGATAATGGAGCTGCTATGGGAGAATTGGCAACTTGTGGCGCAGACCCATAAATCATTGAAGAAGCTCCGATAGGAGACAATGCGATCAGATACAATATCGTTAAGAATTTGTAAACAAATGTATTTTAGTCCTAATAAATAGATTAATTATACGTTTCTTGGACTTACTTGAAATAAATTTCTTAAAATATTATTTAGTTAGAAAAAAAATGTTTATGTGATTTAGGTTAAAGATATTTTGAGATGTGGTAACCAAATATAATTTCGTAACTATTGGGCATGAGAAGTTCATAACTATTCATCGTAAGTGGTCGGTCATACTGACTGGTTGAAGCTCATTCTAGCCCATCGTATTCTGTCCTGAACTTCGAAACATCGAATTTCCTGCTTTGAACATGTGGGCCCTACTTTTTTTTTCATGGATTTTTTTTGATTCAAAACAAAAAATATATAATTTCGTTTCATTTGTAAATGCAAATTTTGTTAATAATTTGTATATAATATTTATTGTCTGTATTGGTTTTTATAAAGTGCTCAAACTTTAATGTATACCAGTACAATATTTTGATTGATTTTAATTGTTGGTATTGATGATATTTTTTCATTATTCATACAAGTATTTTTCATTTAATTATTTTTTTAAAGGCATGTGTATCATCTTGTACCATATCCCAAAAGTTTAAGAAAAGTATATACCTTGTATTTATTATGAGTTGGTTTAAACGTTATTAAGCACATGTTATGATGTACTAGGAGAGTTATTCCTGGTGTCATTCCCACCTAAGGTAGGTGGATTTCCCAATAAAGTGTTTATTCTTTGATGGGGTTGCCCACACTTTTTATTTTTTTATTTTTTTTTGTTTTTTCAAGTACATTGTATAATTTTAGGGAAAGATCTCAAACTCGAGAGCTCGTGATTTCACTTATAGGAAAGATATCAGCTGGGTCAAGGGCATTCGACTCCCACACTTGCTTGAGGTGGGGATCATGAGGTGTGTAAGTGTTATCCTTTGAAGGGGTTCGCCCGCACCTTGTTTCGAGGTGAGATCATGAATGAGTTTTGGTTGATGTTTCTAAGGGCTCTTTTTTTTGGTGCAGATCAATCATTGAATGTGAATATTTTCATCCAATAAAATCTATCTACACATCACACTATTGATAATGCTAGCAACCACTCAACCCATTAATGGATAGTGTATGGAGTGTAACTCTCCTAGTGTAGTATAGAACTATCTTTATGATGCCAAGCAAATTGCGCTATGTTTGGTTTCGTTTTAGTGCTTTGGGGAAAATAATACATTTTTTTCAATTAATAATGATAAACTAAAATTTTATTCTGATTTTTCTAACAATACAAATGTCATGTCCTTAATTATATCATAATACATTCCAACGATTAAAAAGAAAGAACAAGAAGAATAATGGATATTATCAGAACAATTTTTATATTAAATTTATAGAAATTATTTTGATAAATAACAATAATTATTTACGCAATCCCGTTCCAAAAAAATTCACTGAATCTGATTCCTAAAATTCCTGATCAAAGGTCTGATAAAATTTGTACCTTTGTAAAATCCATCTCCAATGATTTAACCTTAAAAAATTAACAAGATTCACAGTTATGAAAACTCTCTGACAAAATTTAATGTAAGCTTAATAATTTTACAGCTCACAGAAACGATTCAATTATTTCATTTCAAAAGACAGCTCGATGCAATAAAAAGGGGTCAGAATTGTTTGATGAATCTCCATTTTCCACTCTAATACGGTTTGGACCCGAAATTTATAAGCTCGACCCGACCTCAAGAGGAACTAAGAGCCCATACTATTTTCTAAACAATTATTTTACACATTTAATTAAGTCATTAAATGCACATTCCCATACTTAATTAACCCACCTAAGGGCCCATTTCACTTAATATAAAGGACTTGAATGATAGGTTTTGACGAGGGGCTCTCATTCATCGCCTTTAGCAGCTCTCCATCTCCCCCATTTTCTATCTGATTTTTCTTCCTCCGTTGTTGCACAAAAAACTACTCTAAATTCTTGGTATTATAGTAAAGATTCATAATGGACTAGGTCCCGTAGTTTTTTCCCTTGGGATTTTCCTCGTAAAAATCTTAGTGTTTAATCTATTTTTCGTATATAAATTTATTGTTACAAATCTAACCAAAAACAAGGTAACACGTTCAAAGAAATCAGTGAAGTTTATCTAAAATTAACTGAAATGGATCTAAATATCCGTGCAGAAATCGAAATAAATTAAGTACATATTTTTATGTTCGAATGCCGTTTGAATGTTATCAGTTGTTTGGCTTGAATTTGAAGTTCAAAGAAAGAATATTGCTATTTTTTTTTGTTATTATAATTATAAAGGGACGGGGTTTCTTGAAATCGCCCCCCTCTGATATTTCTTTTATGCACTTCGATTTCCATAATTTCAAATGCAAATCATATATTATATGAGATGACTCAAAAAACCCTATATCCGTTTTAGTTAGTTTGAATTTCTATAAAATCTTGCAAGTTTTACTCATAAATTTTCTCTCAGAAAATCGTGTAGACCTACCTTTTTAAAGAGTAGGTGATCTATAGAAAATACTTATTGAACTTGTTGTGAGTTTCATCTAAAGATCAACTTAATATTATTTGTATAAAATGATTATAAAATGATTGATATGTTAGTTTATATATTTTGTATTAAAAATATATTTAATATTAAGTTGACGTAACAGTATCCAAATCAGATATATACAAGTGAATAAATGATACATTTATGAAAACTTTGAGTTCAACCTAATAACTATCTGTCAGTAAAGTAGTGGTGGCTACTAGCTGTCTCTCCTAGCACAAGAAAGTGTGTGCTCATAATTAATAGTGGGTGAAAGATGATAAATTCAATTGGATTCTATTTTAGTTTTGCCATTAATATTTTTCAGCTGAATGCTCTCATTTACTGCTAAATTTAATGTCGCCTTATCATTTATCTGTTCTTTCAACCACTTCTTGCCATGCCAACATGTGAAACTATGTCCATCTCATTTATCTTGTTTTATATGCAAAACTATCTTGTTGATTGAATTAAATAATTCAGTTTTTATGATAGGAAACTCACTGTCGTTACCCTTTGATGCACAGTTAATAAATCATCAGGCTGATGTAATAGCCTGAAAATCACACCAGTAAGTAAACTGTACTATATAAGTTCGGTGCGACATGCTCAACCGAGAAAGTGTTGATAGAGAGAATTGAACTAGTGACCAAAGGTCTCCACACTCACATACTCCACTAACTCGGCCGTCCAATGAATTAGGTTTACCACATAAAATTTGTGGCGATGACATTCACAGCACCAAACACACACACACACATTTAAACTATACAAAATAATTAAATATCATATTTAGACTGCTTTAGGGAGCAAATAAAATGCTATGGATTCACAACTTAATTGTGTGAGTTCATGTTTGACAATGATTGATAAGTTGAAAATGCTAATATTTCACAACAATTTTTGAAAAACTTTCGATAATGAAGAAAATATTTTGTTTAGACTTTACAATGTAACAATAAGTATGCATATAATAAACATAACTTAAATACTTCAATTTTAATAAGATTTAATTAACAATCTTATATATTAAGTAGGGTTGATATTTCGGTCATATTATAAAAATTATGAATGATAGCGGATTGTTAACGAAATATTAGTTTTTAGTCGCCATTAAATTAATTTGTAATTATTTGGATATTGCTTATGTATTTATTCTATGAATATACATACCATAAGTCACTGTTTGGTACAACGGATGGTATGAGATAAATGACTGATGAATATTTAAAAATCATGGCTCATCATATCTTTATAAATTTACATTACGGTGCCTAAGGGTCCAGTTGGATTGGGGTTTTTTAACAAATTAATCGAAAAAAAAAAAATTTAACAAAATATCCGAATTTTAAAATCATTTTTAAAATGACCCAAAACGCCATCTCAGATGGCGCCTTCAGGTAAAGGCGTCATCTGAGATGGCGGCTTTGTTTATCTGAAAAAAAATAATTGAAGGCGCCATCTTGGATGGCGCCTTCAGATAAAAATATAATTTTTTTATGAAGGCGCCATCCAAGATGGCGCCTTTAGTATAAAAATAAATCGCCGACCCTCTTCTTCTTCCTCACTTCTCATCGGCTTTTCTGAAATTCTTCTCATTCTCATCTCAGATCTTTGCATATTCTTGTGCAAAAATTAAAAAATCATCGTGATTTATCATTTCTGGAGCTTGCTTGTTCAACATTTTTGAATTTCAGGTAACATTACAAGTTTGAATCGAAATTTTTGAAAGTTGTAAAATTTGAAATATGTTGTTGGTTGTTTTTAAATTTTGTTGTTTGGTAGTTTTTATTGAAAAATTAGTTATAGTTTCGAGATAATGGCAAACCGTCGGATGATTTACAAATTTTTAGTTTTTGCCGGAATTTTGTACTCCGGCACGGCTGGGCGGCGGCGGCACGGCGTCGGCGGCGCTCCGGCCCAGGCGACCGTGTTGTCACCGGTAGGGGCGGGTGGTGGTTGCCATGTTGATATTTTGTTATATTGATATTTATTGTGTAATATTTCAGGATGGATTTACAAAGAGGACCAGGACCGATTGACAGTCATCTGCTATCATTGCAGTCAGGTCATCGATCTGAAGCTGTTTGAGCAGGTGATATTGATTCTACACTTCGAGGCAGAAACCCTGATAAGTATTTTTGGGATATTTGCCCCCCGATACTCGTGTTGCGAGTTTGTTGGACAGTTTTGGTTTTTATGGTGTTTATAGGTCTGGTAGAATTACACTTGACTTTCACCTCATCACGGCTTTAGCTGAGAGATGGCGCCGTGAAACACATACTTTCCATCTTAGATCCGGAGAGGCGACCATCACACTGCAAGACATTGCAGTTATATGAGCATTGCCAGTAGATGGTAACGTAGTATCCGGTATTGATTATGATAGGAGTATACCTGACTGGCAAGCATATTGTCATATGCTTTTGGGATTTATACCGGATACTGCACACTTTAAAGGTGCAAAGTTATTTTTATCTGCAATAAACAATCATTTGGTGAATAATGCTCTTACTGAGCATAGTACGGAAGAAGATGTAGCCCGTTATACTCGGGGCTGTGTGTTATTGATGTTTGGTGGAATTTTGTTTCCTGATTCGTCCGGCAATACTGTAAAGTTATTATATGACAGAAACTTTTCTTCGTCAACAATTGCAAATGCCAGAGGTAACACTTGATTATTAGCGTCCATTGTCACGGCAATCAACATCTTATGTTGATATTTCGTATACATATGTGTTCCATCCACGCTTATTACCCGGCGACAATGTTGAAATCCTTCTACACATGGTCGGAAGGCCCAGAACACGTAATTCAATGTCTTCTCTCTTGGTCTGGCATTGTCAATGTGAACCCACTCAATGACGGTGCCGGGATTCCATTTTTGCAAAGCTCCCGTATAGTAAGGCAGTTTCTGAACGGAGCTCTCCCATGTCCCATACACATTCTCAACAGCACGTCGCAAACTAAACCATCCATTTGCATAAGAGATCTCAAATCCATATTTGTCTTTGACTGTTTGAATTACATACTTTATCTCGAAAGCTGGATCACGCCGAACAATTCCCACTAACAAGCTAGCAATCATGTTTTTGTCCAAATTTGCATGATCGATAGACAGCTCACTCAAAAGGCATGTGTGAGAACCTCCATATTTGTTTATTTTGAATAATCCAACTTTCTTCTTCAACGAGGCGCGCAGGTACCATCTACAAGGTGCATCTTCTGTACTGTGTTTGCACACAACTTTCCACAATGTTTTTGTACTTTTCACAACGCGGTACTCTCGTTTTGCAACACGTACATAGTAATCCTTTACAGCTGCCTGCAGATGTGCTTTGTTTTTGAAGACCATATCTACATGCATATCCCCTTTGGAGTAATCGTAATAACTACCCCATTTACCTGTTGGAATGTCTACTGAGTCTGCAAATACTTCAGGATGTGTCATTGAGAAGAATGGAATTGTTGGATAAAGGACATGACTAGTTGTCGTGGTTGTCTCCGGTACATTAACTGACACTTCCTGGGTGATTGGGATCCCTTCATCTTCATCTGCAATTGTTTCTGACATGACACAAATGTCAACCTCATCGTCATCAGCATCATCCTCGGACGGAATATCATCTGGTTCTGACTGAATATCATTTCCCAATTCAGCGAAACTGTCTGCTAGTGGCTCAGGAGCAATAACATCAGCATCTATTGGATCGTCATCGTGGTGTCTACCGGAGACAGTCGGTCGTTCTGCAACTACAGGCAAACAATCTACATTTTTTGGAATATAATCATAGTTTCTTTGTTCCGTTTCTATGTAAAGTTCCAAGCAACTAAGACCTTGTTCTGAATCCAATAGCCATGCTAAATTATAATCATTATCGATTGGCAAAATTGTCTGTCGTACCCCGGCAAAATCTCTAAACATATGTCTTACATGTATTTTCAGAAGAAACTGGTTGCCATCGATGCCCGTGATATTATATATTTCGGTCAACAACTGCATAAAATTAATTGTGCGAGATATTGTGGTAACTCTTATTGGACCACGATCATATCTAATGGTATCCAAATCCTGTAATATATTACCTCCACATTGAATCGACATATCTGAAAAATTTTATAAAATATTACAAATAATTAATAAATTTATAAAATCAATATGATAAAATCAATATGAATCAATAATATAACAACATTTTTACCTGAAAAATACTTCGAGAGTGGTTAATTGAGATTGGAGATTGAACAATTTTAACGATAAAAATAAGATAAGAAACTATGATGATATGTGATTTTCGCTTCGGTATGAAAAATGAAGGGCTCGGCTGGGGTATTTATACCCGAGAAGACGCCATCGGAGATGGCGCCTTCATAAAAAAAATTAATTTTTTATATGAAGGCGCCATCCAAGATGGCGCCTTCAATTATTTTTTTTATCAGATACAGAAGCCGCCATCTCAGATGGCGCTTTTACATGAAGGCGCCATCTGATATGGCGTTTTGAGTCATTTTAAAAACGAATTTAAAATTCGGATATTTTGTTAAATTATTATTTTTTTTCGATTATTTTAATAAAAAACCCGTTGGATTGAGGGATTTGAAGCCATTAATTTTAAATCATTGATTTCAAATACATTTAATTGTTTGGATGAATTTATATTAAGTATATTTTAAATTCATCTATTTACTAATTTATGTAAATGTAATGGTAATTGTGATGTACTTGAAATGCACCTAATATATGTGTAATTTCAAATCCAAATTTCAAATACATTCTCAAATCAAATCATTTCATTCAAATGAAATCCATCCAGACACAACTTAAAATAATAATCCTTGGCAGCCCATAAATATTGCATGTGACTTTTCCCTGACCAGCAAATTATTCTCTCTCAAGATGCATCGAAAGATATAATTTTAATACATAAATAAATAAATAAATAAATATATATATATAAACTAAGTCGGTTTGCGAGGGAAAACTATTTCCCACAAATCCCATATATATCGAAGTTTAATTTCAGAATAAGTTGAATGCCACATATTTATATTTGAGACACTCTTGCACTTTAGAAGATTAATTTGTTGAGTTGATCTTCTGATAGACTTCATAAAATCCCAATATTAAGTAAGAATATTGCACCTATAACCTCAACATTGCCTACAATTTTGATTATTTTTTGGGATCTTGGAAACCATATTTTATCCATTTGGGAAAAAAAACTCCGTCAGTGATATGCATCGCTGCATGTCCTAAGCCATGATAAATGATGAGGATAGCGATAGGTTTGTGACAACCAGCTGAAAAAATTAGTCATATCTCATATTATGAATTGTAATATGATTTCGTTGGGCGTTCGCATGTGTACAACCTGATTTGATTCCTTCTATGATTCATGTAACCCACCCCAATAATTTGTGATTAAAGGCTTATTAGTAGTAGTTGTTGCAAAAAAACATATATACAGAAAATGGAAAAATTACTATTTAAATGCAACTGTAATACACACAACTAACTCACACTTGTTTCAACCGTTTCTATTTATTTCAAACGCTCCTAAAATCTTTATATATACATTGCTCTGCATTGAATTATCTTACCTCGTTCAGTGTTTTCTAAAATTTATTATCATTTTAGGGTTTTCTTTTGGAAGACAAGAAGAATGGAGAAGAAGAGAAGTATGCAGGCACCACTGCTAATTTTGACTGTGATGCTTTCACAAAACTTGGTCCTTTATGCAGCCAACTTTGAGGAGCAGAAGAGCTTCTTCAATTTTCCGCCATCAGGTCACTATATTATTCAGTATATGAGCCATATGCTTCAACAGTTATCACGCATGAAAAATTGTCTATAGTATATCGGGAGGCCGAATATGATGAAAACTTTTAAATTTTATCTATATTTTTTTTCTAAATGTTGATGAAGTTCTATTTTTGGGATATCTTGTCGCCCTCTATTACTCTATCATGTAAAATCCTGGGTCTGGCATAAGTTTGTTCTTAGAAAAATAGGACAATAAGGACTGGCTAGTAATGAAATTCAACCAACATTAAATCTTTTTTTTTTCTCAAATGAGATAGAGCTAATCAGCTGAAGAATTAATTACGCTAATACCAGTCTTTAGAATTGATCAAAAATTGTCTAATGTAAATTGTTTTTACTCAAAAATAGTTCCAAACTTTTGTTTTCGATCAATACTACTCATAATTATTTGTTTTTAATCAAAAGTATTCTCAAAACCCCTATTCAATAATGAGATCGATTTTGTTAAAAAATATGTGATTAAATTTGTTATGTAAATAGACTATTTTTTTACTAAAAATAATTTATGTAAGACTATATTTCATTAACCTAATAATTTGGAACTAATATTAGAAAAGTCCATATGACCATTTTTTAAATTTACCCAAACGACAATCAACATTGAAAGCTAAAATCTTGTTAGTTTTGTGCAGTTTACACCCCTCCGTCACAAGGTTCAGGAAGCAGCTACCCATGTCCAATACCCTCAAAAGGCGGCAGCTACAAATCCCCAACACCCTCAAAGGGAGGCAGCTACACCCCAACACCGTCAAAAGGTGGCAGCTACACCCCAACACCTTCGAAAGGCGGCAGCTACACCCCTACACCTTCGAAAGGCGGCAGCTACGGCGGCACTCCTCCGAGAAAAGGATCCTCGAGTAGTCCTGTATACCATTCTCCTCCAGTTTCAACTCCAACCCCAGTCACTCCTTCACCAGTATACAAAACTCCACCATCCTCTACACAGACTCCCGGCCCTTACAGTTGCATGTAAGTATAAGTTCTTTATAACTCTATTGTTCAATATATAACTCTATTGTCTTGCAGGATTAGAGCCTGCGACGATAGTTGGCCTAAATAATACATTTTTCCGAAATATTGCATGGGCCTACTGATACCCGCTAGAAGATACCACCTGACGAGCCGACCTAGCTCCAAGGCATGTTACTCGTCATTCTTCGGCGAGAGCTCGCATACCCCTCCGAGCTCTTTTGCGAGGCCCGACCTGTTTGGCCGACCTGTTTCACCTTATCTGTTTCTCGTCACTAACTCGACATGAGACCTCTTTTGGAGACCGAGCTGATAGGCCGAGCTCTCCTCATTTCCCATGTTGCTACCGGCTCTCAGCAAGGAAACCAGTTCCCCAAGAGATCTAGTCCTAGATATGCGGAGCAATATCAGGGATTCGATTGTGTTATCAGGATCTTGACATATCTGGGTAAGATTTGGATAAACATGGAAAGAGTCCTTGTTGCAATACTACTCTTAGGTCTCCGCCTATAAATACCAGGTTTGGAGTATTGATTAAGAACTAATGTTATAATTGCTTTCACTTACAGCATATATTCTCTTCATATTCTCTCGCCTGACTTGAGCGTCGGAGGGGACCCGCCGGAATAACTTCCGGCCCCTTCTCACACTTGCTTCGTATTTTCAGGTCATTGCAGAGGATATTTGCTAATACCTAGGCTGTTATATTGAGTGTTGAAGAAAGAGAGGTGAACCCCCTCTCTATTGATATCAGAGCAAGTCATCGCAAATTTAGGTGATATCAATTGGCGCCGTCTGTGGGAAAATTTACTGAATTGAAGACGTTGATATGGCTGGACGACGTGGACGTGGGCGTGGAGTCAGGAGGAATCAGGAAGAAAGATTAAATACCAGTGTGGAAAATCAAGATGTTCCTCCGCAGCAGGAAGATCAGGCACCTCCATCTGTTATGAAGGTGGGAGATATGACTATGGAGCAACTGGCACAATTCATCAGTCAGACCATGCAAAATACTCTTTTCCAACACCAGGTTCCGCCACCAACGGAATCTAATCAACCTCCACCGCCTTCTCAAACAAATCAGGCGCCTTCGCCTGTTCAGCCAGAACAGGCCCGTGAAAACAATAGGGTAGCCAGTGCTGTGGTAGATACACAAGTAGAGCCTCCGCTAATAGATCCAATGGAGGCTGTATGGGGAGAGATAAGGCGATTGGCTCAGCATCTTGGTGGCCGAACTCCAGTGGTTAGGAGAGAAAGTCCATTCTGCCTAAATATTCTAAGAGAGGAACTCCCGCCAAATTTCAGACAACCTGCCGTGGGAGAATATGATGGAAGCACAGACCCTGAAGAGCATCTTGGAAGATTTGAGAATGCTGCTCTGTTGCATAGGTATTCTGATGGGATCAAGTGCCGTGTTTTCCTTACCACCCTGGTTAGATCGGCGCAACAGTGGTTTAATTTACTTAAACCAAACACTGTAAGCTGCTTTGAGGAGTTCAGTTCTGCCTTTCTAAACCAGTATGCCAGCAGTAAGAGGTATCAAAAAACTTCTTTGAGCCTGTTCACTACCAAGCAGAATGAGCAGGAGTCCTTGAGGGAGTTCGTACAACGCTTTAACGGGGTAGCCTTAGAGGTCCCCACTGCAACGATGGATGTCCTTATTAATGCCTTTACACAAGGGCTTAAGGCAGGAGAGTTCTTTAAATCCCTGGTAAAGAAAACTCCTAGAAGTTATGACGAACTTCTGGGAAGAGCTGAAAAGTATATCAATCTAGAAGATGCTCAGAGACAGAGAAGGGTTGATCTGCGGCCATCAGACAAGAAGGATAAGTTAGAGTTAAGTAAGAAAAGAACTGTTGACAGGGCTGATGAAAGTGGTCGAACTAGAAGTCAATTTGCATCACGCATACCTCTATCCATGAGCTTGGAAAGAGCTATGGAAATATGTGATGATAGAAAGAAACTAGAAAGACCCAGGAGGTTGGATAATGGGTCCCGTACTCCTATTTCTGATAAGTATTGTGAATTCCATAGAGAGTACGGTCATATAACGAATGAGTGCCAGAAGCTTGAAGATGAGGTAGAAAGAATCATCAGAAGAGACTCTGAAATAAAAACTCTGCTAACAAGGAAGCAGGAACCTTCTCAGAAAGGACAGGGTAGAAGCCGGTACCGAGGAAAAAGAAGAGAAAAGACACCATATAGGGGCCGAACCAGGTCCCGTGAAAGGGGTATCGCTCCTAAAGAAACAGATAATCAAAGGAGAAGGGTCGAACAGGTGGATAATAATCCTACCCGAGGAACTATTAATATGATCTCAGGGGGACCCACGGATGGAGACTCGGGCAGAGCTCGGAAAAGTCATGGTAGAAGAATGGAAACTTTCGAAGTATCAGAAGAGTTAATTGAAAGGGATGAGCCGGTCATAAGCTTCGGACCTAGTGATCTGAGAGGAGTTGCAACTCCACACAATGATGCCCTAGTCGTGACCGTAACCATAGCTAATTATGACGTAGCAAGGATCTTCATTGATACTGGGAGCTCAGTCAATGTCTTATTTAAAGATACTTTAGAAAAGATGCAGATAGAGGGGTCAAAATATGAACACATTGCAACTCCTCTGTATGGGTTCACCGGGCACGCAATTCAACCGCTTGGACAGATCAACTTGCCCTTATCTCTGGGTCATGGGATGTCTCGCATAACAAAGATGGTTAATTTCACTGTGGTAGAAGCACCATCATCGTACAATGCAATCTTAGGCCGACCTGCAATGAAGGACTTCAAGGCGGTAGCTTCTACCTATCATCAGAAATTAAAATTCCCAGTGGGTAGAGAAGTTGGGGTTCTTTGTGGTGACCAGAAAACAGCCCGCAGATGTTACGTGGACGAAGTAAAGGAAGACGTGAAGCGAGCTCGCCGGGAGGTCGGTTGTATTGAAAGAGCTGGGTATAATGTTCCTAAAGACAAAGGCATTCCCAACAGCTTGGATGAAGAACCTGAAATAATTGAGCTCGTCTCTACTGATCAAAAAGTAAAAATAGCCAAGGACTTGGAAATAAACGTTAGAGCCGATCTCATTTCATGTTTAATTAAAAATGAGGATATCTTTGCCTGGAGTGCTCGAGATCTAAGAGGAATTAGACCAGACGTACTAGAACACCATTTGAATGTGCTCTCGGGAGTCCAACCTGTAAAACAGAAGAAAAGACATTTTGGACCTGAAAAGGATAAGGTCATAAGAGAGCAGGTGGAGGAGCTCCTTCGGGCAGGTCAAATTCGAGAAATACAATTTCCAACATGGCTATCAAATGTGGTCTTAGTACCAAAGAGCTCTGGAAAGTGGAGGATGTGTATAGACTTCAGAGATCTTAATAAGGCATGTCCGAAGGATTGTTACCCATTACCAAGGATTGATCAGATGGTTGATTCAACAGCAGGACATCAGTACTTGTGCTTAATGGATGCCTACCAGGGATATCATCAGATTCCTCTGGCTAGAGAAGATCAAGATAAAGTCAGTTTTGTCACGTCAGATGGGACTTTTTGCTATGTTGTTATGCCCTTCGGGCTCAAGAATGCAGGAGCTACTTACCAGCGTTTGATGGACAAGGTGTTTTCAAAACAGCTCGGCCGCAATGTGGAAGTATATGTGGACGACATTCTTGTAAAATCAAAAAGTGGCACCGATCTCATTGCCGATCTGACTGAGACTTTCTCCACCCTTAGGTCTTACGGGTTAAAGTTAAACCCTCAGAAATGTGTATTCGGGGTAAAAAGCGGGAAATTTCTAGGCTATATAGTGACAGAAAGGGGGATTGAAGCTAATCCAGAGAAGGTGAGAGCTATCTGTGAGATGTCTCCGCCGAAGAACCTTCAAGAGGTGCAACGCTTGGCTGGAAAAATCGTTTCTTTATCACGATTTATTTCTAGATCAGCTCATAGAAGTCTCCCCTTTTTTAAGATACTCCGGAAGGCTGGGAAATTTGATTGGGACGAAAAATGTGGGGAAGCATTTGAAGAACTGAAAAAATACTTAGCTGAACTTCCAATTTTGGCCAAGCCTATGCAGGCAGAGAGGTTATACGTCTACCTATCAGCGACTGAGGAAGCAATCAGCTCGGTTCTCGTCAAAGAAAGGGAATCAGAACAGCAGCCGATATATTACTTATCTCATGCCTTGAAGGATGCGGAGCTGAGGTATCAGGAGATCGAGAAGTTGGCTCTAATGTTGATCATCACAGCTAGGAGACTCAGGCCTTACTTCCTATCCCATCCTATAACAGTGCTAACAAACAGCTCCCTGGGAAAAATACTCAGTCGCGCGGATGTCTCTGGACGACTTGTTAAATGGACAACTGAACTAGGTGAGTATGATATACAGTATGAGCCACGCACAGCTATCAAAGCTCAGGCCTTAGCAGATTTTATTGCGGAGACTGTACATCCCGAAAAAGAAGAATTATGGAAAGCATTTGTAGATGGTTCTTCTTGTAATGAGGGAAGTGGGATTGGGGTTGTGCTGATCTCTCCTACCGGAGAAGAAGTATGTTTGGCAGTTCGGTTGGATTTCCGAGCTTCCAACAATGAAGCAGAGTATGAGGCAGTATTGACTGGATTAAGGGCTGCTCGAAATGTTGGAGCTAAGCGTATACATGTCTTCTCCGACTCACAGTTGGTAGCCCAACAAATGAATGGCGCCTATGAGGTTAGAAACGAGAAGCTAATCCATTATGCAAGTACCATAGAAAAAATAAAGGAGGGATTTCTAGAGGTAGCATTCAAACAGATCCCAAGAGAGGAGAATAGAAAGGCCGACAGTTTGGCAAGAATGGCTAGTGCTCTCCGCGCTTGGCAAGATAGAGACGTGGTGTTTCAAATTGAGTTGACTCCTAGTCAGGACGTCCCATCTGAATCCGTGGAAGAGAATGATTGGAGACAAGAGCTCTTAGACTACCTTACCAAGGCCAAGCTCCCTTCTGATACCAAAAAAGCATATAGACTCAAAAAAAGGAGTCAGAGGTTCATACTCATTGAGGGCGTCCTGTACAAGAGGTCTTTTGCCCAACCACTTCTGCGTTGTTTGGGTCCGAAAGAGTCAGACTACGTATTAAGGGAAATTCATGAGGGGTGCTGCGGAAATCACCTAGGATCGTATTTCTTGGCTAAGAAGGTGCTCCTTGCCGGATATTTCTGGCCTACTATTCAGAAGGATTCTGCTGCTATGGTTATATCATGTGACAGTTGTCAAAGACATTCCAGGCTCCAGCATAATCCAGCTATGATGATGAAAGCTATTGTGGCGGCATGCCCATTTGATCAGTGGGGCATTGATATAGTAGGACCTTTTCCAACAGGTAAAGCTCAGAAGAAATTTCTGATTGTTGCCATTGATTACTTCTCTAAATGGGTGGAAGCAGAGCCACTAGCCAGAATCACTGAGAAAGAGGTCTTCAACTTCATCTGGAAAAATATTGTTTGCCGATTTGGTGTCCCGCGGAAGATCATCTCGGACAATGGAAGGCAATTCCAAGGAGCTTTGCTCAGAGCATGGTGTGAAGAATTAAAAATCCACCAGGCTTTCACTTCCGTTGCATATCCTCAGAGCAATGGCCAGGTAGAAGTTACCAACAGGTCTCTCGTGCAAAGCATCAAAGCTAGGTTGGGAAAAGCTAAGGGAAATTGGGTTGAAGAACTACCTAATGTTCTATGGTCGTATCGAACTACACCAAGAACGGGAACAGGTGAAACCCCATTCAGTATGGTCTATGGAAATGAAGCGGTACTCCCAGCTGAAATTGGAGCGGAATCATCAAGAGTGCATTTCTATGACGAACAAAACAGCGATAGAAGAGCTGCTGACCTGGACCTGATTGAAGAAGTAAGGGAGGCTGCGGCCATCAGAATGGAAGCCTACCGCAATCGTGTGACGCGGATGTACAACAGAAGAGTCATCCAGAAAACTTTCCAGGTCGGTGATCTCGTACTAAGAAAGGTGCAAGAGGTTCAAGTGGGCAAGCTTGACCCTAAATGGGAGGGTCCCTTCAAGATTGTTGAAAAGCTAAGCTCAGGAGCTTACTACCTAGAAGGTCCTGATGGGAAGATGTTGAAAAGACCATGGAACGCTTACCATCTCCGAAAATATTATTCTTAGTTCAGCTCTTTAAATTTTAGCGAAGATTGTTTTTGTTTTTGGACAATATACTCTTTTATTATACAAAGTTTTATAATTTTTGCCAGATATTGTATAACCAGGAAAAGGGTTTTCAACCTACCTGAGGAGCACGAGCTCAGCCCTGGTCACGCCAGGAGCATGGGTGTGCAAGCACGAGCTCAGCCCTGGTCACGCCAGGAGCATGGGTGTGCAACCAACCTCAGAAGCACGAGCTCAGCCCTGGTCACGCCAGGAGCATGGGTGTGCAAGCACGAGCTCAGCCCTGGTCACGCCAGGAGCATGGGTGTGCAAGCACGAGCTCAGCCCTGGTCACGCCAGGAGCATGGGTGTGCAAGCACGAGCTCAGCCCTGGTCACGCCAGGAGCATGGGTGTGCAAGCGCGAGCTCAGCCCTGGTCACGCCAGGAGCATGGGTGTGCAAGCACGAGCTCAGCCCTGGTCACGCCAGGAGCATGGGTGTGCAACCAAACTCAGAAGCACGAGCTCAGCCCTGGCCACGCCAGGAGCATGGGTGTGCAAGCACGAGCTCAGCCCTGGTCACGCCAGGAGCATGTGTGTGCAAGCACGAGTTCAGCCCTGGTCACGCCAGGAGCATGGGTGTGCAAGCACGAGCTCAGCCCTGGTCACGCCAGGAGCATGGGTGTGCAACCAAACTCAGTAGCACGAGCTCAGCCCTGGTCACGCCAGGAGCATGGGTGTGCAGGCACGAGCTCAGCCCTGGTCACGCCAGGAGCATGGGTGTGCCATCTGCCTCAGGAGCACGAGCTCAGCCCTGGTCACGCCAGGAGCATGGGTGTGCCACCTGCCTCAGGAGCATTGGTGAATTATTAGAGCAGGCCGAGCTACTTCACCCTTGGTCCCAGCTGTTTAATGTTTTCAATTATGCTGTGAATTATTACGCCAGGCCGAGCTGCATCACCCTTGGTCATAGCTGTGTAATGTTTTGT
Source organism: Haberlea rhodopensis (assembly GCA_907163345.1). Classification (NCBI taxonomy): domain Eukaryota; kingdom Viridiplantae; phylum Streptophyta; class Magnoliopsida; order Lamiales; family Gesneriaceae; genus Haberlea; species Haberlea rhodopensis. Next base: position 10,654,919 of record CAJQUN010000008.1, on the reverse strand, counting down.
AAACCAGGCCGAGCTACTTCACCCTTGGTCCCAGCTGTTTAATGTTTGCAATTATGCTGTGAATTATTACGCCAGGCCGAGCTGCATCGCCCTTGGTCCCAGCTGGGTAATGTTAATAATTGGTAAATTATTAGACCCAGCCGAGCTATGTCGCCCTTAGTCCCAGCTGTTTAATGTTTGACATTATCGGGCCAATTGTTATGACAGGCCGAGCTGCATCGCCCTTGGTCCCACTTGTTTTATGTTTGACATTATTTGGTACATTATTAAACCAAGCCGATCTGTATCTAACTTGGTCCTATGTGTTTAGTGTTTGCCATTACGTGGTAAATTATTAAGCTAATCCGAGTTACGTCATGCTTGGTCCGCACAAAAAAATGACAAGAACGGTAAAACAGAAATAACATTAAATAAGAGAACAATCTGAGGAAAATTACATTTATAGATCAGGGGGGAGAGAGGCAGCTACTTTCTCTACGTCTAGAAAATCTAAAGAGACGTCAGGCACAAGACAGCCACGTTCTTTGATCTGGCTAAGACATCCCTGGAACCCAGCCTCAATAAAAGTAAGGAGTTTCTCTCCTACCAACTCCTCAGACTTTTGTTTCTCCTCGGCCGCCTCCTTCAAAGATTTAGCTAGTTCCTGCTCAGCAGAAGTAGCTAGCCCTTTAGCTAAAGCTAACTCATTACGCAGCTCCCGGAGCTCAGCCTCATGTTGACGTTTGTGGACCTCAACCAAAGAACGAGCCTCGGCCACAGCGACGGCCCCCTTCTCAACCTGAGTTTTCAGCTCCGAGATGTCTTTCTCATGAAGAGATTTGGCCTCAGCAAGGGTGTCTTGCATATTATCGAAGACCTTGGCATCTTTCAAGGATTGTCTTCGGATCATATTTGCCCTTGACATAAACTCACCCATCAAGAGCATAGACTCGGTCAGACGGCTCCCAGTTCGGGTCATCAGGTCCCCCCAGCTCAGTTGGCTCATATAAAGGGCATCCTCAGTATTGGGAAGATCACGAGCCACAGCTAGGGCAACGGTGCTCGGGCCTTCCCCAACTAGTCGTACACCACCTCTGTAAGCTTCCATCACCCGCTCACGACATCTCTCCACACGAGCTGGTGCACCCCCTTTCTCACCCGTTGAAGGGAGGTCGGACGGATCTGGGCGTGACCGAACTTGCCTCACAGGATGAGCTTCAACAGCAGTAGACCCTGACGAACCCCCAGGAGCTGCCGGTCTTTTCCGGGATAGCTGGGCTACATCTTCGGGGGGGCTCTCACCTCCTACATCCACAATAGTGACACCCTCGGCTGCTGGGGGTTGGCCCTGTTTTTGCTTCCTCTTCTGAATAGCTTTCAGCACTAATGAGTTCATAACTCTGTCTTCTGTATAAACAGATACATAGTTCAGTCACACCGAACAAAATACACGTGAGTAAAATAATGGTTAAAGCATGTTAGAACCAGTACCGGCTCTCCCCCTTAAGGTCAGATCAGCTGGACTCAGCCCAGCAAAACAAAGCAGATCCTCCACCACCAGCTTAGATGAATTAAAACTGTGACCTCCTATGGCTTTCATCACATCTAAGAAGGCGGTGCTCTTTTTGAAATTTTTAGGAGGAGAGGGGAGAGCCGGGAGATGTTCAAGCCAATCAGAGCAGCAGACCCAGGGCTGGGAGGGCTTTACAAAAAAGAACTCATTTTTCCAGTCTTTGATTTTGCTAGGATAACCCCCAACAAAGGCACAGCCAGGTCGGCTGGTGACATACCAGGGGCCCTCATCTGATCTCTTGATGTGAAAAAAATAAGAGAGGGTGGGGTGGTCATAAGGCAAGCCTAACGCCTTAAAGATAACTACGAGACTACACAAAATTCGGAAGGAGTTGGGAGAAAATTGGCCAAGGTTTAACTGATAAAAACTACTGAACTCTTGAAAGAATGCAGGAAGAGGAAAACGTAAACCCCCTTCTAGCTGACCGCGGTAGAAGGTAAAAAAACCCTGAGGAGGTTGGTTGGGTCGTTGAGAAGAAGAGGGGAAGATGAATTCATAATCAGAAGGGGCCTGGCTGACCTGTCGTATTTTGGCCTCATCTGACTCATCCAAGACAGGAACATAAAGTTCATACCAAGGATAATTGCCTGGAGGCGACTCTGATCTAAGTGGCGAGCTGACCTCAGTCACTTGAAGGTCGGGTTCGGCTGAGGTCCCAGCTTCCTGGGGAGCCTCAGTGCGCACCACTTCTTCAAGGGGCTCAACTCCCTCAGGAAGGGCAATCCCTTCGGGATAAAATGAGCCGTACTGATCTACAGCTCTAAGCTCCTCGTCAGTAAGAGGGGAAGGAAACAATTGAGGTGAAGACATTGTAACAAAAACAGCTGAGAAAACGTACCTAGGAGTTTTCAGAAATAAAAATGGCAAGCTAAAGAGGTCGGATCCGATCTGTTTCGAAAATGGCAAAAGTGGATAATGAGGGACCCGGAGTGGTATATATATAGGGAGACCTCAACGAATCCTGGCCGTTGATCCTTGATGCGCTGTACGGTCTAGATTAGCCTCGGGAATCGGGAGGGGAGCCCAACGGTCACAATTTCAATTTAAAATTCAAATTTTGTAGCCGTTAGTTCCCGCCTAAATCAAGTTTTGCTATTGTCCAGAATTGGCTCGTCAGGATAACTCAGCACATACGAGCTTTTGGTCTACAACGTCAGCTCGACAGGGAGGGGGGACTGTGATACCCGCTAGAAGATACCACCTGACGAGCCGACCTAGCTCCAAGGCATGTTACTCGTCATTCTTCGGCGAGAGCTCGCATACCCCTCCGAGCTCTTTTGCGAGGCCCGACCTGTTTGGCCGACCTGTTTCACCTTATCTGTTTCTCGTCACTAACTCGACATGAGACCTCTTTTGGAGACCGAGCTGATAGGCCGAGCTCTCCTCATTTCCCATGTTGCTACCGGCTCTCAGCAAGGAAACCAGTTCCCCAAGAGATCTAGTCCTAGATATGCGGAGCAATATCAGGGATTCGATTGTGTTATCAGGATCTTGACATATCTGGGTAAGATTTGGATAAACATGGAAAGAGTCCTTGTTGCAATACTACTCTTAGGTCTCCGCCTATAAATACCAGGTTTGGAGTATTGATTAAGAACTAATGTTATAATTGCTTTCACTTACAGCATATATTCTCTTCATATTCTCTCGCCTGACTTGAGCGTCGGAGGGGACCCGCCGGAATAACTTCCGGCCCCTTCTCACACTTGCTTCGTATTTTCAGGTCATTGCAGAGGATATTTGCTAATACCTAGGCTGTTATATTGAGTGTTGAAGAAAGAGAGGTGAACCCCCTCTCTATTGAACCCCCTGCGACGATAGTTGGCCTAAATAATACATTTTTCCGAAATATTGCATGGGCCTACCATAGCCCAAGTTTGGCTACGCTCCTGCTAGCGGGTTTAATATTCTTCCCAAAAAAATTGAAATAGGAGGCGAAATCATATTTTTATGTAGATATAAATCTATAATGTTTAATAATTGGAAACGAAAGAAGGCCATTGACTCTGCTAACCGCGGCTTCGTTAGTCATAGAAGACAATAGATAAGAAATTTTAATTTTTTATATAATTTTCTAAAAGTTCGCGTTTTGTGCTGCCAAATACGTTACTTTTCTCACCTCCAATTTTTTGGACCAACCCAGACGGTGTGCATATGTTTATTCTGAAAATCAGTGCTTACGGCACACTTATTCTGCCCATCAGTAGTGTCACAATTAATAATGTTCGAGTAACCAATCAATTTGACTGTTTTTAGTGTATTTAATTATCATAACTTGCATGCAGATACTGGAAGAATCATCCAGGATTGATATTCGCCGTGTTTGGCTGGTGGGGCACAATCGGCTCGGCATTTAACTCACCCACCATTCCTGTATTTTCCCCAAGCACCAGCTTGCTACAAGCTCTTTCAAACAAGCGCACAGATGGCTACGGAGACCTTTACAGGGAAGGCACCGCGGCGCTGCTCAACTCCATGGCGCAAACGGTTTCATACCCGTACACAACAGCGCAGGTCAGAGATGGTTTCACGGTGGCGCTCAGCTCGAACGACGCTGCGGCGGCGCAGGCTAAGGTGTATAAGATGGCGAATAAGGGAAGAGTCAACTGATAGTGAATGATCAGTGGGATTTTATTTATTCGTGTTGTTGGTTGGTGTCATTGAATATTTTATTCTGTTTGGTTTGTGGGTTTATTTAATGTAACTTAAAAAGATTTGTATCGAATCTAAGGGAGTTAATTTTTCTTTTTCATTTTTTTTATAAAATTAGCTATATATATATATATATATATATATATATATACACGTAAAACACAATTTTTTTTCTAGAAAACCTTTGTAAATAATATAATCTTAAGTTGATAAATAATTATTTATTACTAAATTTTTATAAGTTGCATGGGCAAAAACCATTTTTCCAAGAAAATAAGTTGCTTCACAAATATTAATTTAATTTTCTTAGGTATTAATAGAATAGTGCTAAAACTTCGAACCTACTATTTTTTTTAATATAAAAAAATAAATTAATTTCTATCAAAATAATTTTGTAAGGGTATTACTACTTATCAGTTATTTTCAACATATATCAGTTATAGAATTAATTATTTTTAAATCAAGTTTTTGGGAACAGAAAGAATTTATTTTTACAATTTTAGTTTTTCAGTGCGAATAATATCATAATGGGTTTTAAGACCAAATAAAAATTATTAGGTTTTCTAAGATATGAAAATTTATTGAATGGATTTTTCTAAGTGTCACGCCCCAGGCCCAAGGCAGCTCAAGCGAGACTGCACAATGTGCTCATATAGCAACTTCGAATCCTCGTCGCTCTACGAAAATGATTAACTCAAGTTACTATAGTAGTCAATTGTAAGTCATTATAAACTATTTTATGTATTTATCAACAACAATGTGGGACAAGAGTATTACAATCACCCACCTTTAGAACACGACGTCCTCGTCGTGAACTAACTCATCAATCCACCGGCACCGGGAATCTAGAGATGACTCCCGTCATGTAGCACTGAACCCATTGTGCAGTCGCGCTTTCGCGGACTCGGGGCCGGGGCGTGACATTAAGGGTCGTTTGAAATTCATTCCTCAAATCAAATCCATTCATCTAAATCAAATCCTTCCATCCATATACAATCTAAAAAAATCGTCATCTTCATTCATGCCACATTTAAGCAATTTGTCAAGATCCTTGTTACTTACATCATGATCCATATCATTAAGTTGTATAAATGACTATAAAAGGACCGATTTAGTCCTATATTAGTATTATTGTTGAACCAGTTTGGTTATAGACGTATTTCAGTAATAACAAGAACGTACAAATTTGATTAATTGACAATAACTACTATATTATTAAAATTGACAATCGATATAATTGAAATTAAAATTAATATAACTTTTTTAATATAGAAAACAAATGAGTTTTCACCATTAATGTACGATAAACATCGATTTTACTATCTAAGATTGAAAAAATAAAATAAATAATAATGATAATAAACAAATAAAGTACCTTTGCAACCTCCTTAAGTCAAATTTCCCACTCTTTCCTTGCCATCCCATTTTCTTGCACACTTCTCTTCCTTTTGTTAGAAGAAAGGAAGCCTTTGACTCTAACAAAAAGTTATTCTTAACTTCTCTAACATCAAATGCCAATCACATAGGCTATTAAAAGCCTAATATACGTGAAAATTTAACTTCACTTTCAATTTCAAACCCCCCTCAGAGAATCAAAGAAAAGAACTATTTTTCGGGCAAAAAGAAACAGCTAGAATGGGTATTAGTGGAGCCATTGCAAGGCATTTGGATGCACTTGTGGGGTATTTTTCTTGCAATGTTCTCTTCATATCCATATTTTTGGTTTCTTTCGTTAATTATTGTTTCGTTTTGATATGTAGTGTGGAATTTAAGATTGTCTGATTAGTTATTTTTGTTTTGATTGTCAAGCAGACCTGGAGTAATGCTCCTGTTTCCCCTGTAAGATAATATATTTTTACTCTCTTTACAAATCAATGATCTTATATCAAACTATAATATTACATGCCACTGATTTATATATATAAACATTTTAATTTTGTTGATGATGAATTAATTAACAGGTATGCTTCCATGAGAGCAATAGAGAGCCCTTCAATAATAGATGACCAGCAATGGTTAACATATTGGGTTCTTTACTCGTTCATAACTCTATTTGAGCTTTCGTTTTGGAAAATTCTTCAATGGTAAGTAACATATCGGTCATTCGATATTTCTATCCATACCGCGAAATACTTAAGTTTCTGATGGAAATTAATTAAACACATGATAAGCAATTGATGCATATCTTTTTTCTATATAAATATAAAGTATAAATATTTGTATCCCAATGTTCTAGGTTTTCAAAACCCTATTTTGTATGTTTTTTTTACACCATTTTGTACATTTATAAGGATATAATGAGCTTCCATCACATCATTCATTGTACCAAACGATATCTTAGAAGTATGATATTATTTACCAATTTTTCCCCTAAAAAGTATATTTTTTATAATTTTATTTTATAAAATGTTGTTACCCTTTTCTAATAATGTGAAATTCTGGTACAAATGCAGGCTTCCATTCTGGCCATACATGAAGCTTCTGTTATGTGTATGGCTGGTGTTGCCAATGTTCAATGGAGCAGCTTATATATATGAAAACGTTGTGAGGAAATATGTAAATATTAGTGATTATTTGGATTCCAATAGTCAATATCCTGATCAAGGCCGAAAAAGGGTTCTTCAAATGATGAGTCTTGATGCAAGAAAATCAGTTGAAAGATACATTGCGAAATATGGTCCTGAAGCTTTTGATCGAGTAGTCAAAGTGGTAAGGGCAGATAAACAGATCTAGGCCGGTAACCAAGGCTGGAGCACCTTGGGGCAAGAGCGCCCATTGAAAAAAAAAAATTAAAATTGCATTTTACCAAAAAAAATTACAGTTTGTCCTTAAAAAATTACATTTTGTCCATCTAAAATTATATTTTGACCCTTTAAAAATTTTTTGACCTCCATTTTTTATTCTAGTATTTGTTGCCCCCTTACCAAATTTTTTACGTCCGCTCCTACCGGTAACCCCTATTCCAATTTTCTATTCTACCACATGAGCATAACATGGTATTGGAGTAGGATTTCTTGTAATATTATTTTATTGTATAAAAATGAATTTCACACTTCTTACGCTGTATAAAATTTATTATTCAATTCACATGATCTATATTATATTTCTGACTCTTGTCATTGTATATAGATTGAGACATATATGCGCAAAGAACAAGTTGATGGAAAGGTTTGTTTTTGCAGGCTGAGAAAGAAGCTAGGAAACACTGAAGACATGCATGGAATATTTATGAAGAAAATACTTACGTAGTGCTGGTGAATCCGTGTAGGATTAAATCCAAACATTTGTAAATTTGCTTTAACTTTTCAAGGTTTAATATTTCTGATCAATCTTTTAGTTACTACGTTTAGTTACAGGATGAGATTGTTTTCTTTTCTTTTCTTCTTTTTATCGGACAAAATAGTATATTATAGGAGCACAATGGTACTCCACCCTAAGGAATACCCAAAGATCTGGAAATAACAGGAAATAAAACTGAGAATGACTACATACAAACTCGGTCTAAGGCTATAAGCTGCTAAGTAAAACTGCTAAAGTAAAAGAGAGAAGATTTTAACATGATAAAGATATCACTCTAGATTTGAGCTATAAATAACTTTCTTATTGAGAACATTAATCCAGTACCATAATCGAACCATGACAATTTCCACAATCTAATAAATGATGAAAGACTTATCAAGTTTAATAAACCTGGTATAATACTCATCAACAGTGGCAGAGACATGACTTTTGTTTAGAGACAAAAGATAACATAAAATTGGAGAGCAAAAAAATGTTTGGGGTCAAAATAAAATTTTAGTGTGGTAAAATGTAATTTTAAAGGGGTAAATTATAATTTATGAAGGGTGAAACATAATTTAAAAATTGTTTTATTATTTATTTAGGGTAATGATTTTTTTTTGCAAGGGAGGGCACTGAGTCTCTTGTTTTAATGTGGCTCCGCCCTTGCTCATCACAACCATAATAATCCCATGATGAAAAGAATCACATAATGTTTGTATAACTTTAGTGCACATAAATCACATTACACAATACACGTACATTTGTTATATACTACACGTTCTCGTTAATCAAATCCGTCAATATCAATCGATCCAACAAAAACACTTCTAGCCAACAAACATGTCCTTAGCCAACTACTGTATCGTTTAAAAGTCCGAGCTTATAGAGAGATTGAACAATTTATTATTTATTCTCTAACATATTCTCTAACATCCCCCTTATTTGTGTGTTATCGTCTACACTAAAAGTACGGACTTGTAAAGAGATTAAATAATTTATTATTTATTTCGTGACAAAAGTCAAATCTTCCTAGTGCTCGTTAATAATTCCATCAATGTCTTTGAAGTTGAAGGTGAAGCAACGTTTTCTTTTGAAATATGAAAACTAAAGTACAGTTTCATTAATGTACAGTATAATTTATTAGAAAGATATTAATTTTTTTACCTATACTATCTTGTTAAATAATAATAAATATTTTAAAATAACAGTGAAAATATCATAGCTAATAATTTATACCCTTGAGATTTTACGAGATGAAAATTGCTAATTACTGGTTTGTGTACTTTAATTTTAAAATTAATTAATTAATTAAAGAAAAATAACATTTTACACTATTGCAAATCCTATTAAATTATCATTCCTTATACCATAATTTTATTTTACCTTTTACAATTACTTTATGAAACCGCAAATTAAATTTTATTTACATCAACAGATATATTTAGATTCTAGATAATACATTCTACTAATAAAAATGATAGATCTGTACCATGCATAAGGGGAGTTTTGATAAAAATATGGGTTGTTGGTAGACCAACGGCTCAAAATCATTTGGGGTCGTTGGTACTCGATTAATAAATTAATTACCACTTCATTTTTTTTAATAAAAGAAACTATAATAATTAATTGCTTAAATTTATTCATTTATCTAAATAATAAATCTCACATAATTTTTTACTAAACTATCTTTGTCTCTTTATGAATAGTTTATTCAATTTTATTTTATCATCCCATGTATTCATTTTAAATTATTTATGTTCTCAATTATGTAAATGCGAATTTTGTAATAATAAAATATATTCAAATTTATTTTTATCATCCATGTATTCATTTTAAGTTATTTAAGTTATTAATTATTTAAATGTGAATTTTGTAATAATAAAAATATTTTTAAAATATAATAATTGTATTTCTACAATATATCATCAAAAAAACCATCCTTGATAAATGCTTTGAGAGACAACATGATCTCCCAAACATTTGAGCTCTTTGGTTTCGTAGATTCGACTCAAAAGTTGCAACAGAAAAACAATCAACAGTTTAACTACCGACAGGAATCCAACCCTATAACAAACGCTACCTCCACTTCATATATGTAATATGGATATAAAATTAAATGCACAGATTCAATTGATCTAGGAAATTCAATTTTTTTGTCTTTTTAGATGGAATGATAATAAGATTCGTAAGTGACACAAGACAAGACCAAAAATCAAAATGCGGTGAGTTTTGATTTCTCTATATTGATTTTTTTGTCCATCCCTTTATATTGCTTTTCAATCTTGATCTCAATTTAATTCCGTCGCTGGTCTGAATTTCTTTTGTTTTATTTTGGATACGATTGCTTTTGTCTCATAGCAAGAATGGTAACTATGTTTTGTGTGCAGTGCAGGTGTTGTTTGATTAAAGATTGAATTTTTTTGGGACAATTTTTTCCAAAAAGAGATCTGATTTTTTGGTCGGCTGCTTCATGTTGGCAATTTTAGGTGGTGGCACTGGAGATTCTGGATGAGGGTTTATTTCAGCTAATTCAGATTAAGCTTGTTTTTTTTTTCTTGTTGCTTTGATTTAGGATTGGGTTTTGATTGATTCTTGATTTGAGGCTTTATATTTTTAGCAAAATCGGATGGAAGAATAATTTATTTCCTTGGCTGTTATGTGGTTTTGAGTTTATGATTTAATGGTTGGTAGTGGAAGAAACGGTAGAGTGTGATGAAATAACTCAAAGAGTTGTGGAAAGTGGAAATGCCAACTGAAGGACTGAAGAAAAGGGATTCGGATTTGGAAGGGATCTTTCTTTTTGGGCGTTGTGAGCTGAGGATGACATTGAACATCCTACTCAGTTAGAAAACAAGAACGTAGATGAAGAAGAGTTGGATTTGGATCAGCCTTTAATTCAGAAAAAAATATGCCAGAAAATGGTATTTTAAATGGGAAGAGTTCCCATTGGAGTAACAGTCAACAGAGGATGGAGCAATGCAGTGACGTTGATGACAAATCCACTAATGGCGCAGTGAATAAGAATATGAGTTATTTGCCTTTTCATGTTGAAAATAGTAATGGAATTGATAGAAGGTATGAAACTAGCACAACTGACAGTAATAGGATGGATTCCGATGGAACTTCTAGGCCAAATACAAAGAATGCCATTTGTGTCGTCGATGTGCTGAAAACATTGTTTTTCATACTGGTTTGGTACACATTCAGCACAGTCCTGACGCTGTAAGTTTTTTCTGTCCATCATTACTAATTTCTTAAGGAATTGTGGTTTATTGTTTCTTTAATAGTATGTTTCTCTCTTAACGTTTTAATTTGAACAGGTTTAATAAGACTTTATTAGGGGATAACATGGGGAAATTCCCTGCCCCACTATTGATGAACACTGTCCACTTTGTCATGCAAGCTGTTTTGTCAAATGCCATTACATGGTTTTGGTCGGACAGATTTCATTCCTCTGTCATGTCATGGAGGGATTATTTCGTCAGAGGTAGCAAAAAAATTTCATTTACTGCTGTATTTTTATGTAGTTTTAATGTTGCAGTTTTCACGAAAGTCTTACCCGTATTAGCTTGATTAGTTGTTGTTTAATGTCCACCTTTCATTTGAACACGGGGACAAAGTCAATGACACGCTATGTATTGTTTCATTTTTATTTTTTTATTACGGAAATTTAACTTGCAGCTAGCTTAGTATTGAATATTTAGCAACTAAATGGAATTTTCTTTTTTATCTTGGTGAATGGTAACTCTTAGTTATGACATTGTAGTGTTTTCTCTAATTGTGAATACCATTGTGTGGCTTCAATAGTTTAAGAAGTTTCTGCTTAATTCCTTAACATCGTTTTATGTTTTTCCATGATGTATATGTTAATTTTTTATTTAGGGTAGAATTTAGATTACACATGGATGTAATTGACTGATTACTTGGTTGTTATGTCAGTTCGTGTAGCATGCACACAATGATTTCCGGGGTACTTTTTTTTAATGATATCTGGGCTACTTTTGTTTATGAGAAGCTACTTGATTCTGTTACGAGCCCAGCTGTTTTGGGCCAAGATATTGATGACACAAATTCATATAGGCCCACAATTAAGCATGTCTATTCTAGAAAGGGAAGGGGGAATAACTGTAAAACGTGGGACAGGTTATAAGTTGTAAGTGATGGGTGGCAGTGGGATTATTCAGTTATTATGTTAAGAGTCTTACTAGCTTCTTGCTAGGGAATACAGAGAAATGTCTTTGGGTCAAGTATTTTCCTTTCAATTAAAGTGTAATCCGTGTCAATTAACACAGCACTACAACTTCAGTTTGATCGTTTTATTTCGGTATTTACATGTGAATATTTGGAAGACATTACATTGGTCCGACCTGCCGGATTGTTCCCCGGGAGAAAAGACGTACTCATGGCAACAACTCCGCAAAACAAAGTTGGAGACATTGGAGAAAGTGGTATCAGGCATACGATAAGATGAACGATATGCAAATGAATGTAAATTCGCTCAACACCGCAATGACGTCTATGGCGGAATTCCAGACCAAAATGGCGGAGACAATCGCGAATGGAACAAATATTGTTGGGAAAAGTGGGAGATAATTGTGAGCAACAATTAAAACAACAAATCATGACAGAGATGGAACGCGAATCAGACAACGGAAGAAATGACCATGGTGAGGAGATGAAGCAAGCATTGCGCCGCATTTTAATGGGGAGGACCCTCTGGGCTGGCTTGAAAAAATTGAACAATACTTTGAAATACACTCCACGCCATTTGAATATAGGATTAAATTAGCCTATATTTGTATGCAAGGAACCACCGTACATTGGTTTAGGTGGATGAAAGTTAGGATTCCAGTTATGTCATAGGATCGGTTTGCTGAGGAACTTATTAAGAGGTACAACGGACATGATGCTGACCCCTTCGAGTTGATGGCTTCATTGAAACAAGGGCAACAATAAGTATGGGAGTATATAGCGCAATTCGAGTTGTTAATAGCTCAAATTGGTGAAATTCCTGAGGATCAAAGTTTGGGTTATTTCTTGAGTGGGTTGAAGGAGGAAATAAGAAGGAAAATATTCGTCCACCGACCGCGCACTGTGGATCAAGCAATGTCACTCGCGACAGAATTGGAGTTGGAATTGTATGGTAGAGTTTTAGATAGGGGAAAGAATAAGTAAATGCGATAATTAAGGAGGATAAATTTAGAGAATCAATCTTTTCTCTCTTGTGTTGTATTAATCTCCTATGAATTAAAATACATAATAGAGTCTGATATATATAGAGAACTGATAACACTCTTACTCCTAGGAGAAAAGAAACAACCGCCTAATCTATGATTTAAATAAAAGATAAAGAGATAAGAGGATAAACTAAAGTCCTATCAAACTTATCAACCGTCCCCCTCAAGCTGGAGTGTACAAGTTGTGCATTCCCTGACAGTGAAAAATAGTCTGGCATTTAGGCTATTAAATTAGGATGTAAATTAGGATGTTAATATTCTAAATTAGAATGTTAATATTCTTTCCATACATAGGTTGTAATTGTATTCTATTTAATGCATTGATGAATGAACGGAAAACCATTCAGAAAGAAAGTCAATTTGTATTACATGGTATCAGAGCCAAATCCAATCTTGAGTCTTTTCTTTCTCTGATTTTCTTCGCATCGGCACTGTTCATCGTGTTGTTACTGTTCATCGTGACGGTACTGTTCATCGGTTTTTTTTAACTGTTCATCGCGCATCACTGTTCATCGCGTGATTGCGTTTCCTCGATTGATTGCTTTTATCGTGACATCCCATAAACTAATATTGGGTTTTGTTCGATCGGCTTTATCGCATCAGTTTTAGCCCTATCTACCGCGGCTTTTCTTATCAATCGTCTACCATCGCGTACATTAAACTTAGTCTCTCCTTATTCCCATCTCTATAATCGCATGCCTAGTTATCTAAATTTTTTTGGTTGCGTCTGTTTTGTACACTTGCCAGGACATGAATGACACAAGTTGACGGCTCAAGCTACTCAATGCGTCTTCATGGGTTATAGTAATCTCACAAATGCTATATTTGTTATGACGTCTCTTCTCACACATTTCGTATTTCACGACATGTTTTCTTTGAAAATCAATATTACTTCAGCAGCAATCTGGCTCCGTCCGTGACTCCGTCAACAGTTATGCTCACATTATTTGATTCTCTGGCTTCTATTCCTCAACGCTTCAAACCTAGCTTCGTGTATGAAAGAAGGCGTCCTGCTGCGCCACTTCGTGAGCCCGACCCCCCACCTGATCCGCTTCAACAACTGGACTCTGATCCTGAAACATTGCTTCGTCGTTCGACTAGGCAGTCTCATGCACCCGATAGGTATGGCTTCTCTCCAACCTCATTCCATACTACCTTGTCCTCTAATCATATTCTCAGATCTTACTCCGAAGCTGTCAAGCATCCCTACTGGGAAAAAGCAATGGCAGACGAATTACAGGCTCTTCAAGAAAATGATACATGAGATGTGGTATCTTGTCCGCCCAATTTTAAAGCAATTGGTTGCAAATGGGTATTTTCTGTCAAGCTTCGTTCAGACGGGACCTTGGATCGCTATAAAGCCATATTAGTTGCTCTTGGCAATCGCCAAGAATATGGAATCAATTATGAGGACACATTTGTACCTGTTGCCAAAATGACCACTGTCCGCACAATTCTTTCAATTGCCGCTTCTCGGGGTTGGCCACTGCATCAAATGGCTGTTAAAATTGCATTTCTCCATGGTGATATCAAAGAAGACGTTTACATGAAACTTCCTCCAGGGCTTTCCTCTCATTCTTCTTAGGCAGTCTGTAAATTGAAGCGCTCTATTTATGGACTTAAACAAGCACCACGAGCCTGGTTTGATAAATTTCGCACAACACTGCTTCGTTTCTCATTTAAGCAAAGTAAGTATGACTCCTCTTTATTTCTTTGCAAAACAACGCAGGTGTTGTTCTCCTTCTAATCTATGTGGAAGATATTGTCATTACTGGGACAGATTCTTCTCTGATCACTCGACTATAACAGCATCTTCATGCTTCTTTCCACATGAAGGATCTTGGCCCACTTACATATTTCTTGGGGTTAGAATCTACAGTGATTCTTCTGGCATTTCCTAAAATCAGCACAAATATGCCCAGGATCTTATAACATTGGCTCGTCTTGATGAAACTTCCTCCGTAGATACTCCATTGGAAATCAATGTGAAATATAAGCGTGACGAGGGTTCTCTGACCCTGCAATGTATCGTCATTTGGTTGGCAGCTTGAATTATTTAACCATCACACGGCCTGATATCTCCTTTGCAGTTCAACAAGTCAGCCGGTTCATGCAATCTCCACGACACTTACATCTCGCTGCAGTCCGTCGCATTATTCGGTATCTACGTGGCTCGCCGTCTTGTGGCTTATTTTTCCCCACCGGCAATCCACTAAATCTCATTGCTTACAGTGATGCAGATTGGGCTGGCTGCCCGGACACTCGTCTCAGTTACAGGATGGTGCATGTTTTTGGGTTCGTCCTTAATCTCTTGGCAAAGCAAGAAACAATCAATAGTCTCCAAATCGTCTATAGAACCTGAATATCGGTCGATGTTTGCTTCTTGCTCTGAATTCTTTGGCTCCGTGGTCTTTTGCGCGAAATTGGGTTCCCACCAACCCAACCCACTCCACTTCATGGCGACAACACCAGTGCTATTCAAATTGCCACCAATCCGGTCTTCCATGAACGTACTAAACATATTGAAGTGGATTGTCATTCTATTCGGGAGGCGGTTGACAACAAGACTATCACTTTACCACATGTTTCCACCGATCTTCAACTTGCAGACATCTTCACCAAGTCCATGACTCGGCAGCGTCATCAATTCTTAATTGACAAATTGCTGCTTAAAACCAGCACCAATTTGAGGGGAGATGACAGTGGAAAATAGTCTGGCATTTAGGCTATTAAATTAGGATGTAAATTAGGCTGTTAATATTCTAAATTAGGCTGTATTCCATACATAGGTTGTACTTTCCTTACATAGGTTGTAATTGTAATCTATTTAATGCATTGATGAAAGAAGGGAAAACCATTCAGAAAGAAAGTCAATTTGTATTACATTCCCAGCTTGTCTATAAATCTTTCAAACATGGGTCTAAAAGAATGCTTTTGTCAGTATGGCAGCAGTCTGTTCAGATGTTGGAATATAATCAATGATGCCTGTTCCTTCATCAATATTTTCTTTTATAAAATGTCTGTCTACTTCCACGTGCTTTGTTCGATCATGATGTACTGGGTTGTGTAATATATCGATAGCAGCCTTGTTGTCACACAGCAATTTTAGGGGCTTTGTTGTACTCAATCTCAATTCTTCAAGCATCATTTTCAACCATAAGGCGTCACATACACCATGAGCAACTGATCTTAATTCTGCTTCATCACTGTTTCTGGCTACGACTGGTTGCTTCTTACTTCTCCAAGTTACTAGATTTCCTCATACGAAGTAACATACCCAGATGTGGACCTTCTATAACTTATTGAGCCTACCCAGTTAGCATCAGTAAATATTTCAGTACCTCTCGCATCTGTTTTTTTGAAGAATAGACCTTTCCCGGGTGTTCCTTTTAAGTACCTCAATATCCTGTAGGCTGCCAACATGTGTTCTTCCAAAAGAGCATGCATGAACTGACTTATAGAACTCACTGGAAATGCTATATCCGGTCTAGTGTGAGATAGATAGATAAGTTTCCCTACCAGGCGTTGATATCTCCCTTTATCTATAGGGTTATTGTTCATGGTGTCGCCTAATTTCAGATTAGGATCCATTGGAGTATCAACTGGTTTACACCCAAGCATCCCTGTCTCTTTCAGAAGATCTATCCCATACTTTCATTGAGAAACTGAAACTCCAGATTTGTTCCTTGCTACTTCCATACCGAGGAAATACCTCAACTTTCCCAGATCCTTCATTTCAAATTCTGCTGCAAGTTTCCTTTTCAATCTCTCCATTTCTTCTGGATCATCCCCCTTGAGGATAATATCATCTACGTAGACAATCAGTAGAGTTTTTCTTCCATCCTTATGTCTATAGAACAGTGTATGATCAGCATTGGCCTGGTGATACGTCAACCTTTCAAACCAGGCTCGTGGTGACTGTTTCAATCCATACAGTGATTTTTTTAATCGACATGCCTTCCCTTGCTTGCTTTCCTCATCAAAACCAGGTGGTAGAGTCATGTACACTTCCTCTTCCAGATCTCCATTTAGGATTGCATTTTTTACATCCAACTGATAAAGTGGCCAATCCAAATTTTCTGCTACTGACAATAAGACTATCACTGTATTAATCTTGGCAACTGGGGCAAAGATTTCCTGATAATCAATGCCATAGGTTTGTGTATAGCCCTCTGCGACCAACCTTGCTTTGTATCGTTCAATTGAGCCATGAGTCTTGTATTTCACAGTAAAGACCCACTTGCATCCAACTGGTAATTTCTCCCTTGATTTTTTGACAACTTCCCTTGTGCCATTAGTTTCTAATGCTCTCATCTCCTCTAAAATAACCTTTTTCCAGTTTGGATCTTTCCAGGCTTCTTGTATTGTATTGGGAACTTTGGTGTTTGAGAGGTTGGAGATCAATGCTTTAATAGAAGTGGACAAATGCCCATAAGACACAAATTTGGACAAGGGATGTTCTTTGCAGGATCGTGTCCTTTTCTCACTGCTATTGGTATATCAAGATCAGAGATATCAAAGTCAGGGTTAACTGTTACTTCGTTCGACTCAGATTCCGAATTGGAAGATTGATTGTCCAGGCTAATGTCGTTCACAGGTTCCTCTGAGCTTACTTCCTTTGGTGGAAGATTCTTTCGTGAGTAATATGAAGGAAACGGCCGTAAAAGATCTCCCCCTGCCGTGGAATGTTCGAGAGAGGGAGATTGAGACGGAGAGGGAACATACTGAATAGGCGGAGGTGAAGAAGAAGCCGACGGTGGGGAACCCCGTAAGTATTCCCAATTACGAGGAATGGATGTGTTAGGGCAGTCAGATTGTGTAATCTCCCCCTTACCACAAGAGGCTGAAGTCTGTTTGGGAAAGAATGGATCATGTTCAAAGAAAGTGGCATCCCGAGATATGCAATATTTTTTCAAATCCACAGAATAGCATCGGTATCCTTTTTGGGTTCTTTTTGGGTGGAAGAGTAACCCAAAAAAATGCATTTGTATGACCGAGGATCTAGCTTACTATGATGTGGATCATGATTATGCACAAAGGCAGAGCAACCAAATACACTTAATTCGAGATTTGAAAATGAATGATAGTCCGGGAAAAAAACTATGTAAGCAATGAAGAAGGGATTGAAAGTTTAGGATCCGGGAAGGCATCCTATTAATTGAATAGCAAGTAGTCAAGAGCGCATCGCCCCAAAAGTGTTTTGGGACGTGAGAAGTGAATAAAAGGGATCTAACAACTTCTAAGAGGTGGCGATTTTTACGTTCGGAAATACCGTTTTGTTGAGGTGTGTATACACACGAACTTTGATGGATAAGGCCATTGTTGTTTTAAAAATCACGAAAGAGAGAGTTAAAAAACTCAGTGCCATTATCAGTACGTAGAAATTTGAATGGATGTGTTAAATTGTATTTTGATCATGGAGTAAAAATTACGAAAGATATGGCCAGCCTCTGATTTGTCTTTTAAAAGATAAACCCAACAAACACGTATATGATCATCAGTAAAAGTAATGAACCATCGTTGATTTGAAGTAGTACTAACCCGGGAAGGACCCCAAATATCACTATGAATTAAATTAAAAGGTTTAGAAGGTTGGTACGATACTAACGGAAAAGAAAAACACGAGTATGTTTTGATAATTGACAAATCTCGCATTGAAAACAATCATTAATCCTAAACAAAGAGGGGAACCATCGTTTTAAATACAAAAAATCCGGATGACCTAGCTTAAAGGGAAGTAGCATGATCCACTGTGCGCGGGAAAGAGATGAAAGGATTGCTGAATTGTGGACGAGATGACTCACGAAAGATTCTGCCTGAAGGTAATAAAGTCCTGAAAGAGCCTTAGCATTGCCAATCTTCCTCCTCGATCTGGTCTTGAAAAACACAAGTAGAAGGTGTGAAATAAATAGAACATCCCAAATCCTTGGTGAGTTTGCTGACTGAGAGCAAGCTGCATGATAGTGTAGGGACATATAGAACATCTTTAAGTATCAAAAAAGGAGTGAGAGAGACATTGCCAATGCCCATAACCGTGGCAAAGGAACCATCCGCAATTTTTACTCTTTGAGGTTCAGTGATCGGTAAAATGAAGTAAAGATGTCCTTATTTGAAGACATATGATCCGAGGCACCTGAATCAACAATCCAAGACTCACCAGTCGAAGGAAGAGCACAATGGGTCGTGCTTAATGTACCTGTGGCAGCAATGTTTGATGATGAATTCCCATTGACTGACAACAGCTTCATAATCTGATCCAGTTGAACCTTGGAGAAGGCATCATCCGTTGTAGGATCGTGTCCCTCTGACGCGACAACCAATGTATTGCCTTTCCTCTCCCCAGACCGAAACTTGTTTGGCACCCAATCTGCTGGTTTGCCATGGATTTTCCAGCATGTATCGATAGTATCTAATGTCGCTTGCAGCGCTCACACCAAGGTTTGCCGTCTTTGCTGCATGGGACATGGCTATCAACATGAGGTGGAATAACAAGAGCAGATGAATCAAAACTAGAAAGAGTGTATGGAAGCATCACACACTTCCGACTTTCTTCTCGGCGAATAATTGCAAAAATTTCATCCACGGTAGGGAGGGGAGATAGCCCCAGAATGCGGCCTCGAACTTCATCCAATTCGTTATTCAAACCAGCCAAAAAATCATATATCCGGCCTTTAGCAAGCATCGACTGCTACATGAGTCCATCCGCGGGATCTTTCCAATCACAGATCATAAATAAATCTAACTCTTGCCAAACTCGTTTGAGGGAACTGAAATAATGGGTTACATTGGCATCACCTTGTTTCAGATTTCGTGCCTGGTTATGGAGTTCAAACACTTGTGAAGAATCTGCGAAATCAGAGTAAGCCAGAGTGACAGCGTCCCAAATATTTTTTGCCGTAGGATGGAAAAGATATGTGACGCTAATGTTGTCGTCCATGGAGTTAAGGAGCCAAGCCATGACCATGGAATTTTGGACATCCCAAGCAGCGAACGATGGGTCAGTGGGCAGCGGATTAGCGATGGAACCATCTAAGAACCTAAATTTTCTTTTTCCTCGAATCACTAATCGGACGGATCTAGACCATTGTGGCCATTCAATTTGTGATTCGTGATTTGTAAGGATGTTGAATCAAATTTGGCGGAAGGTTGATTGGCTAAAAACTGGATCGGAATTTTTGAGGAATTGTCCGAAGAGCCTTCATCGACCATACTGGTGAAAGATGTTGTCACCATCGCAGCGGTTCAACGTAAATAGAGGGGAGAAACAAAAAAAAACGTTGTTGCGAATGTTGTGCGGGAAAAAAGCACGAGAAACAATTGACGTGGAAAAACAAATCCCAATCCATCAGGAATTTGTGTGACAAACAGCGATGTTGCAAGAAATTTCCAACCCAACGTGAATTGATGAGAAAAAAAAGATGGGAGGAAAAAAAATTGAACCCGACGCTGATATAGGGCAACAACAGGCGACGGGAAAATTTTTTTCCTTTTAGAGCTCTGATTCCATAAAGGCTATAATTAAGGAGGATAAATTTAAAGAATCAATCTTTTCTCTCTTGTGTTTTATTAATCTCCTATGAATCAAAATACATAATAGAGTCTGATATATATAGAGAACTGATAAGACTCCTACTCCTATGAAAAACGAAACCACCACCTAATCTATGATTTAAATAAAAGATAAAGAGATAAGATGATAAACTAAAATCCTATCAAACTTATCAACAATAAGTCTACAGGGGGTGGGGATGGGATCATAAGACTGTGACACATCAAGCCCATTCTTATGACAAAGATAAGGATAAGTTGAATGCTAATGTGGGATACAATGGAAAAGAGGAAATGACTAGAGATATGGGACAACGCAAAACCTTTGCACCGCTGCCCTATACTGGATTGCGGAATAATATTTTGGGGGGGAGATGATCGAAGCACTTGGACGAGGGGGTAGAACTTTCGAGCTCGAGATGGAAAAATTTTGTCTAATCAAGAACTCTTACGTATGAGAGAAAAGGGACTCTGTTTTAGGTGCGGGGAACCATATAGTCCTACGCATCAATGTGCTCACAAAGTGTTGAGGGTAACAATCCTAGCAGAAGACGAAGGTGAAGGGGAGGAAATGGAAGGTGGATAAAATGAATTAGAAGGAATCAACGGCGAAGGAAAAGTTGAAGGTAGTGCGGGCATGACTAACACATAGTATAACACGCTGGAATTACCATTATATTCAGTAACTGACATTAATCAGCCTCAAACTTTAAAAATGGAAGCTGGAGTGGGAGGCCGTGAGGTTGTGGCGTTGGTATACAGTGGGGCGAGCCATAATGTTGTTTCCAAGAGTTTGGTAGTTAAGCTGGGAATTGCAGTGGGTGAAGGAGTACGTTTTGGGGTGTGCCTGGGGGATGGTTGTCGTATTAGGTGTCAAGGGTGTGCAGGAACTTGGAAGTGATCTTGGGACAGTGCCAACTTGTAATTGATGGCTATTTGTTTGAATTGGGAGGAATTGATTTGATATTAGGGGTGGACTGGTTAAGGACACTTGGTGATGTGATGATTAATTGGGATAAAATGAGGATGAATTTCAAATGGGGCAATGATACTGTCATGTTACAAGGGGATCCAACATTGAGTAGGACTATGGTACCCTTAAAATCTATAGCCAAAGTGAAAGATTTTGAATTTTGTGGAGCAGTGTTAGTAAAGTGGAGTCAAGAAAATAAAAAAAAAGAAACAGGGTGAAAAGCAGGAGCATAAAAGTGAGATAAACACCTTGCTTGAGACATATGGAGCTGTATTTCGGGAAAAAGAGGGGCTCTCTCCGAACCGCACATAAGACCATGCTATCGTGATTAAGGATGGGAGTGGACCAGTGTCAGTGCGGCCATATAGATATGCATATCAGTAGAAAGATGAGATTGAGCTAATGGTGGCAGAGATGTTGAATGCCGAAGTGATACAACCCAGTAATAGCCCATACTCCAGTCTCGTGATATTAGTGAAGAAGATGGATGGGAGTTGGCGTTTTTGTGTGGACTATCGGGCATTGAACGAGATTACGATTGCGGATAAGTACCCAATTCCGGTGGTTGAAGAGTTGTTTGATGAATTATTTGGAGCCAAACATTTTTCTAAGCTGGACCTTAAATATGGATACCATCAGATTAGGGTCAAGGACGAGGATGTCCACAAAATTGCATTCCGAACGCACGAGGGACATTATGAATTTCTCGTAATGCCCTTTGGACTGAAAAATGCCCCTACTACATTTCAGTCCACAATGAATGAGTTACTTCGCCCTTATTTACGAAAGTTTGTTTTGGTATTTTTTGATGAGATATTGATTTATAGTACGGATTGGAGGGAGCATTTGAAACATTTGGAAGTAGTATTGGAATTATTGGTGAAGAATAGCTTGGTTCTAAATGAAAAGAAGTGTCAATTTGGGTTGAAGCAAGTAGAGTATCTTGACCATATCATTACTGATCAAGGAGTGGAAGTAGATTCTAAGAAGATTGAAAGCGTAGAGCAGTGTCCAGTACCTAAAAATGTGAAGGGGTTGAGGGGTTTTCTTGGATTAACGGATATTATCGAAAATATATTAAGGATTATGGGAAAATAGCTCGACCACTCACTGATCAATTGAAGAAAAACAGTTTTGGGTGGAATAACCAAGCTCAAGAGGCTTTTGAAGTGTTAAAAAAGGCGTTGGGCAGAGCACCGGTTTTGAGAATGCCTGATTTTGGTAAAATGTTTTATATAGAATGTGATGCGTCTGGAATGGGACTAGGAGCCTATTATGTCAGGAAGGGAAACCCATAGCCTATTTCAGCAAAGCATTAGCTGATCGAGCAGCTGCAAAATCCGCTTATGAGAAGGATTTGATGGCTTTGGTGCTTGCGGTGCAACATTGGAGAAATTATTTATTGGGACAAAAATTTGTTGTAATAACAAATCATAAACCATTAAAGAATCTGTTACACCAGCGAGTCTCACCCCCGATCAGCAATATTGGGTGGCGAAATTACTTGGATATGAGTTTGATATCAAACATAAAGCCGGAATAGTGAATGGAGCGGCTGATGCATTGTCGAGGGGGGAAGACAGTGGAGAATTGATGGCTGTGACAATGGTTTCGTGGGCGGATTTGGAGGAGGTAAAAAGAGTTGTACTAGAGGATGATAAACTAAAGAAAAAAGTGCAGGAAATAATAACTGAGGAAAGAAATAGCAAACATTACTCTTTAGTCAATGGGTGTTTGCTTTATAAGGGGAAAATAGTTATTCCACGAGATTCTCAATATTCAAAAGCTGTTGAATGAGTTTCAGACCACGCCTAGAGGAGGACATTCAGGGACTTTACGAACTTATAAAAGGATTTCTGATAATTTCTTTTGGAAGAATACAAAAAAAGATGTGATGAAGTTTGTGGCTGAATGTATGGTTTGCCAAAAAGAGAAACATGAAGCAACACATCTCTTGCAGCCGTTAGCCATTCCTGAATTTATATGGGAAGATTTGGCTATCTATTTCATTGTGGGATTACCGAAATCGAAGGGATATGATGTGATATTGGTGGTGATTGATCGTTTGTCAAAGTATGCACATTTTTTGTTACTCAAACGTCCGTATACAGCCGGTTTGGTGGCAGAAAAATTTCTTCAAGAGGTAGTTCGATTACATGGAATTCCCAAGACTATTGTCAGTGATAGAGATGTTGTGTTTATGAGCTTATTTTGGTCTGAAATATTTAGGTTGCAAGGAACTAGCCTCAAAATGAGCACGGCATATCACCCAGAAACAGATGGACAAAGTGAAGGCTTGTACAAATGTCTTGAAACTTATCTTCGGTGTTTTTCGTTGGAGCAACCCAAAGAATGGGCTACATGGATTTGTTGGGCTGAATATTGGTATAACACCTCGTACCAAACAGCAGCATGAATGTCTGCATTTGAAGTAGTATACGGGAGGAAGCCACCCAACATCGTTCGATATTTGCACGGAGAAACAAGTGTAGCAGCAGTGGCACAAAATTTGGGAGATAGAGATGAATACTAAGGCAACTCAAATTTAATCTTGATCGAGCACAACAACATATGATCAAGTATGCAAACAAGAAAATGCGGGATGTGTCATTTCAAGAAGGTGAAATGGTGTTACTAAAGCTGAGACCACATCGTCAAAATTCAGTAGCAACTCGAGTGTTTCAAAAGCTAGCTGCCAGGTACTATGGTCCTTTTAAGATAATAAAGAGAATAGGGCAGGTGGCCTATCGCTTGCAACTACCTGAAGGTACAAAAATGCATTTTGTATTTCATGTATCTTGCTTGAAAAGAGCAGTGGCTGGGGAGTATTCTTAAAGTCAGTTACCACGGACCTTGGACAAGGATATGTTCATGGATTATGAACCCGAACAGATCATTGCACAAAGGATTAAACAGAAGAGTGGAACTTCTTGCCAGCAGGTATTGGTTCGTTGGAAAGGAAGATTGGAAGAAGAAGCGACTTGGGAGGATTTGGAAGAATTGAAACCTCAGTTTCCAGATCTTCGCCTTGAGTACAAGGCGAGTTTTGAAGGGGCGGGAAATGTAGGCCCACAATTAAGTATGTCTATTCTAGAAAGGATGGGGGGGGAATAACTGTAAAACGTGGGAGAGGTTATAAGTTGTAAGTGATGGGTGGTAGTGGGATTATTCAGTTATTATGTTAAGAGCCTTACTAGCTTCTTGCTAGGGAATACAGAGAAATGTCTCTAGGTTTGTTCTAAGTTTTCTCCTTTTAATTAAAGTGTAATCTGTGTCAATTAGCTCAGGACTACAATTTCAGTTTAATCGTTTTATTTCAGTATTTACAGTTTTATTTCAGTATTTACGTGTGAATATTTGGAAGACATTACAGATTCTTTTACCTTCGTTCTTTGTGGGGGGTGGGTCATGGTAATTTAATTTGTAGGACATTGTTTATCAAAATTTATTAACTCATTTAGTTTTCTTGGAACATAGTTTCGGAGTTTTTGTCCCTTGGAGGAGCATGTGAAACTTTGTCTGTAAATATGTAGGATATGATATCTTGATATAATTATTTCTACCCATTTCTGAAGATAGTATTTGTTTGTGTACTTGGTTACCAACTTATGATGTTATGCCGGATTTCTTTATGGGTCAACCGTACTACTTGATAATACTATGCTTTTGCCAAAAGTATTAATTTGTAGAATTATCAGAGTCCTAACCATAAAACCTCATGAATTCATTGAGTTATCTTTTATTTCACCACGTTCGTAACTATTTGGCCCTAACAGTAAAGCTACTCACTTCATAATATAACACTGTTCTTTTATTCTCCTTTCTTAAATAAACTTGCTACTGTCAGCAAGTATCATTAACTTCTCTAACAAACTAATGCTACAGATAGCCTTTGCCTTTCACAGTTGTACCAACAGCTCTCAGCACTGCATTGGATATTAATCTAAGCAACGAATCTCTGGTGTTCATCTCGGTTACATTTGCCACAATGGTTGGTCTTTCTTTTTTCCGTTATATTGTATGAAGATTGATGTAAGCTTTGGATACTTGGTTTAAATTTTTCAAAAGTTTGAGTTGCTTGGGATTTTATGTATGCTGGTTGAGAAATGACTCTGACCTCTCTTGGTTGAAATTCCTCAGAAGTATATCCAAGGGATTGTTGTCATGTTGTGGTTGACTTTAATAAACCAGACCTTTAAAAACCTGCTGATGTTTTTACAATTTGGCTGCCATAAGTTACGAGTAGACTGCTGAACCTTTCGTTAATGCAGAAATCAACATGTTGCATGATAAGACATAAAAGTGAAGGAGACACTGAAAAATACCGAATAAAATTAAACTGTTAAAAAACCTATAATCGGGATCTTGATGGGGCCTCCTAGACTTACAGGCCTTTTAGATGCTCCAGGAGCATCATCATGTTTGCTCATGTTTATTACTTAGTTTACGCACTCGGTTGATCCATATGCTTGCCTCGTGAAGACTATCCAGGCTAATTCTTTCTAATTTAGTTGGGTTTACCTGTAATTTAGTGCATTCATTAACTTAAAACAGCATCATCAGGCTTAATATACCATTTAGTTTTTAAATCAACTAATGTTCTCTTAGTTAATACTTCATTCATTACTTGTTTTGCAGTGTAAATCGGCATCGCCTATATTTCTCCTCCTGTTTGCCATTGCTTTCAGGTCCTTTCCATGAGCTGCCCTAGTTTTTTCATAGCTACAGCTTAGCATAGTTTCGAAACATAAATTGGGACTCAATTGGTAGTACTTTGTGAGTGAAACCACAATCCAAACAAGTACAGGCCTGAAATGAAACTGCAAGTAAGATGGGTATTTGTTTTTACTAGGATGAAGGAAGTAGGGCAAAACATATGGTCCAAACTGTTACAAGTCTGAAATGATACTGCAGGTAAGATTTGATTTCACTAGGATGAAGGAAGTAGGGCATGCATGGATTGGTGAGGACCTTTGGTTGCGTTTGGATGGAGATATTTGATTTGAGTGGGTTAATTTGACTTGGGAAAAGGATTTGAAGCTTGGATTTCGAATGACAATAATTTGGGTGCAGTCCAAATCTATGACTATTATTATTAAAATTCTTTAAACTGAGAGATGATGGAATTGAAATTTGCTGAATTCAAAATTATTATTCAAACAACTAAAATGGAGATTTGAAATCCTAAATATCAAATGATCGAATCTAACTGCACCCTTTGGGGTACTTCGCTATGCAATGAAAAACAGATAATTAATGGTTGTTGTTGGGGCACTGAGGAACCAAGAACAAAGGTGACCCAGTTTATTATATTTTAGGTTATTATACTTAAATAGCTAGGCGAGGACGTAGGAATTTTAGTCTTTTTGGGAAATTTTGTTGAAATGAAATACCATAACATACCATTTTGCGTGTGAAAGTTATAAACCATATGCTGCGCTCTGTTAAAACTTAATTGTTCATCATTTTAACCTGCCTCTTGACCCAAAAATTTATGAAGATTGGAATCACCAAGTGTTAAGCTGCTAGGCATCATTTTTGTCATCTCTGTCGGGGTACTATTAACTGGTAAGAATATTCTTTAATTTTACACTTCTAGTTCATTTATGTCGGTTCATGACTATATGATATATTAAAGCGAAGTATGTTTTTTCCGCAACAGTGCCTTCCCCCGTTCAGGGCTAAAGGCTAGCCTTCCCTTGATCAGATTGCTTTCAGCCCATTCAACAAATAAATTATCAAAACTGTACCTTCATATAAAGTCTATTGCAGTACCTCTTGAACTGTTGAGCACTATTACGGCAGTAGTTATGAACTGAAACAAAATATAAGCTGAATTGGCAGGACCAGAAAACCAGAATAAATTTAGCATGCATTAGTTTCTGTATTATTTGGTTTTACCACTGACTTTTGGTCCTTAATGCAGTTACAAAGGAAACTGAATTTGAGTTTTGGGGTTTTATATTTGTTATGCTTGCTGCTGTTATGTCGGGATTCCGATGGACAATGACACAGATTCTCCTCCAAGTATGAGCCGTATTTATTTGGTTAAATTTTTGGTTTCAGATTTCAATTTTTTGTTTCCTTGTGTTTATGTTTTATTGTTCTCACACATCTTTGTTATCTGCTTTGTGTTTTATTACTCGGTTTGTGATGATCAAATCCGACGTGAAGAAAGAAATATATGGTAAGTGCATTCAAAAACCTCTTGACTTGGCCTCAAATTTCTTGTGGCCTTGTAACTATGAAACTAAGTCAACGACCATGGTTATGGTGTCAAATAACTTGACAAGGTTTTCAGGCTGATCATAATATCCTTGTGGTTAGAATAGTTGCTTCCGACCACTAAAAGAAACAAAATATGTTATGTGTACAATTAATTGTTGCCACAGTTTGCTGAATCAGAATGAATTCCACGACATTCGTTTGGCTTTTTCAACTAATTGATTGTTTTCCTTCCACCTATGTTTCAAGGCCTTAAAAATCCACTTACTTTGATGAGCTATGTGACCCCGATTATGGCGATTGCAACTGCTCTACTCTCTTTGATGTTGGATCCATGGCACGAGTTCAAAATGACCAGATATTTTGACAGCTCGTGGCACACTACGAGAAGTTGTTTTTTATTGTTGTTCGGTGGAACACTAGCTTTCTTCATGGTAAGTATTTTGATATTATCTTATTTTTTTAATTTTTTTATGCAAAGGAATACTACATACATTAGGCCCAAAATGGTCTAACCCCTTCCCGAATCCCATGCACAGTGGGAGCTTCGTGCACCGTGTTTATCCTTATTTTCTATTCAGATGAAGTACTATTTATCTGAGCACTCTCAATAACTCAATAAAGCTCGGACAATGTTTGCTTTGTATTATTTTAAAATATTTTTCATTCGTCCAAAATAAAATAAAGCATACATCACATCCACCAATATAATTTTCGGATAATATTTCTCTCATTTTATATCTTCGTTATTATTTTTAATTCAACTTTTTACTATTTCCTTTAAATACCATATTGGTATATTATATTTTAATATAAAGACAATAGCAACAACTAAGTTTTTATTCTCAATTGATTGTGGTAGGCTACATGAACCACAGAAAGAATCAATTCGGGTCGCGTATCAATCTTATCCAAGATCTTCGTTTAGTCAGAATATACTCGTTAATTCATTTGGACTACATATCTTTGTATATTACTTCGAACAATGTCTTCATCGGCCGTCCTCTTGCTCTCTTGAAAGGGTAGAAATCTATGAGATCCTCACGACGCATGAGTGCATCGCTACGCCTGCGTCGTATGTGGCCAAACCAGCCTAAACGACTTTCTTGCACACAACAATTTTAAAATTATAAAACACCTCGTAGAGCTAAAAAATTACTAAAAATATATGATTTGGCATCACAGTCGCAACAAATTGTTGCATGATGCGACATTTATAGCAAAAAATATCATTCAGAAAAAAGACCATGCATATATTGTATTTTTCGAGAAAATATCCCAAAACAGTTTCATAAAATAATAAAAAACAATACCCACCAATGTTCGTCATGAAGTTTTGGCCCCCCAACCTGTATCTAGTTTTTTCATGATGCTCTATTAACATAATCAAAGTCAAATTGAAAGTTGATTATTGATTTCAACAGGTCATGTTTTGTATGTCTTCAAAATATGGGTTCCTTGTTCTGAGAAAAGCTCGACTCTGTATTATTGCAGGTATTGACTGAGTTTATTCTCGTGTCAATCACTAGTGCTGTAACTGTAACAATAGCAGGAGTGGTGAAGGAGGCTGTGACTATCGTGGTATAAATTTGCACGCTTCATTTTACCGTAAATCTTAGTTTTTTTACTTTTGTTTTCCCCCTCTATGTAGTTACATGGTTGTTGACTATGTATGATAATTTTTGATTTGGGGGGATGATAAATTTTCGATCAGTTTAGTTTTATTCAGTTTTGTATAGAACCAATATTTTTTGCGCTTCTTTTAATCTTTGAATTTTTTATCAGGTGGCAGTGTTCTATTTCCATGACCAGTTCACATGGCTAAATGGCCTTGGCCTTGTTACGATAATGGTTGGTGTTAGTTTGTTTAACTGGTACAAGTAAGTGATCAAACACCATCTATTCAATATATCTTTAAATCTTGTTGGGTGTGTATTTGTGTAGAAAAAGTAAGATAGTAATCAATAAATATCATTAACCCGTAGTTTACTAGTGATGAACCGAATGATCTGCTGGTGAAGCTGTTGGTTTTCCATGATATTGGTATTGGGTTCTTCATTCACATTGGGTGTGTGAGTTTGAATGTTTTACTTTTTAAAAAAAATAAAACCTATAGTTTACCTTGTGAAGTAGTATGTTCTATTTTTTCAGGCTGAATATGTAAAAGAAAAAAAACCTATAATAAGGTGAATCATTGTGTTCTATATTTTCAGGCTGAATATGTAAACGAACATTTATGATCTGTGCTTCTGTGTTCTATGTTGTTTATTCTACCTTACACTTAAGACAGAATAGAACTAGCGCGAACATTTGAGAACTTGGAAGGCCGGTCTATTTTTTGCTTCATTTTCAAAATTTCAAGTGTGTTACTAGTTGCTTATTAGACTTTCAATTTGGAAATTTCGCCCTTTTAGAACAAGACAGGACGTGAACAAAAAAATCACTGCTAGCTTTTGAGTAATTCTCCATAATAAGAAAAGGTTGATGTTATATCAAATGCTGTTATTGCAGATATTGACAGCAGCATCATGAATTACTGCAATTGAACCACTCTCATAAAAACGTGGAATCCTACACATATTGATGGTTAATCTTTAGCGCTGCATCACTTCAAAATCTTAAACTGTTTATTTTCGTTTTTTTTTTGTTTATCAGGTACCAGAAATTGCAGAAAGGCGAGACTAATGTTCACCCACCAACCGAGAGTTCTCCTTCGAAGTACGTTATCCTCGATGAACAGGATGAAGAGGGCACTCCATAACAACTACTTCGTGTAATGCTACTAAATTTGGGTAAGCTTTTTAGTTATGTTCCGACCAAGAACCTTTGTTTTTGGTATAATCTTACTTAAAGCAGCAAAAATAGTCCAGACGGCTTTTTGAAAGCATTCTTACCTCTCTTACTCTCATGTTATTTCTTGATTTGAGCTAAAGAACTGCGGCATAATTAAATATAACTGTGTCGGACTTCTCTGGGAAACATCGATTTGCTGGATGGGTGATATAACCTTAATCAGCGATAAAGCAGAAAAGCTAGTGAAACGAGCCAGAAAACCACCACAACGACTAGCTGACTATATGGTGTGTGTAGAATAGAAGTTATTGGGAATAAAAGTAAATAATAGAGCTACAACTGAGATACTTAAATGTAAACCGATAGAAAAAGTATAATAGTAGAGATGAGCTGGAAAATAGGTAAGCAAAATAATTGTAACTTCTTCCTCAAGTAAATGAAAAGCTTCTGAAAATTCTTCCTCTCAATCCTCTGAATCTCTTCTCTACTTCCAACAGTGGACGAATTGCTTTGAATACTATCACCATGAACTCCATTTTCAAATCCTATCTCCGTAAATTTGTCATCGTTTTTTTTATGACATCTTGGTGTATAGCAAAACTTGGCCCGACCACTTACAACACTTGACTTTGGTTTTACAGTGTCTTCGCCTACATTCCTTTTATACTAAGCGTTCAAAATGCTCATTTGGTCAGTCAACTGTGGCTTATTTGGGCCATATCATTTCCATCCACAGTGTTGCACTTGATCCTAGTAAAATCGAATCCATCTTACAGTGGCCTCCACCCACTCACTTAAATCGTTGCGAGGGTTCCTTAGACTTACGGGGTATTATCGTAAGTTCGTCAAGGGATATGCCACCATTGCTACACCTTTGACAGACCTCCTCAAACGTGATAAACTTCTTTGGTCCCCTATTGATCAATCTTCCTCCGACTCTCTTAAGTTGGCTTTGACCCGAGCTCCAATTTTAGCCTTACCAGATTTTTCTCTTCCTTCCAGATCCAAACAGATGCCTCGGATATGGGTATTGGGGCGGTGTTGTTGCAAAACAATCACCTGATTGCTTATTTTAGTAAGAAATTCACGTCAAAACTTACCAAAGCATCTACCTATGTTCGTGAGCTTATCGCTCTTACCCTTGCAGTGGCTAAATGGCGTCAATACCTCCTTGGTAATCATTTCACTATCATCACAGATCATCAAAGCCTCAAGGCTCTTCTTACTCAAGTCATTCGCACACCTGAACAAGAGAAATACTTAGTCAAACTTTTGGGATACGATTTTGACATCCAATATAAGCCGGGTAAAGCTAATGTTGTAGCTGATGCCCCTTTCTCGTGAATTTTCTGAGACTTCTTCAACACTCAACTCTGATTCTTCTTTGCTCTCTTTCACTTTGCCAAATTTTTTTTTCATCTCCGAGCTGAAACAAGAGGTGCTTTCTGATCCTTTCTATCAACACCTCCTCACTACAGCCAATTCTTCCAGTACGTCTAATCCTAATTTCCAGGTCAAGGATGGTCTTGTGTATAAGAATAATCGCCTTTGCATTAGCCCATTTTCCTTAATACCCAAATTGATATATGAGTTCCACGATACACCCTTAGCGGGTCATGCCGGTGTCAAAAAGCTTTTCAGACCAAATATAGCACAACTAAGTCGGCAGGGTGGTTGTGTCCTCTACCCATTCCTCAAAATATTTGGGAGGATATTTCTATGGATTTCATCACGGGACTTCCGAATTCTCGGGGTTTCTCGGTGATACTTGTTGTGGTTGATCGTTTGTCTAAGTATGCTTATTATGGAGCCTCGCGTGAAGGATTTAATGCCACTGCAGTAGCTACTTTGTTCGCAGAGATTGTGGTTAAGCACCACTCTTTCCCGAAGACAATTGTATCCGACCATGACCCTATATTTGTGAATGGCAAGAACTCTTTCGTCTCAGTGGCACATCCTTGTGCATATCGAGCGCGTACCATCCTCAATAGGATGGCGATGTTTGGAGCAATACCTTCGAAGTTTTGTTTCTGATCAGCCTAGTAAGTGGTTCAAGTTGTTGATTTGGGCCGAATTATGTTACAATACAAGCTTCCATTCTGTCATTTCAATGTCACCGTTTGAAGCTGTTTTTGGGAAGCCACCTCCTTCCATTCCCACTTATATCAGTAATTCTTCCATGGTTGAGGCTACTGATCATTGGCTTCGGGATAGAGATATTATTTTAAACACTTTGAAAGCTAATTTGTCGAAAGCGCAGACTCAGATGAAGACTCAGGCTGGTTAACATAGAAGGGAGTTTAATTTTGAGATTGGTCAGTGGTGCTATGTTCGTTTGCAGCCGCATCATCAAACTTCTCTGACGGGCCAGCGGTTTACTAAGCTGAGTAAACGTTACTATGGTCCATTTCAGGAGCTACAACGTCTGGGTCCCGGTGCTTACAAACTTGCCTTACCTGCATCATGCAAGATTCATCTTGTATTTCATGTTTCTACTCTCAAGTTGTGTCCGCAGCCTACTCAAGTTCAGCAGCTATTGCCTCCAGTTGCAGTTGTGAATAATCAGCCTCTGCTTACACCTTTGGTTATTCTTGATTCCAGTAGAGTTCGAATTGCAAACAGATGGATTACTCAGCTTCTGGTTCAGTGGGATGGCCTAGTCGAGGAGACTTCTTGGGAAGATCTTGTGTCCTTTGTGAAGACTTATCCTCACTTTCACCTTGAGGACAAGATGCTTCTCAACAATGAGAGTAATGATACAACCTTAGTCAGCGATAAAGTAGAAGAGCAAGTGAAACGAGCCAGAAAACCACCACAACGACTAGTTGACTATATGGTGTGTGTAGAATAGAAGTTATTGGGAATAAAAGTAAATAATAGAGCTACAACTGAGATACGTAAAAATGTAAACTGATAGAAAAAGTATAAATAGTAGAGATGAGCTGGAAAATAGGCAAGCAAAATAATTGTAACTTCTTCCTCAAGTAAATGAAAAGCTTCTGAAAATTATTCCTCTCAATCCTCTGAATCTCTTCTCTACTTCCTCTCTGTTCTCTCTGATTCAAGTGAAATTGTGGTGTGGTGTAAGGCGATCTAGTAGCTACCATCAATGGGTTTGTATGAACGTGTACTAGATTTCTCTAACTTTGGTTAATTATTCTGGAAAAAAAAACAAAAAAATTACAAGGCTAGATAATCGTACCGAGTCTCGCTTGGGGATACCATCCTGTAAGCCAGAGCATGTGACATCATCTTTTTTTATTAACAGATATATCTTATTCATGCAATTTGGCGCAACTCTTTTGTTACATCTTAAGCCATTTCGAGCTACATGGATAGTGTTGAATCTGGTTAAAAGATTTATCCTCTTGGTCATTACAGGTGGTAATTGTGCTTCCCCTCGGTTGTTACCTACTTATATGAGCTTGGACTCGTTTAGGACATCGTTCTTTTTCTGTTAGGTGTTCGAAATTTCGCATCACATTGATGCAGAAATTTGTATGTATGAGCCTCTCGATACATTAGCAATTTCTAAGAAATATTTTGTCCCGCTTCTCTTTCTCCACGCATCTTTGATATATGAGAGATTTTTTTTATAATAATTTCATTTATTGAATTTTCTGTTGTAACATATTCTATATCAAATGTCTTAATATACGTTTCAAGATTATATTTATTGTGCATTGTTAAGTTATCATCGCTGTTATTTTTATGAAGAAATATACACTTTTCATTTCTTCTCGTAATGTTCGAATTTCAAATTGTAGCCCAAGACCACTTGGTCTAGTGGCATCACATCTCGCATTCAGGAGATGGTCTTGGGTTATAAACCTATTGTAATAAATCTCACTCCACATACTAAAAAAAATAAAAAAATAAAAGTAAGTTCAAATTGTAAGAAGTTAGAGGTGTATTTTGTTCTTCCTTTTCAAGGAATTTTAATAATTGCTAACATATAGACTAAAGCCTTTACATGCGGTTTTCAAACAATTCTTTTGTTTTTTGTTTTTCTTTTTTCAAATTTTTTTTTTACTTCTAAAATTTTCTTTTGCTAAAAATAAAAATTCATCAATTTTGGATAGCTTTAGTTACTACTTGTAGCAATAAAAAAATCAAATTACAAAACCTAAAAGGTATTATAAATATGAAATGGTGGCTGAATAACAATGAAATGAAAATAAAGAGCATATCTGGATAAATCGTAATTTGCTTTTGTTTTTCTCCCCAAGGAACACTTCAAAAGCTTTGATTGATAACACACATTTCTAAGACGTGCTTTTGTTAACCAAACCGACACAAAATATATGATAAATAGCATCTGAGAAACCGAGCAACATGGAAACTGAATACAAAATATAGAAACCTGCAGTAACAGCATTGCTAGAGATTTTGTGTCAATGGCAGCTCTACAAGAGGGTATCCCATGGCTTCTCTCCTTGTCATCAAAGGATTTCAAGTTATAGCGCAACACCATTTCAGGAAGCGTTGAGCACCCTGATCAAGAAGCTTCATAGCTCGAATAAGTTTCAGGATTTGAGATTTTCAATATAAATCTCGATTGATGCCCAACAAAACATGATTCAACATGCAAAGTAGATTTGCTGAATACGTAGCTTTTTAAAAATAGGTAGCTGTTTGAAAAAATATCAAGATTCGCCCCCTAATGCACAGCATTCATTCTAATTGAGATATAAGCATAATAAGATTTAATAATTTCAAGTAATCTCATCCGGACATTAAAGAAATAAAACTTCAAGGAAATCCACACCCTATCTCCAGGTTCCTTCTTCGCAGAACAGTCAAGTCCCTTGTTCAAAAAAAAAAAAAACCGAAACATTCCTCATATATAGCAAGAAAATGCCTTACAGGCAAACTAGAGTTTGGATTCAACTCGAGACAAAATGCTAACCATATTTCAGTATTGCGTCCATACTGAAAGTAGCGGACAAGTCTAACAAATGCATTGAAGATCAGTGTACATTCAATCTTGCACTGAATTCGCTATACAGTATATGCAAGTCTTATTACAAGGTAGAGATGGATGATTTAAATTCAGTAGCGATTCAAAATTTAAGGTACCCGTGCTGAGTTATCTTCGAGCTTCTTGGATCTATAATTCGTCTCCCAAATCCGTCGGGCAAATTTGGCTTTAAAAAATGAAAATTTAAAATTGACCTTTCACATTCAAATCATTTTAGGCCATTTTTGAAGTCACTGGAAATTACTATCAAAAGCAGTTCTGTGAAATTTAGTTTGAATCAAAATCCATTATCAAGTCCACAGTTAAAGGCCGAGAATTGATACTACCAGAATATAGTAAAAGGAAATTAGCTGCAAATTGAAGTATGTAGCAAAAAGCAGACAAAACATAATTCCACAACATGAAATAGTACATATCAACACAGATCCTCATACAGTAAAGTAGTCAATTTGTTTATTCTTAACAACAATTATACCGAGATGATTCAATAAATGATCAAACCACTTCCTTGGCAGGCGGCGCAGCCTTCTTGACGTCATCACCGTCATCCATCACCTTAGGTTCCGCGGGAATCTTAACGTACCCGATTTTCTTGGCGGCGCTGATGTCATCTTCTTCGTTGTCAGAAGCATCGGAAAAAACAAAAGTGCGGGGAGAGAAGAGAGCCCAAACAAAGTACATCGCGAGGCCGGTGAGGACCCCAAAGCAAACACCGACGAGAAGAGCCCCAACGATTCCCATGATATCTTTACTGCGGTCACGAATAGAGCTGGAGACGGAGGAGTAGAATCTGAACGGAGCCTCGGATGACTTCATCGATGACGATTGAGCTTCGTCGTACTTGAGGGAAGGCTGGGTGTGGGGGAATCGAGCGGTGGTGGTGGTGAATATGAGAGAAAGATACCTAGGGTTTTGAAGAAGGGGATCTGGGTAATTCCTGCGAGGGTAGTAGGTGGTGGTGGTGGTGGTGGTGATGTAGAATAGGGTTTTGCAGGGGCGGGCGGATACGGAGGCGGCGGTTGCGAGGAGGCAGAGGAGGAGGAGGAGGGAGGATAAGGATTTCGTCATTTTCAGAGAATGGCAGTGGCTGAACAATGTCAATTTGGTACACACACACAGTAATATCCAACCTTCGGTTTGGCAGCTAATGACTTTCGAGAGGAGGGTTGAGATATTGTGTAAAACTGTAAATGCCCCAAAAAACACTCCATTATAAAATCAATTTTATTTAAAATATTTTAATATTCAAAATCAGTTTAATCAAATTACTAGCATAAACAGCGACGATTTATACCAATAATATCTTTTAATGACTTTTAACGAATCATGTGAAGTTTAAACGTCTGGGGATATTCAATCTAGACTTTTAATGATTAAATAAAATCAATTGTTATTCAATATAGATTTTTATAGAGTGCATATAAGTTTACTGGTATTCAAAATATACTTTTATAGAGTTCTTAAAAGTCAGGTGGTATTCAAACTTGATTTCTATAAAAGTTTTGTGGTATTTTTTGAAGATGCACTAGTCTAACCCCCATATTCAAGGGAAATTAATGGTTAACAATGCATAAATAGGAAATACCCTCCTTGAGAAGAGCATTATACATTGTGGAAGATGGCTTCAATCCAGCAGACTTCATAGCCTCTAAGCACTCAACTGCATCATTAAGGGGGGTGTATTCAATCTAGACTTTTATTGACTTTTAATGACATTTTTAAATGATTGACTTTTATGGAGTTGATAGATTTCTATTGACTTTTATAGAATTTCATGGAGTTATAAAAAGATTTGTATAGAGTCTCGTAGACTTTTTCAATAGATTTCTATGGACTTTATCGACTTTTAATGACTTTTTTAAATGATGAACTTTTATGAAATTTATAGATTTCTAATAACTTTTATAGAATTACATTGAATTATCAAAAGAATTTTATAGACTCTATAGATTTTGTTAGTTCCGGATTTTAAAGATGACAAAACAAATCAGAACGGATCGATAGAACTCAGACTGACCAGATCGATCGCTCAAAACAGATCAAACTGAAATGGTATATCGCAAATCAGAACGGATCGATGAACATCAGCCTGACCAGATCGAAGCTTCAGATCGATCTCAACTATTATCAGATCAGAGCAGACAAGGCTGAATAAGATTTGCTCTTCAGTCCGAATCATTAACGGCTATTTATTGAAGCATTTAATGTTGCAATTAATGCTGAAAAAGACCAAGGACTGAAGATTACCATAAAATGTAAGAAGACAAAGACAAGCTTACCTGACAGTCGCCGAAAGCATGAACCAGAATGGCAAGTGCCCAAAAGAATAAGACTGTAGCTTACTCAGAGTTTGAGCAGAGTCAAGAGTTGCACATAAAGGGAAATAATGTCGTTGGTACATGCAACTATATAAGGATGCAACAGAAGAGCTCAAGACAGAGTCTGATCAATCGAAAAAACGTAAAAGAAAGCAAAACAGCACAAGCTTACAAGCTCATACATTCTCGAGCTGAAAATCTTCATAAGCACAAGCATATTGTAATACTTGATCATCTTAGGATCATTGTGTGAATAGACTAAATTAGTCTATCTTTTGTATTCTGTACTAAGATAGAGAAGTGAGAATCAATTGTAACTGTCAGACAGAGTGTGTCTGAACAGATCGAGAGACTAGGAGTTTCAGTCCGGTAGTGAGGTAAATCCAGCTGAATCGGGTTGTACAACAGGATTGTATAAATCAAAGTCTTCTAGTGGAATCATTCCTTAATTGAAAGAAGGGGAGACGTAGAAGGATTACACCACCTTCGAACTTCCAGAAACATATTCTGCCTTTTTTCATTCTGCACTCGTTTTACTATTCATGCCATCGAGCCGTTCTTACTAGCCTAAGAACAGACCGTTTCGCACTAAATTATTCAGTGGTCTGTTCTGCAGAAAAGTTGATTAAGAAACAAATTTCTTTCACTAATCCGAAACAAATTTCTTTGTGCTCTACTGCCAAAGAAATTTGGGAGAAGATAGCACAGCTATGTGAAGGAAACGACCAGACCAAGGAAAACAAGCTGATTGTTGCTCTTCAAAGATTTGAGAGCATAAAAATGAAGATTGGAGAAACTCTAAGTGAGTTTGATGAAAGAGTTACTGGTATTATCAATGAACTAAATGGTCTGGGCAAGGAATACTCTAACAGAGAGATTGCTCTGAAAGTAATGAGAGCGTTGCCAAAAGAATGGGATGTCAAGACCATTGCAATGAGGGAGTCTAAAGATCTGAACAAAGTTGAACTTCATGATTTGTTCGCAGATCTTAAGGCATATGAGTTCGTACTGATCACCAGAGGTGAAGCAGAGCCATTCATCTCTCAACCAAACAAAGCACTGGCAGCCATTCCAGACCAGACCACCCCCACAACAGATCGATCTATCGAACAGATAAGTAATGATGCTATGTCACTGTTTATCAAGAAATTTGGTAAATTCATGTCTAAGAATAAAAGGAATTTTAAACCTTCTCATCACTATAAATCAAGAAAAAACGATGCTGTTAATGATCAGGCTTGCTACAATTGTGGTAAGACCGGACACTTTATTGCAGATTGCACCAGACCGAAGAAAGAAGAACGTAAAGAAAAGCATCGTGATGACAAGAAAAAGAAGCACTACAAAGATCGTAAAAATCATCATGGGAAGTCCCAAAAGGTCCTAGTAGCAGAAGAAGGAAACATCACATAACATTTTATAAACTTAAAATATTTTTTGATGATAGTTGACTACTATAAAAATTCTTAAAACATATTTTTTAAATTAAACATGATAATTTATATCGTTATAAATATCTTTTATTTTAGAAAAATATTTATTATAATTGTTTATAGATATAGACTCATACAATCGTTTTAAAAATCTATTATCTAATATAAAATTGAGCATATTAACTTGTTATTTTATCAAAATACTTGTGTAAATATTAGTATTATATTGGATAAAAAATAAGATGTGTAAAAAACAATAATTGAAGAAAGAGCCGCACATTAGGAATTAAAGAAATGGTACATGTAGAAAACAGTGGAGGAAAAGCCAATGGGGAGGTAGTCGTGTCGGAAATGAAAATAGCAAAGAGTAAAGAGAGATGATGGTAATTAAGAATTAAAAGTCATTCCAAATCTTTACTAGGAGTGGTGGAGAATTTTTAACTTTTTTGGGATGTACATGGGGCATCAAAGTTTGTACCTAAAGATTTCAACAGAAGTCATTAAAAGTCTATGATATTTTGGATACCTATAGACTTTTATGGAGTTTTAAAAATTCAAGTTTGAATACCACCTGACTTTTTAAAACTCTACGAAAGTCTGTCTTGAATACCATTAGACTTTTGTAGATTATATAAAAGTCTGGATTGAATACCTCTACACTTTTAAACTCCATAAAAGTCATTAAAAGTCAATAAAAGTCTATAACCAATACACCCCCCTAAATCTACCAGACTATCCGCAAAATATTAACTGGTGTAGTATATGCGACAACATTAGGCAATGGTCCCTGACGCTGCATCATTAAATCTACAAGGCTAAAAAATATAAATCTTTTAAACTGATTTTTAAATAACTGAAATTTATGTAAATTAATAGATAAAAAATTATTTTAATTGAAAAGGTTATTTATATTTAATTGATAGTTCAAATAAATCAATTATTAGTTAAAGTCTATCACTTAAAAAAAAGTAATTAAAAGGAAGTCTATGAAAATCTTTTATAACTCTATGGTATTCTATAAAAGTCAATAAAAATGTTAACTTCACAAAAGTCTATTATTTAGAAAAAAATAATTAAAAAACACCAAAAATCATTATTAAATACACGCCACGCCACCACACCATAACATATTATGATATGGAATGTGCTATATTTTATATCCCATTTTCTTAAGAGGGTTGGCGAGATAATTTTGTATGGATTGAGTCATGTCATACACTTAGACAATGGCAAAACCCGATGCATATAAAAAATTATCGGTTGATGATGTCCCATGATATAACCACCTTCGGAAGAGAACATTCCAAATAAAATATTTTTATCTTTGGATCTAAAAAGTGAAGGGCATACTTGACTTTGTT
The DNA here is from genome assembly GCA_907163345.1 of Haberlea rhodopensis. Classification (NCBI taxonomy): domain Eukaryota; kingdom Viridiplantae; phylum Streptophyta; class Magnoliopsida; order Lamiales; family Gesneriaceae; genus Haberlea; species Haberlea rhodopensis. The sequence continues at coordinate 10,614,564 of CAJQUN010000008.1, read as the reverse complement.
TTCAATTTTCTTTCTTGTTTTAAAATTGTATTAGAACGTGATCTAATTTTACTCTTTCTTCTGTAAAATATATGTTCCAATTTATATTGTATCATTTAAAAATATATTTAATCGGTAATATCGAATCATATATAGAATACTAATTAGGAAATGAGTTTTGAAGGAAGAAAACGAAATGTGAGGTTATGTTAATATTTAGATTTTTGTCTTGAGAATGGGAAAAAGCAATTGGAAGACAAATCCAAACGTATCCTTAGAATGGGTCTTGAATGCATGCATCACTATGTTTGAACTACAAATCCACTTTGAAATTACTTCATCATACCCCACCCCACCCCACCCCACCCCACGGCTCTATTTCCAAGTCTCCCAACAAGCAATTTACATTTTTTGTTTGTAAGAAATTATTTGAAAACATGACAGCAAGTGTAAACATGTACAGCCCATTTTCCAAGTAACAATGCAAGAATTTTGGAAAGCAATTGAATCCTTGAACAATTTCCATGCTACAAAGAAGAATATTTTTCTTCAACGAATCCAACAATAACTGGTTACTGGAAAAATTAAAGAAATGCCATTGTTAGACACATGATTCATGAATTTTGATGGAACAGAACGAATATTTTGAATTGACGAAACTTGGCAAGCGCTCATTCCTTGAGTCATATACACAACTAAAGGTACTCTCAAGTCACTAAAAATAGCGCGCCAAACACCACCTTGCAACTTCTTAATACACTTTGTAGATGACAATTAGAGCCAAAATGCCAACATTCATATTGCTAAAAGAAACAATGTAACAATCACAGCATCCAAAATTCATGAAAAGAAAGAACAAAAACAAAAAGAATGATAAACATTTATTAGTTGTCACTTGACATTCTGCAAGACTTTATTGCAATTATCCAAACCATATTCACAAATTCCCCTTCACGGAATAGAAAACATGCAGCCATACTAACCTGTATATGTAGCACTTTGCTGAAGTCAGTAGAGCCATCGGGTTTCCTTTAATGAACGAACAAGACTCTCTTAAGAACTTGATATTTCACCTTGAGATCTGATTATAATGAAAAAGGGGTGAAACCAATCTGGATATATATCTCTCGGTAGACTTCATGCTAGTTCAAAGAAGACATTATGCTACTCTGTTATTGTAGCAAAAATCATTGTGATGCCAAAAGAGCAGTCGATGTCATTGGCTAACTATTTGAAAAGAGCATCATGAGAATGGCCTAGAAAAGTGATTTCTCGACTAGTTCCAGACTTCTACCTAGAATCACCCAAAATATCCCATGTAACAAGATCACAATTAATTGCACTTAAACGCTAAAAGTAAAGAATAGTGAGGAGATGCGAAGTGATAAAACAGAAGATTGCAACATCTACATTCTTAAGTACCTAAAATCTAATGTGACGACTCATAGCATGAGTTGATTCTAGGGAGAATTCCATTTGGAGATCTAAACAGATTCAAACAAATGAAACGTGTCTGATTCGTCTCGGAGAACTATCAGCTTCCTCGTCGGATGAAGCCGGAGAATCAGTAGCTTCGGCAAGAGACTCTAGCATTTCTATCACTTCAGACGAGTCGTCCACATAATATTCGGCTTTGCTTGGTTTTTGTCCTACCGTGCAGGCAAATACTTCGGTATTGTGAGAAAGAATTTGCCTCGATATTGCATTACCAATTATTTCAAACATGTCCTCATCAGATCTATCATCACCAACGCAGAGCACGAAATCAACTTTTTTGCCATTCTCAATCATTGATGTGAAAACCTTTTCTGCAACTAAGCCTTTGGTCACTCCCTGAATCGAAGATGCATTCACATTATTATTACTCAACTCTCAATTATATTATAGAAAGCACAAAAATTTCAAGCAGAAAGAAATGAAGAACACCAACTAGAGATACAAATGAAAAGGGAAAATGAGAAAAGAGCATGGGTTGAGATCCAGGTGACATAATGAGGGGAGTGGGTATAGATAGTCAAAGTATATGGCTTCCAGACTTTATTCAAAATATTTAAAAGAAAACTAAGGGAACTAAAATGATATTCAAGGTTTATTTTGGTCAGAACTTTCCAAAATTTTCATTATTGGCTACATGGTGAGGAATTTACTCCTTAGGCGTTGTCTTAAGTTGAAAACCACTAGTATGATATTCACAATCTGATGAAGATCACAATTGGCACTAATCTTCTTAAATGGACTCGAATGGAATTTGTCTGAAAGTCGAGAGAACATTGCGAAAAGTTCAAGCTCACGAGCCTGGAACCACTAAAAAGACTATGAAATCAAGGTTGAGATACTGGAAATTACTAATTACACTATAAGCATTGGAAACATATAAAGATATTAAACTAGTGGAAAATGAAAGCCGAGAAAAAAAGATGTAAGAGCAGAAAGCAAGTATCCTTATTAACACATGCCTGAGGCTTGACTTCTACAATAAACTGCCCGCTCTTGACAGCAACAGGCTCATTAGTTAACACACTCTCTAGATGATCCAACATTTCCTTTGCCTGTGAAAAACCAAATACGGGATCTGCATCATGATAATGCCATACCAACGCACTTTCCTTCCTTTCTATCCCAGAACCATCGGTGGCTTCAGTGTATGATTTCATAACTGGTTCTGCAAGGTCCATCCAACCAAATTCAGAACTCTGGGCAGATGTTTCCCATTCTTCGAGTTGTGGCCATCTGCAGATTTAAAGGTCCATAAAGTAGCACAACAGTACAATAAAACTTAAAACGAAATAGACAAGAATCACAAGATTAAAGGGGCCATTTAAGACTTATTTCATATCAAAATTATGGAAGGGATTGCCAACCTTTCTCACACAATAAGAAAAAAAACAACAAAAAAGAGGAAACCAACTAAGAAAATGTAGATCATCTCTGAGGACAACAATGAGTTAAAAACTTACCTGTAAGACAGACAAAACAAAAACAATCATCCAGTAAAAATAATATGGTTCATCCACAATCATATGAAATGAGGCCATAACACGGAACATAGCCTTCAGATAAATTTGCACAATGCAGTTCCGCATGTGCATTTGGCCTATGAACACATCTCTTCATAAACATTCATCATACAAAAATTATACGTTTATACAATTGATGGAGTAAAATAAAGAAAAAACAAGATACCCAGTCAATAGATATTGAAAGAAGAAGAAAAGAAGGTAAGATTTTCGCAGTAATTGTCAGCTAAAAATCTACTCCATCAACAAGATGCAACAATATAACCCATGCCCAATAAATATATATATATTTTTAATAGGCATAACATGAGCAATGTTGTTTCATCGACATAATAATTTCATGCAGTTTCCATGGTCACTTCATACCTAAAGTCTTATCCATGCAGGAACCCCACTCAATAGCAAACAACTATCTAAATTTTCACTAATACCCACTACTGCAACAGTAACTGACATCAAACCAAATAAAAAGGTTAAAAACTGTTGAATAATTAGATAAAGATTTAGTATTTAAATCTTTGTGTTTAAACTTGGTAGGATAATATTATAAGTTTGGTAGGATAATATTATCTAGAGATTTAATTTGATTTGATTTAGATAGAGATAAATTAGGTAGTTTGCTTCTATTAATCTTTATATTCACCTATAAATAGATAGTCATTGTAACTCTTTTATTATTCAATTGATAAAGAGTATTTTCAACTCTCAGAGTATTTATTTTCTACATGGTATCAGAGCCAGGTTTGAAAAAAACTAAGGTTAAAAGTTTATCAAACCCTAGCCGCCGGCGAGTTGGTGCTATCTCAACTCAACCGCTGGCGGCTAGGCCTTCAAATAGTAGTCGTAAAGCAAATCCTAGCAGCAGCCAATAGCACGCGACTTCCGCTACAGTAATTTCGCGTTGCTACAGTAATCCCGCGTTGCTACAGTAATTTCACGCCTTGCTACAGTAACCTCGCGTTCGCTACAGTATTTCCCGAATTTCTACAGTACTCGCTACAGTATTTTCGCATTTTGCTACAGTAACTTCGCTACAGTTTTTTCGCGCTTATGACAATGCAGAAAAATAGGAATATACCTCAAAAAGTAGCCATGTTCGGCAGCAAGTCCCAACTTCTTGCATGGAAGAAACCACCTGCTTAAGCTGTCCCTTCCTCTTCCACTCACCATAAAAACTATATTCCTAGTATCCGCCGAGAGTCTGTTCAACAGAGAGATAACTTGTGAACTTGGAGTCTTAACAATTGAATTCTGAGGCATTAATGTGCCATCATAGTCCAACAATATAGCCCTGCTTTTAGCCCGACAGTAAGCATTTACAATATCATCCATAGAAAGCTTTCTAAAATTAGGATCCAGGGCCACTACCCTGAAACCAAAACCAAGTCCAATGCTCCAGCATCTTTTCCTGAAGTGTTCAGCACAAGTTCTCTCCATATCTTGTAAGAAGCTTCTAGACCAAAAAGCTACATCATGGGTGCTAACATAACGATAGTGTTTCTCGTGTCGCAGCTCCTTCTCTGGATCAGCCATTGATATAGCTTCATTCATTGCCTCAGCAGTTGATTCAACATTCCATGGATTGACACGAATAGCACCACTTAGGGATGGAGAACAACCAATGAACTCAGAAACCACTAGCATGCTCTTCTTAGGCCCACTCAAATCAGACTCTGGTTCTGCACCAGATACTCCTTGTCTGCAGACAATATATTCATAAGGAGTTAGATTCATCCCATCCCTCACTGCTGTCACTACGACACATTCAGCAACGCTATAATAAGCCATTCTCTCACTGATTGACAAAGGACGGTGAATTAAAACTATGGGTTCATATCCAGGCTTCCCAAGTTCTCTGTTAATTCTCTTGCAACTATCCTCTAGTTCAGATTGAATTTCATCCACATCGATTCCTTTCCCTCTGCTAGGATTTGCAATTTGGACCAGAACAGCCCTTCCTTGCCAATTTGGATGTAGCTTGAGCATCTGCTCCATTGCTAAAAGTTTTAAATTGATACCTTTGAATATATCCATATCATCTACTCCAAGCAACACTGTTTTACCTTCATATCGCTGCTTTAGCTCCTCGAATTTCAGTTTTTTATCTGCATGTCTCATTACCGATTGTATATGGTCCATATGTATACCAACCGGCATAATCTTTATCCCAACAGTCCTTCCATAGTAATCCAATCCTATATAACCCCTTTTAGACTGATATTCCAAACCCAGCATCCTGCTGCAACAAGAGAGGAAATGACGAGCATAGTCAAAGGTATGAAAACCAATGAGATCAGAGTTGAGAAGAGCCTTGAGTATTTCTTCTCTAACTGGAAGTGACCTGTATATCTCAGAAGAAGGAAATGGACTATGAAGGAAAAAGCCCATTCTCAATCGGAGGAAACGCCTCCTCAAAAACGTGGGTAAAACCATCAAATGATAATCGTGAATCCACACAAAATCATCCTCCGGATTTAGCACCTCAATAACTTTCTGTGAGAACATTTTATTTGCATACACATATGCTTCCCACATAGATCGATCAAAACGACTTCCATGCTCGACTGAATAAGGTAACATGTAGTGAAAAAGTGGCCACAACTGCTTCTTGCAAAAGCCATCATAATACTTCGTCAAAATATTAGGAGGTAAAAAGGCAGCAACACATTTAAATTTCTCAAGAAGATAGTTTGCAACATCATCCTGTTCAATTGGATCGACATCAACAGGTAATGACCCAACATATAGCACCTCCATGTCATCCGGAAAGCCGTCCTTGACTCGCAATAGCACAGAGTCATCGTTCCAACTGAAACCCCACCCTTTATTGTCAGACCTTCTCTTTGCTTTCAGCGGTAAAAGGTTAGCCACAATAATCATTCTATCACCCACTACAGAAGACTGGTTTTCAGATGAAACACTAACAGCTGTGTCATCATCTAGCTCAGCAATATTCCCAGGGAGAGTCATTACCCTTGGGAAACGCTTCCGTTCCTTCTCCCTGCCCATAACAGGGAAATTTCCGGATGCTAAATCCAAAAGATTGGTATACGATCTTGACATCATCTTGGCGAAATTTTCCTAACCACCCTCAAAGAATATAAACACTTTTCTCTAAATCCCCACACAATGCCTAATCACAATCCCCTTTCTGTTCAAATAAGTCTCTTTCAAATAACCTGAACAAGAAATTGGGGGAGGAATTTATTCATATCAGCAAACCATAAATGAACAACATTTCCCAAATCAATAAAAGAACAGAGAGGCACTCATAAAACCCAATATCACGGATGTAAACCAGACAAACCAATAATTATTTAATCAAGCAATCAAAAAGAAATTTAATATGATAAATACACTCCAACCATATAACTCACCAAAGCCTCCAGCAGAAAGTAAATCGTCAACACATCTATGAAATAAACCAATTCTTTAAACCCTAATTTCTAAAAACATTTAAACTGAGAAAGCAACCAAAAAAACTGAAAATTGAAAATCAGTTATCACCTCCGGTATGAAATTGGGTCGAAATCTTCGGTTCTTCTGGCGTCCAAGACTCAAATCTTCAGCGAAATGGTAGCGAGGGTTTCACGAAAACAAGGAAAAATATGCAGGCTTGGTAGAAAAATAATTTGCGCATATGGATACATAAAAAGAATCACGACCCCCTCTTGCGAAAAATAATGCAAGAAAAGCAATGGATATGAATATTCAAGAGAATATTTTCATTTTTTATTATATTTTATCACGTAAAGTGAACAGAATAATTTTGGCTGCAAAACAAAGCGTGTCTACAAATTGAAGAATCCAATTTGAACTCATCCATTCACCTTATTTCCAAAGGAGTTGCATCGTTTGCTACAAGGAATGTTCGATTCCTCTTTTAAAATCGATTTTGATTTCGATTTAATAAGACGGGAAATTACAAAATGATCTCATAGAATGGTTTTTTTCAATATTATTCCCAAATTTTAATGACTAATCAAATATAATATCACATAAGTTGTTTTTAAACAAAATTAGTCCCAAATTTTTAGGACTAAACAAATATAGTCCCACATAAATTTTGTTTTATCAAAAATGATCTTATAATTGAATAAGGGTCTTGAGGCCATTTTTTATAAAATACAATTTGGGAATATATTTGATTAGCCCTAAAAATTTGAGAATAGTATTGATTAAAAATAATTTATATGGGACTATCTTTAATTAGTCTTAAATATTTGAGACCAATATTGGAAATATTTCTATTCTATGGGATCAATTTTGAAATTGACCCTTAATAAGATTTCGATTTCGAGTTCGAGATCGAGATCGAGTTCAAATTTGAATTCCAATTTGAGTTTATTAAAGTATTAAAGAAAAAAATGTTTCTTCACGACATCTCCAAATATTTTAATTTTATGTTTAATAATTCAATATGACTTAAAGAATTGAAGGGTTTTATCCAAAAACAAATTATATAAATATTTATTTGATTTGAAGGAGTGGATTATGAGTCATATATAGGGTCTTTACATTTTAATTGTACATTTGAATTTTTATTTAATAAAAGAAAAATGGTGTGTTTCAGTGATTTAAAAAGAAAAAAAATATTATAGGGTATACTAGTGTATTGGAGCTCGTGTTATAGAACCTATTTTTATTTATAGTAAATATTTATATAAAATTTGTTAAAAAATATATTTATATAAAAAATATATATTTAAATAGTTTTATTTTTATTGTAATTTGATCGAATATTTTTTCAAAAAAAAATTAATTTGATTTGTATTTATGCTTTGAGATATTCGCTTCTTTTTCTTTGGGTTATGTACTTATGTCTTGATTTCTGTGTCATTTTTAAGTTGTTTAGTTTTCTAGTGTAAGCTTGATGCATTTTGAATGCAGAATTCTCAGTTTGCGTTACCGTCTATCTTCCTATATTTTCTTACAAATTAACTACCAATTCGATGACAATTAACTACCAATTCCATGACATAATCAAAATAAGTCGGATGGATGGATTAATTTGATTTAAGCAGACTTCGCACACATCTTCTAGTGGTAATATTAACCGTTTCGTGCGAATTACAAGATTATATATCATTTTACTCAAATTCTACAATAATTTGATATATATATATATATATATATATATATATATTTGTCATCTCTATATTATAAATATTTCTTTGTTTGGTCAGTAAGATCACTAAAGATGACCCATATTATGAATCTCAGATTTAATGTGAAGCATTTGATTCGTATTTGATTTGACTCCTTTTGAGCCCTTGGTTTGGATATACTATTGTGAGATATATATAAACTATCCAATTATATTACATGCTTGAAGATTGCTGGCAGAAGCCTTCTAAGCTGTTGCAAAGAAGTTGACAGCAGTTACGAATTGCAACTGGGTAACTGGATGAAGGGCATGGGGTTTACCTGATGTAAAGGTGACCAACTGATGCATCTATATAAAGGGACACGAGGGAACGGCAGATTGAGAGGGAGAGGCAAAGAAAAAGAAGAAAAAGACGTGTGAGGCACAATGGTGGTTCTGAGACAGTGGCTTGGAGATTCTGGAAGTTTTTTGGTGAGGCAAAAGTTAAGTGAATTCATGTATCATTCATTGTAATACATAGAATTGGATTACAGGAATGAACTCATGTATTGTAAGCTTCTTGTACACTCAAAGAATCAGTGAAAAACTCCTCCCGTTGACGTAAGCATTCTTGGTCGAACCACATAAAATCAATATCGTTTTTTCTTGTGTTATCTTTTCTGATTTCATTGATGTTTATTGCTTTGATTGCTTGGTGTGTGTGGATCACATTAATATGCCTAAATCTGTCAGGAAACGTGTTTGTTCATTGCGATGAGAGTCATGACGTCTTTAGTTCGAGTTAGTATGTTTCTACTAGTTCAATAGCGTTCTGCCATTTCAATGTTTGAATGACTGAAAAATGGGATTCTTGATCAGGAATTCAGTTGAGTAATTCCTAACATATACATATAATACAATGGAGCTAATACCCCAATGTAACATTCAACAAATCAAATGCCAATTATATCCGAACTCCAATTTGAAACATAATTGGTATGATAGTTTATTAGTATGATTTCATGCCAATTATCTAGTAGTGGAGAGTGGCACATTCCCCCTCAAAACAAGAACATAATAGACATATTTATCAAGGGTGAATCTCCTTTGAGGCAAATGTGGCAAATTGTTTGTCCTAGCACGCTACATCACATCAACTAATATTGTTTAATCGTGGAATTTTATCATCCTTATCACTTTTAAGCTAAATTTTTAGACAATATTTTTATTAATACAAATTTGGTTTATAATTCTTTAACCAATTGGTATGGGGATCGGTATGGAGTCAGACAGTCACATACGGGTGGATGACGCCTTGGAGCTGACCGCGGCGAAAGATCGTCGAATATTCTTACATCAGCTACGGGTCGTTGAATTGAAACATTGTGCCGTGCAATAGACGAGCAAGGCAGGTCGTACTATGACAACTGTCGCGGCTACCAGTGAGTTGACCCTTACCGCCGCAACTGCACTTGCGCGAGATAAGTGATTTGGTTTACATTATTGTTAGTAAAAAAATAAGAATTGGATCGCCATTGACTATACTATACGCTTAGGCCCCGTTCGGCGCATAGGATTACGTGTGGATAGATCATTTATCAACCAAGATCCTTCGTTCTTCTCGAGGATAGGAAAGCCCGAAAAATTGAAAAAGCCCGTGATAAAATAGAAAAAAGTCGGATGAGACATCTCTGGAAGGATGTGTGATGTCCAATACATTGACGCACAGTAAACAAGATTAGGGGATGCTTTTACACATTTACCCTTGTTGGTAATTGAAACCCTACTATCTTGTTTATTCCTTCAAGTTTCCGCTGACAAAGCTGTGAACAAGAAATTGAAGTTCGCTTCTCCCTTCGCCGACGACGGTTTTTCTTAAAAAAAAGTAAACGAGGCAACGGAAATTTTTTCTTCACGAATTTCTTGTTTCCTAAACTTGTATGTTTGAAATTTATTGGGTTGTTTGGTTTTGTGAGACGGAATCAGCAAGAATTTGGTATTAATTTGTTTTTTTAACAAAAAAATCATATTTTTGTATACGTGGTTTAGCAAGCTAGATCTCATTATCTGGAGACGGGGAAGGATTTTAGGGGTGCTGGTCGGGGAAGAAAGTGGGGGAGACGATACAAAAGAAATATAAAGTTAAAATTTATATGAAACAAAAATAATAATTAATTTTGTTTAATGAGTGTGATAAGAAAATATCAATTCATACAAAAAAATACAAATTATCATATATTCAAGGATATTTTTGTCATTTTACAAATACAATTAATCTATATCACATATTATAAGTACATCAAACATAATATTACTTATCATACTTTATTAATCATACGAACCAAACGTTATATAACTTATTCATTAGTTTACTTATCAATCCATTATCCACTTTTTAATCTATCAATCATTTATCCTATCCTCGAACCAAGCGCACCCTAAGGGCATGTTTGGTAGGAGTGATAAGTGATGATAAGGGAGTGACAAAGAAACAAACTCAACCAATCAAACAGGCCCGTGATTAATGCTATTAATTGGTGGACAATTGTCCTACCGACCCTGGATTTACCAACCCATTCCTCAACAGTATGCATGATAGTGTGATAAATTGACAAAATTGCCCTACAGAATAATGCTCATTTGTAACACTTGCCGACATCAAAAACATTAACAGTCTGTAAGCGTCGAAATCGTTCGGTTTGGGAAAGGCGATCTTTCGTCTTCAACAGCTAAAGGTCTTTATCTCTTCTATGGTAAATCATCAAAGCTTTCATCAAACTCTTGTGTTTTGCCATTTTGGCAAATTAGTTTAAAATGCTTTCATCTCGTTTACGCTCTTGCTCGTATAACTCTTCGTATGTGATTTCACATCGTTTTTGAGTCATGAGCGATGTGGTAAAGCATTTCGATTGTCTTAGCATTTTGACAAATTATAAAAAACATTAAAAATTAGGTCGAAGAACGTTTCTGAGCAAATCTTGTATTGCGATTTGTAATCCCATTTCCCCCCTATTCTATTTCACTCTTCCTTGTTCTATCCCACTTTTTATGTTTTTGAGCTGTTTACGCATATTATTCTTCATACTGTTGTTATTTTTTTGGTTTTTATGCATTCAATTTTTTTTAATGTCCCTTTGTTGTGTTTAATTTTTGTATTCAGTGGTTTGCCATAAAAAAACGATGTTTCGTTTGAAACAATTTTTTATAAATTTGCTATGTAATGGCAAGGTATGTTTTAGTGGTTTCAGTCTTTCTTCAAACAATTTCACCTATTAATTCAGCATGTTGTATGTATTTCATTTCCCATATTTGTCGACTTCTTCTACTATGTTAATGCCAAATTCTTCGGGAATGTCTTGTGTCGTGCGGGAATGTCTTGTGTCGTGGTAATTTTGTAATAATTTGAAGTTCATTAAACTGTTTTTTTTTTAATTTGTAATAACAAACACTCAATTTTTTTTGCTTAAAATCAACTTTTTCCAACTTTAAACAAAAGCAACATAAAATTATTTTGAATAAGCAATTGCAATCACACTCTTAGTATGTAACTAATTTGTGCATTATTAATAAAATAATTTTGTTGAAGGGGTATTTTAAAATTTTGTGTTGGTCTTTCGCGCACTGGGTGCTCCAAAGAATTTCCCCATATAAATACCCTCAACCTTGATAATAGAGTATTTATACAGATTGAAAGGTGTTTCAATGATCAAGAAATTCATGGTGCTGCTCTTGAGACGATGGCTCGATGCTATCCTCTGATGGGTGTTGGTGCTGCTATTTTTAGCATCTAACAATGGTTCTTTATCTGGTGAACCAGTTCTGGCGCCTCTCTAAAGGGATGAGGTTTTGTCTTCCTCATCCACTTCCTTGGTCTTAATGTCGACACTAGACTGGCGATTGACGTGGTTATCTCATTGGCCCTTTGGGCCTACTCACTGGTGTATCTCAGGGTAGTAATCGCCTTATGTTATGCCACTATTGGTCCTGGTCACACAATAAACATTTTGCTGGTCACTGGTTCCATTTATTCTCGCTATGGCAGCTGGAGTCTGCTGAGGACATCATCCCACTCATTGATCTGGTACGCAAAGGTAGAACGATACGAAAACCTCGGTTTGGTGATTTCTCGATTTCTTGTGTTTTCTCGCAGGTTGTTCAATATTTTAACCACCAAAGGCTAGTCTGGTGGTATATTGGTTTTGGTGACTCTTTTTGTATTTACTGGTGTCTTGATTATGCATCAGGATTTCCTGCTATTAGGTCGAGATCTGGATTTATCCAGCTTGGAAGTCCCATATTTTGTGGTGGTTAGTTGTATCTGTTTCGCTGCTGCTGCACCGATTGACGATAGCTTGTGCGATTGTTAGTCTTTTTATCAGTTTATGCTTACCGTTTTTCCTTATTTGTACCTTCAAATATGATGGAAGACAGTTCCCTTGCTCGATCAGATCCTGCGCTGCATGGTTTGAGGAGACCTGGTTTGGCTTTGGTAGTTCATACATTCTCATGGTCAAGGTCTTATGATGATACAATGATTCACATTATCGCTGCATCGTTTCGACCGTCCATTCCTAGTCATGTGTTTGTTAGTGTCAATCTTAGGTGCTTTGTCTTTGCTTCTGTTTTCGGTTGTTTTGGCGTGTTTTTGACGATGGTAGATGGGTACTCGTTGTACTGGTTTGTTTTAGTAATATAATATATGTTTATGCTCAAAGAAAAATTACATAATTTTTTTTAAAAATAATTTAAAGTTTTTCCAAAAAAAATTTAAACTTTTTCCAAAAAAAAATTTATGTGCCTAAAAATGCAGTTTACAATCGATAATAAATGTATTTGTTACTAATTCAATTTGATATTAAAGCAAAAAAAAGGGAATATAAACTTCTTTATTGTTATTGGTCGCCTTCCAAATATTCTTTCTGATCCAACAAGTTACAGTAAAAACCCATAAAAATAATAATAAACAATAATAAAGGCTATATTTTTATAACCAAGATTTGATACATTTAATCATGGGAAGTATTTTTATACACCCGATTTAGCATTATTTATATATTACCTCAATATTAAAATATAACGCCTTTTAAATATATAATACATAAACTATCATAAAAGGTTAGACCAATCATATCAAATTAATCCATGTATAGTGAATGTTTGCAGATACTTACCAGAAGTGCTTATCTACTTTTTAGAAGAAAAAAAATAGATTTTGGTTGTTTAATTTCCTTGCTTATGCAATTGATTCTCTAAAAAATAACAGGTCAAAGCAGAAGTAGAGAAACAAGTCAAGAAATGTTTTTGATCGCTTTAAGCTAAGTCATGTCAATTTTATAATTAATTACAGTTTATTAAACTTTTTTTTATTTTAATATCAAACATTAATATTTTTACCTAAAAACAACTTTTTTTAATTTTAAAAAAAAAATCAATACACACCGAATCTATACAACAATCACACTCTCATCGAATGAAATTCCCCACTTTAAACAAACAATTAAAAAAATCAGAAAGCATGATTAACAGAGCTGTGAAAAATGGGTTCAACATCACTGGCGTATTTGGAGAGCAGCAGAGTCAAAGAAACAAAGGCCCTGATTTCTGAGCTATGCCGCCAATTCTATCACCTGGGTTGGGTTTCTGGAACCGGTGGCAGTGTCGCTGTTAAAGTCCATGATGATTCCGTTCCCAGACCACATCAGTTGATTGTAATGTCTCCTTCAGGTACGTCTAGATTTTGTATGTGTACATCTTTTTTTAGATTATTTTGCAGCATGATTTGATTTTTTCTTCTTCTTGTGATTAGTGGTTTATGTGGGTGTGTAGAGGGAAGGGGTAATGCAGGACGATAGTATACTTGTGTATATTGTGCTTACACATTTTTATTTTTTTTGCATCAAGATTTCGTTTGTATGGTTATTATTATTATTTTTATTTTGTGGGATCTACAGTTTATAAATTGTCATCTTTTGCAACACTATTTTTTATTTGTATTGTTAGTTCTTTTGTGGATTTATTTATTAATGGATGCTGGTTCTTGTGGGTGTTTTGTAGGGGTGCAGAAGGAAAGAATGGAAGAGGATGATATGTATGTGTTGTCTTCAACTGGGTCGGTGTTGTTTGAACCATTGGCAAAGCCTTGGCCTTATAAGCCTCCCAAGTGCTCTGACAGCAGTCTTGTGTTTTTGAAGGTATACAGTTTATGAAAAATAGTGGATATGTAATCTAGCTGTTACATTTTAGGTGCTAGGGGTGAGCTAGATTGGGCGTAGTTTGGACTTTTTCATTCATCTTATGTTGTTTCACATGGATGTATTTGCTGCCATGTAAATTTGAGAGACTAGAAGGGCATAATTTGTTTGTAGACATATGAAATACGGGATGCTGGTGCTGTCATCCACAGTCATGGGATTGAGTCTTGCCTTGTAACGATGATCAATCCATTGTCAAAAGAATTTCGGGTACGTATTGAGTTCTGCCAATTTTTTAGCATAAAGGAATTCCAGTGATGATTTTTCTCAGCTTATGGTGGCTTTTATCTACTTACAGATTACTCATATGGAAATGATTAAAGGAATTCTAGGTCATGGTTACTATGATGAACTTATCGTTCCGATTATTGAGAATACTGCCCATGAAAGAGAGCTTACAGATTCTCTTGCTGAAGCAGTAAGGTTTTTTCCTGAATTTTTTTCCACGCCACCACATCTGAGTGCTTGGCACAACAGCGTGGCGTGTAAATCATTACAAATTTGAGTAATTATTTCAAGAAGTAAGCACAGTAGAATGTCCACTTTTGACTATGTCACACAGTGGGCATTGGTTCAATATCTTAACATAAAAGCTGCTTCGTTACATATCTGAAAGTAAGTATGATAGATCCGATTGGGCTCCCATCTCAGTTTATATCTACTAGGGGGATATAATAGCAAATTTTTAGTCCCTCACTATGGATCACATCAATGCGTTTGTTTAATCTTGCTGCCCGTGAGCCCCACATGTACGACATTAACCTCGCAATCCTAGGTCCAAAATAGTTATTAACTCACAATTAAGGCTCTTACCATTTCGAAGAGCCACAATTGTTTTTATAATCACAATCACAGTTTAAGTAGTGGTATACTCAAAGTATGCTTGAAATTATTTGTTAGAAAATATCTTTGTTGTAACTGAGCTGCCATGAGCGTCCATCATAAAATACGCAATTTTCAAATTCTTTTCACACAGCCATGACATGTAATTATTTGTCTAGAAACATTTAGTGAAAAGGAAGCCAGAACAATCATAAGTGCTTACCTTTGAACTTACTGTTCTTGAACCAAAAGCTTCTTTGTTTCTCTATTGGACACCAAAGTCTTAGCACTTTGTTCATACTAGCTTACGTACTGCTTATAAGAAAATTGTATGATTGATCTGATTTTAGTTCAATCTAGGACCCTTACTTATAGACGCATAGTCCAATATCAACTTGGCATAGAGATATTGAATCCTACTTTAATTTGGTTTAAAAATCTTATTTTGATAGGAATAAAATTCCACTTTGATTAGGAATAAAATCCTTTGACTGAGAATTAAATATTAGATGTTCGGGATTATAAATTTATGCACGTGTATAACATGATCACTTATCAAACCTGTTCTTATGTTTCATGTCTATGCAGTTTGTTTCTATCGGCTGCCTTGGTCTCTACTGTTTGTTTGATTCTTTCCATGCGAAAATCTTCAGCTTGACAGCCCTTGAATTATTTTCTATTTATGAGAATAGCCTCATTCTAATGACTACTTCCCAACTTCTCAAGATATCAATCTTGTTTGAGCTGAATTTTTGTTTGTCTGTGCTCCCGAACACTCTGTTCTTAGTGCTTAGGTATTGACGTCTCAAACATTTAGAAAATTTTGCACTTTCCCGACAACTCTTTATTGTCTACTCAGCTCAGTCAACAGCTAGAATTCCCGTACCCTTACACTTGACTGCAAGGTGGTGCCCTCTGTTTTCCTCAACAATTATATGGGGGATATTGCTATTTAAATGTGTCCTCATCTTTGATGCATTTGGTGACTTGAGGACTTCTTTCATGATTGTTACTATATCTTTTTCTGATGCATATATACTTTGTATTCTACTCTCATCCTTTATAATTTTTTTGGCAGTACTCGTAGGACCAAGTGCTTGTTATACCAGAAGCTATAGATAGTAATATTTGTGTAACTCAAATTTTGTATATTGTCCAATTCGTCAAGCACCACATTTTGATCATTGACAATCATTGTTACCCAAACACTCGTGTAATCTCCAATTTGTGGGTGTACCAATGTAGTTTGGTAATTGTTTAAAATCATACTATGAGGAGGAATAATCTGGCTGGTGAACTTGAGGTAGAACCTCTGTTTAATTATTAGTACCAGTCGCTATCTTCTACTTTTCATGTTCAATTTGAACTGGAGGGAAATATATATTAGGTTGTGCTAGCAAATTGCTATAGTAATTCCGAAAGCAAGATTCCTTTCTGATAGATTGAACACATAAGAAAAATGCAGCGTGAGTTAGAGAGAGAAATTTTCAAAATCCCTCACCCCCGCCAACCAAACCCCAACCCTAACCCTCACCCTCACCAACCCGTTCGCTGCCAACAAAGCCATCCCCTCACCTCTCGCCGGAACCCTAACCCTAACCCAACCCTCACCAACCCGTTCGCCGCCAACTAAGCCATCCCCTCACCTCTCGCCGGAACCCTAACCCTAACCCTAACCCAAACACATTCGCTTATCGCTGTCCTAACCCCAATGCCCGCCACGATACTACCTCCCTCAACCCACATCCAAATCGCCATCCCGTTAACTCCCCTCACAGCCATTACCATTCACCAATCTTCAACCAGCCTCAGACAGTTGAGGCGTATCGTCTCAAGTCGCGGACAGCAGTCGGCAAGATCAGCTCAGCAATACCAAGTGATTACTCGCGTATGCATAGTCCGAAAGCTCATGGTCAGCCGGGTTTCTTGAAGAGATTTTTAGCAAACTCCATTTCGTTCTTCTTCACTGGGTTTCCCGAAGATTGGTATTATAAGGAGATGTGGAGCACGTGTGGTAAGCTTGGAGAAGTGAGAGACATCTTTGTCGCTCAGAATCGCGATAAGCGTGGCAATAAGTTTGGTTTTGTCCGATTTAGAGATAATATTGATGTGCCTAAGATGGAAGAAAATCTCAATAACATCTGGTTGGGAGCTTATCGTCTGCGAGCTAATCTCGCTAGGTTCGAAAGAGATTTCCATACGCGAGTTACTGAGGTTTACAATTTCGTGGATAGGAAAATCTGCAAAGGCAAGTCCTTTGCTGACGTTATAAGTGGAGATAAAGAGTTGGAACCTGAGGATCTCAAGCCTCAGACTTCTGAGTTGCAGCCTGCCTGTGTATTTCAATCGACTCAAGAGGATACTCAATGGTTGGAAGGTTGCTTGGTTGGGGACTTGCTTTCTTCTCAGTTGCTTCATGAGTCTCAGTCAGATTTCGGTTACAATGGATTTCCCAACACTAAGCTCATTCCGTTGTTGGGTAATTCGGTGCTCATTTATGATGATAACAGGAGGAAACTAGAGGAGCTATTATGTGAAGATCCGGAGTGGCTGAGGAAGTGGTTCTCTTGTATCAGTCCGTGGAATAAGGATTTCAAAATCAAGGCCCGTGAGGTTTGGCTTAACTGCATTGGAATTCCGCTTCATGCTTGGACTGCTAGGTTCTTTGATTTAATCGATTCAAAAGTGGGAATACTTGTGCAAGCTAGCGAAGAAACGGTAAATCGGCCAATTTAGCCTATGCCAGATTTCTTGTTTCGACTACTCAGTGGGACTTGATTAACAGTGTGATGGAGGTGGAGATTGATGGTGTCATTCACCCAGTTCGTGTGGTGGAAGAGGCAAACTCAGCCGGGGTTATGCACTTTGCTTCTGATTTGTCAAATGTAAGGGTGAAAATTCCAGACTCACCATCTTCGAGCTCTAGCTTTTCTGGCGAGTTTGTTCCAAGTTCATTACTGAACGAACGGGACCTCCCTGACCTGGGGTTGGAGCATCAGGTGAATTAGGGAAAGTATTTGGAAGTAAATCAAGTGGTTAAAGAGGGCGGTAAGTCTGAAAAAGCTTTCAACAGAACGTATCAGCGTAATACTTGGCGGAAGAAAAGGGAATCGGAACCAGTGGGGGGGGGGAGGGAATCCTGGACTTTGAAGACAGTATCAGTCCGGAGGATAATGTGGTTTCTCAGCTTGCTTCCCAGTTATGGCAGATTGGTCAGAGCTTGGGAATTGTTGGCCAGGGGAATGATCAAGAGATTATTGATTGCTTAGCAGGCATGATTAACAGAGATGTTGTGGCTATTCAGAAACATGGGGACCAATTTGAGGTCACGGGTGACGCCATCGTTACTTAATGTTTATTACATCATTCAATGTCAGAGGATTAGGGGGGAGGGTGAAGAAGAGAGAATTGCGTACGATGGTGATGGAGGATAATATCGATTTTCTATGTATACAAGAGACTAAATTGGAGATCGTTAATAAAAAAGTTTGAAGATTTTTGCGGAGAGATAACAATTTCAATTGGGTGTACAAGGGTTCGACAGGCTCTGGGGGGGTTTACTTTGCATTTGGCAAGAGGATATTTTTTCTTTGGAAAGTTGTTGGGGGGAAGATGGTTTGTTAGGTGTTGAAGGCTTCTGTAAAGATAAAATCAAATGCAATATCATTAATGTTTATTCACCTTCGGAGTACGCTTCGAAAAGATCTTTATGGGATACCTTGTTGAGGAAAATGGAAGCGAGGGATGACGAGAAGTGGTGCATTTGTGGAGATTTTAATGCTATCAGGAACAGTAGTGAACGAAGGGGCAGAAATTATAATCCCAATTACCGAGATATCGATGAATTTGATAGTTTCATCACTCGATCGAGGCTGACCTACTTACCTTTGATTGGCCGCAAATATACTTGGTATAGAGATGACGGTTCTTGTGTCAGTCACTTGGATCGTTTCCTTTTGTCTGATAGTTGGATTACGCAGTGGCCAGATTTATCGCAGTGGGGTGTTAAAAGATCGGTATCTGATCATTGTGCGATTGTGTTGAAGAATCACAAATCTGATTGGGGGCCTAAACTGTTTAGGTGTTTGGATGCTTGGCTGGCCCACAGAGATCTCAGGGATTTTGTAGCTAAATCGTGGAATGATTGTGGTGTTCAGGGGTGGAGTAGCTTCATTCTAAAGGAAAAATTCAAAAACTTGAAGGTCAACCTTAAAAAATGGAATGTGGACGTGTTTGGGGTTTTGGACATTAAGATTGTTTCGATTGTTTCGGCTAGAGACAATCTCCAAGAGTGGGATAAAAAAGCAGAGGAGGTGGATCTATCGACTGAGGATAGTGTGCTCAGAAGTTCGGCGATGGGTACTTTGCAACAACTAATCGCCATGAAGGATACTATGCTTTATCAAAAGGCCAGAATTAAGTGGATTCAAGAGGGTGATGTCAATTCCAGATTCTTCCATAAGGTGGTTAATCGGAGGAGAAAAAATAATGAAATAGTAGGTGTCCACATCAATAGCCAATGGGTGGAGGGCGTGCACGATGTGAAAGATGGTGTGTATCATTATTTTCGTAATCATTTCAACGAAGATAAGTGGAACAGGCCCTACTTTTCTGGTTTGGAGTTCGATCAGATTTCTGTGGAGGACAATGCTCGGTTGATTGATATTTTTCAAGAGGAAGAGATCAGGAATGCAGTGTGGGATTGTGACAGTTCTAAGAGCCCTGGGCCGGATAGTTTTAATTTAAGGTTTATCAAGGAATTTTGGGACATCCTTAGGACTGATTTCATTAATTTTGTGCATGAATTCCATAGTAATGGAAGGTTGGTAAGAGGTGGTAATCCTTCTTTTTTAGTACTCTTACCGAAGAAAGAGAATCCGACTAAGATTGGCGAATTCAGGCCAATTGCGTTGATTGGTTGCATTTATAAGGTTTTGTCTAAAATCTTAGCTAACAGATTGAGTAAGGTGCTGGATAATGTTATTTCGAGATCGCAGACTGCTTTTGTGGGCAATCGACACATCCTCGATGGGGTTTTGATCATCAATGAACTCATAGATGATTTAAAAAAGATCCTGATAAAAAAAAAAAGATGATTTAAAAAAGAGGAAAAAGGAAGTGATGATTTTCAAGGTGGATTTTGAGAAGGCTTATGATTCCGTTAATTGGAATTTCTTGAACAATGTAATGAAATCGATGAATTTTGATATCAAGTGGAGAACCTGGATTATGGAATGTGTCTCGTCTGCTAAGCGTCGGTTCTCATTAATGGAAGCCCGACTTTGGAATTCGATTTGCAGAAAGGTCTTCGTCAGGGGGATCCTTTATCTCCATTTTTGTTTGTTATTGCCGCGGAAGGCTTGAGTAGAATGGTGGATAGAGCAATTCGTATTAACATGTTTAAACCTTTGACGGTCGGCGGAGAGGTTCTTGGATTTCTCATTTACAGTTTGTGGATGATACTATATAGATAGGTGAAGCATCTTCTCATAATGCTCTTATCTTCAAGGCTATTCTCTACAATTTCGAACTAGTACCGGGCCTCAAAATCAATTTCCATAAGAGCGATTTGGTGGGTATTAATGTCGATCCAACTCACTTGGCATCTTTGGCTACCGTTTTGAATTGTTCTATGGGTAAGATCCCTTTCAAATACCTGGGACTACCAATTGGGTCGAATGCTAGGAAGAAAATATTATGGCAGCCGGTGGTGGATAAGTTTAAGAAACGGTTGGCTACTTGGGAAGACAAGACTATGTCTTTGGGGGGTCGTGTGATTTTGCTGAATGCTGTGCTCTCTTCATTACCGATTTACTATTTCTCATTTTACCGCGCTCCTAAGGCGGTCCTTTCGAAGATGCGGTCGATCCAATCAACTTTCTTATGGGGAGGAGGGGAGAACAATTATAAAATAGCTTGGGTCAATTGGTCTGACATTTGCAAGAACAAAGAAGTGGGGGGTTTGGGTGTGTGGGACCTAGATTTGTTCAATAAAGCTTTACTGGGGAAATGGGGGTGGGAGTTGGTGCGTAACGGAAATTCGTTGTGGGGGCAGGTGATTAGATCTAAGTATGGTAATGTCAGTGGTTTGTTGGATAGGGATCAGGGGTTGGGGGGTATGAGTTATTACTCATCATGGTGGAAAGATTTATTGTGTAATTCTCTGTATGTTGCTTCGGGCTGGTTCAAAGGGGGTCTTCGTAGGAAATTGGGTGATGGGCTTCTTACCCGTTTTTGGAAAGATGTTTGGGTAGAGGAGCGATCCTTATTGGAGAAGTATCCTAGATTAACAACTATTGCTAGTGACAAAGATGTTTTGGTGGCAACATGGGGTTTTGGGTAGAGGGCTCTTGGGTTTGGAGATGGGATTGGAGAAGGGGGCTGTTTGATTGGGAACTGGAGATTTTAAATAACTTGGTTTCTTCTCTTAGCAGGATCCATATGATGCAGGACAAAGAAGATATTTGGCTTTGGAGCTATGATACGTCTAATCTTTATTCGGTGCGGTCGGCCTATACCGTTCTTCAAGAAGATTGCCTACTACATACGGATTATAAAGATACGTTATCTTCTATGTGGAACAGTTTAGCTCCGAATAAAGTGGAAGACTTTATTTGGAGAACAATCAAGGATCGCATTCCAACGAGACAGAATCTAAGGAGACGAAATATCTTACAAGCAAATTATGGAGATTTGTGTATTTTATGCCAGGAAGAGGATGAGTCTACTCAACATCTTTTTTTCTTGTGCTCAATGTCTTATAAGTTATGGATGAGATGCTATGAATGGCTCGGTTTCAAAGTGGCGATGCATCATGAAACGGTGTGGAATTATCTTCAACATAAGGATCTGTGGAGGCACAGAATTGGACGACAAGGTTGGATAACTGCGTGGAAGACTGTAATGTGGTCGATTTGGTTACATCGGAATCGAGTTTTCTTCACCGGAGAGCACTATTCGGATTCGGATCTTTTCGAGTTAGTGTTGTTTAGGTCGTGGATGTGGATTTATAATAATAAGGGTGTTAGGTCTAAGTATTCACTTTCAGATTGGAGGATGGAGCCTATTATCTGCTTAAAGGCTCTGTAGTATTTTCTTCTTAGCTGCTAGTTTGGTCGTTTTAGTTCTTGTGTTCAAACTTAGTAGTACCTCTTGTACTCTTTTATTTATATATATGTCTATTTGCCTGATAAAAAAAAATACTATGAGGAGGAACAGCAACCAACAGCCAACTCAAATAGTGGCGGCCTCTTGTATTTCTAAAATAAAGCAATATGTAAGCTTGGATTTGTTGACATACTGTGTTATATCTAATTGGCAAAATATGAAGGGTACAAGTATTTAAAAGTATTGGTATTGATAAAAAGATGAATGCGATTGAGCTAACATTTTAATCGCATCTGTGGCTGGTCTACATAAAGTCGTTACAAGTGTCCAGTCATGGTGAAATAGCATTCTTTTGCTGTTTTGCAAACATTGAACACATTTCCTTGTTTCGCAGATTAAAGCATATCCAAAAACCACTGCTGTTCTTGTTCGGAACCATGGAATATACATATGGGGTGATTCTTGGATCAGCGCTAAAACACAGGCAAGTGTTAAATAGAATAAACATGTTGCATAGAATAATGAAAGCTACACTGTATGTTCTGTGGAATTGTACATGATATTTGGTCCTTGAATAGTAAGTGGTCATTCTGTATTCTTACATCTCTATAGAAGAGAAAGTTCCATTCATGGCTTTCTGTTTCTAGTTAGTTTTTCTTTTGTTTTGACTATAGTCTGAGATTAGCAACCATAATTCTTTTCCTGCTTTGACTATTAATTTTTAAACTAATGCCATGATTTGTTTTCCTGTTTTCATGTTAATTGGCAACTTAATCTTGCAGGCTGAATGCTATCATTACCTCTTTGATGCTGCCATTAAACTCCATCAATTAGGATTGGACTGGTCAACACCATCTCATGGTCCCATTCACCATTCGAACGGAGTGGTGGGGAGCCACCGGAATGCGAAAGTATCTGCAAAGGATGACATCCTTTCTTTAAAGAAAGGCATTGAGCCATCAATAGTAAGTTTCGAGCCATTATTTTTGTGCAAAAAGTTTTTCTTAGCTTTGTATATGTTGTAATACCTCAATTCGATCCTTTGCAGTGTTGCATAGTACTTGATATAGAAGGAACCACTACTCCCATATCATTTGTCACGGATGTTCTCTTTCCATATGCCCGTGATAATGTTGGGAGGCATTTGGAAATGACATATGACACCGCCGAAACTCAAGATGATATTATGCTACTGCAAGCTCAAGTAAGTAAATCCGAGTCATTATGTGTAAGCATTTGAAAGTCAATAAATTAGAAGTCATTGTATGCGCATCTTACAACCCCAGTCCTTGCGAATGTCTGTAACTGGTTCCTGCCTGTACTTCCAGTTTACCTAAAACTTTAACAGATGTTCTCCAATATACATGAAATGCTTGTTAGAAATATTTGCATATCAGTGTAATTCTTCAAGAAATTTTTTGTGGTCTTGTCCGCTGCTTTTTATGGAGTTTTTTCAATCAGGTACGCCAAGATCAAGAAAACGGTGTTGCTGGTGCAATTCCAGTCCCATCTGATGGTGAGAAAAAGGACATAATTGAGGCTTTGGTCGCTAATGTTGAGGCAATGATCAAAGCTGACCGGAAAATAACTTCCTTGAAACAATTACAAGTAAGATAAATATCATATTGTTTATTGGCAATTCTCAAAAATTTTCAGAAAGAATGATGTTTAGCATTTTTATTTCAATGGTTTGACCTATCCTCGTGAAGGGTCATATATGGCGAACTGGATTTCAAAATAATGAGATAAAGGGAATCGTATTTGATGATGTACCTGAGGCTCTGGAAAAGTGGCATGCTCTTGGAACTAAGGTTATTCTCCATTCCAACCTGGTCATATTGCGTTGCGTTACTATTTTCAGTAGAATAGCTGAATGTTGCCTCTTCTACTCACCAAATATATGGAACACGTCTTGTGAATGTACATAAAATATTGGGAAGTAACATCTAGCTTACCTAAGGTATCTCCAAATAAACGCAAATTGCCGAGCCAAAAATCATATGTGCTCCTGCCTTCATATGCGGTTTAAAACTAATTGTATAACTCCATGATTTCAAATTTCTAGACTTGTTTGGATGGACTAAATCTAAGTGAATTTCGAATCTACTCTATATCAAGTTAATCGTTTTTAATAGTTCTTGTTATGGATTTCAAATATGTCAATCTTGGATATCATTTGAAATCCATTCATCAAGCATTTCCTAAATCAAATCCTTCCACCCATATCAAATCCAACAATCCAAACGCAACCTTAAAGTTTTTGAAAGTATCTCTCTCCAGGAGTATAGCTTTCACGGCTTTTAGCATAAAATACACAATTTTTCAAAAGTATTGTACGTCAAAGCTTTAAAACATTTGAAAATGTGGTTAGAAAATCGCCATTGCTTGCTGCGTTACATATTGAACCAAACTTAATATCTTCTTTCTCTCTGTTGGACATAATAACATAGCACTCTGTTCTTCGTTACTTACCAGCTGCTTATAATTTGTAAGTGAATTTAAAACTTAATTGTGATCTTAAGTTCACCTTAATACCTCTATTTAAGATGCAGAGTCCTGTGACAATTTGGAATAAAAATATCTATTCTTTGCATTATAATTTATCGTAATCAAGATCTTTTTTATTATTATAATTCTCGTTAAATTTGAATTTTTCTACCTACATATGAAATCTGATTTTGTAGATTTGTGCACGTGTTGGCCATTTAAGTTGGTGCCAGATGCTTTGTTCTCTGTTCTTGTCTTTTCAAATCTTATCAATTTGATTAATATTTTTTAGCTCAGTTCATACGTCAGATTATCCACCACGGTTTTGTCGAGCTCGTGATTGCTTGCATTTTCCGACTGCTCGTGGTTGTTGAGCTCCCATATTCCCAACACTTACTCTGCTGCATTAAAAACTCTGATCTATTGATTGCTCGATTACTAACTCTCAAGCTGATCATCCAACTTCTCAATAGTTAGAAAAGCATAGGACTTTTTCCCAACTGTTCCTCTTGTCTCTACTGGATGCTTCATCTTTATCGTTTAGCTTTGCTTACACCAAATTTTCAGGCCCTTTTAGTTCTTTAGAGAGTCTTACCAGCAGTTTTCCTTGTTGAATGATTTTATCTTTTCTTTTTTCTTCCATTAGGTGTATATATATTCCAGTGGAAGCAGATTGGCACAAAAGCTCCTGTTTGGCAATACAACTTTTGGTGATCTCAGAAAGTACTTGTCTGGATTTTTCGATACTACAGTGGGGTAAGCTTCGTACTCAAACAAGAATGCTCTTTTTTCTGAAAATGTTCGTGTTTTACTCTTCGCGGTTGAAGCTATTGAATATCTCGTAGTAAATGAAGAAGCTTTTTTCTCTATTGCTTGCAGTAACAAGAAAGAAACGAAAAGCTATATCGAAATCACTGAATCTTTGGGGGTGGATAGTCCATCAGAGATTTTATTCATTACTGATGTCTATCAAGAAGCTACAGCAGCAAAAGCAGCAGGTACGTTTCGTTGTATAATGTCCTTGCATCTTCTTTGAAACTGCAAACTCGAAACTGTAATATCCTATACGACATTGTATCGTGTGGGAGTTATGAATGATTTCATAAGATTATGCAATGTACTCTTTGTTGGAAAAATAACCTTAATGAATTGAAATTAAGGAAAAATCGAACGAAGGACTATTGATGAAATTCGCACTCCAAAACACAGCCCGGAAAAATCCGGGCAGTGCTGGCAGCGGTGTGGGTTCTGCCTGGGTATTTTAGGCCCCCAGCGGCCCGTATGCTGAATTCTGAAAGGGCATGCATCCTTTCAATGTTTAGATGCGATTTCTCATGAAATATTGCTTCCAAATGATGTCCTTTGGCGATGTCCTTTGGACTATAGTATATACAACACTACGTAAGTTTCCATCATATTAACAACAAAAAGCTAGATAAATCTGAGCATTTACATTCATATTCCTGCAGAATTTTCTAAGAGCGCTTTTAAACCTTTGTGTTTTAAAGAATTTGTGATTTGAAGTGATTTTGTCACAAATCATAATCGTTGTATTTGGCCACATGGGCAATATCGGTTTAAGGACAAAGAGCTGAACTATTGCCTCGACATCAAAGTCATATGTTTCTTTGCTTACTATTGCCCAAAGATACACATCCAGAAACTACACCAACACTCTTCTAACAACTTGAGATAATCATTTTCATAAACTGAGGGTGGATTATAGGGTAATTGCTAGCAGAGCAGAGATCATTCATAAGTCTCACGGGATCCAGTGAAGCTCCAAATATGCTTCTACGAAGATCAAATACAATTTAGATTTTTGTCTATGGACGCTTAGTGTCAAGCAAGATCTTCAAACAACTTTATGAATCATATGAATCCAAATTCAAACACCCTTTACCACCTTGAATATTTTCAAATGACGGAATCTCAAGTCCTGGCAGTCTCTCTCTCTCTCTCTCTCTCGATCCTAAACATTGCATCGCAAATTGAAAATATACAACATTTATCTGTTGGTTTTCCGCTGTTTTGCAGGTTTGGAAGTGATAATTTCTATTCGACCAGGAAATGGACCTCTACCGGAGAATCATGGCTTCAAGACCATCAAATCATTTTCAGAAATACAAGAGTGAGTAAAATCAAATCGATCGTGACCGAAGAGTTCCTACATGATATCATTTACACATATTATAAGTGACGTCACCTTATTCTTATTTTGGGCAGCATCATCATCATTAATAATAGGCAGACTTGTGCAAAACCGCGGCAAGAATGTTATTTTCTGAATAAATATTGATAGTAATATTCGGCTTTCTTATTCGATTTGAGTCGCTTGAATAGGCATTGCTAACTGTCGTCTTGCGAGTCACACCATCCCGGCTCAGTATTGCGTCGACTGCTTGACTGTCTTACTATAAGACAGATAAGAAATTCCTAGTTGAATAGGAATGACACGGCCAAAACTGGGGGGAAGTCTACGGTTTCGAATCTAGTCTCGGCATCAAGACTAGTTGCCTGACTTCCCAGGGTTTTTAAAATATCGAAATGGGGGTCAATTATATATATATATAAGTCCTTCACATGTAGTAAATGGGCATGGGTGGGTCGAAAGCGGTTAGTTTGATGCAGCCTCTACGGGCACTCAACTTTGTATTTGATTTGAATCAATTGTTTAAAAATCAGTAAATGGGATGTGGGTCGAAAACTGTTAGTTTGATGCAGCCACTAAGGACACTCGACTTCGATTTGAGTCAATTGTTTAAAAATAAATAAATAAATAATCATTTCTACACAAAATGGGTGGGTCGAAAGCGGGTTAGTTTGATGTATTCAGGACACTATGATTGGGTAGCATAAGATTCCGTTGACAGCGTGTAGTGGCATGAGATGCCACCGCCAGGACCTGACAATTGTTTGTCAACACGGTATAATTCGAGATGTAAAGGGTTAGTTGATGTTAATAATACTTGTTAGTTAATATAAAAATTGGAGGAAAATAGTCAAAATACGTGATTATTTAAGAATCGAGACTTATATTTTTCATATTTTCATATCCCAATTCGAGCACAAATTTTAAAATCGACCCAACGGTGAAAAGTTTACTATATTATGCCCAAATTCGTTTTGACTTGGAGCTTAAATTTGAGCTTGATTGGCAACTTTTCTCGACACAGAGGCGCAAAAATACTAACTAGGTATATATTTATAACAGCAGCAGAAAAAAAAATGTCAAAACTCATCTGCGCTAGAGACAGAAACCATCGAACAAAATAATTTGAAATCGAATTTATCTCAAAATATAATTTAACCAACTTAATTATCGGATTGAACGTTTGGCGTTTACCAAAAATTTATACCGGGAATAATAGTGCAATTCAAATCTTTAAAGTATATAGTAGTCAAAGTGTAACATTTCTATCGTTCTCTCAACAAGAATAATTGTTGTTCTACAATAATCTACCTCTCAGTAAGTGCGATGTCATATAATTCATGGCATTCGAACATTTACCAAATAGATATTTAATGATAATTGTGCGACTCAAAAATATTTAACAAAATATAATGACATAAACGACACGTCGGGAAAATTTGTTGCCCCCAAGATTAACATTGTTTATGCTACAACATTAACACCCATATCATCTCCTGGCCGACTGCATCTTATAAACTTACATTGTTGAATCTGGAATCTGTACAAGTTACGACCAATGACTTAGATTTTTAAAATTAAACGTAAATAGTTTATATTAAATTGATCTGAAATAACATAAATATATATATATTTTTTCATTTTATGCGACAGCCGGCTTTAGTTGGGGTATCCACGATGAACATTGACGTGCCGATGGTTTTATAGTACTGGTTTTCCTATTTTTATTTTATTCTTCAATCTTCCAACATATTTGAATTTATAAAAATACAGAACGAATTTTTTTATTTATTTTTCTCACTAGTTGAACAATTATAAGATAAATAATAAGAACGTTTTGAAAAGTTCCATGTATACAGATGATCGACGTCTCATACAGATTGCTAGTAGTAATTTCAGTTTTAGTTAAGTAAATAGTTTTTTAGGAAATAAAATTTTATTAAATTTAAATTTACTACTTAAACTTAGAGATGTCAAACGGAGCGGAAGGCACGAGGCACGGCACGGGCACGACACGACGGGGAGCGGCACGGCACGGCACGTTTTGCTACAATGCAGTGCCGTGCCAAGCACGTCCCAGAGTATGGGCCGTGCCGGGCCAAGCCATGCCAGCCCGTGGGCTGGCACGGCACGGCACAACACTGTTTCTTATTATTATTATTTTTTTTAAACCAGGCGATCGATCGCCACATAAATGGCGATCGATCGCCTAGAGGCAGTACGCAAAATACAGGGGTGGCGATCGATCGCCACAAAAAGGCGATCGATCGCCACAAAAAGGCGATCGATCGCCTAGAGGCAGTAAGCAAAATACAGGGGGTCGCGATCGATCGCCACAAAAATGGCGATCGATCGCCAATGTCCAACGGTAAAAAATATAGCTGTTCAACGGCTTTTTTAAAAAAAAATAATAATTTTTTGGTTGTTATATATATGTGTGTGTTGAGGAAACATTTTATCCTCTTAATCTGTAAGCTCTATATACTTGAAAAGCTATACTCTCAATTTGTTCACAAGAAGAAAGAAATTCGTCTTACGTTTGCCAAGACAAGCACAAGCAACAAAGCCAACACTCCTCCTAGCAAATATTTGGTAGCTTTTATATTTGTTGCATTAGATAATTCATAATTGTAGTCTATATACATAATGGCCGATTCATCTTATAATGTGAATTATGATGATGAAATCGATCAATTCCAAGAAAATGAAGAAAGCACACCAAATATTCAATCATCAAGTAGAAGAACTTCAAAAAAAAGAACTAGCAATGTATGTCAACTATTCGATGTAGAAAATGTTGAGGGAAAGGGATCAATGGCAGTTTGTAAAAAATGTAAAAAAGATTATGCATATGCTTCTTCTGGTGGTACAGGTCATTTACTAAGACACATGGCTAAACATGAAAAAGAACCAACTGATGGTAACCAAACTACTCTTTCACAATTCGGTACTGGTAGTAGTAGTTCAAGTTTAGGTATTTTCACTTATAATGTTGAAAGAGATAGGAGAGAACTAGCTAAATACATCGTATGGGCGGAGAAACCTTTTTCAATGGGGGCGGATGCCAAATTCACTAATTATATTCATTTAGGTTTGCAATCTCAACATAAACGATTTTCAAGGAATACTATTAAATCGGATGCATTCACAATTTTTAATGAATATAAAGCAAATTTAATTACGTATTTAGGTAATCTTTCATCGAAAGTAGGACTAACAAGTGATATTTGGACAACTTATCTTGGCAATGCATCATATCTCTGTGTTACAGGACATTGGATTACGATAACTGGGTGTTACATAAAAAAAATTTAGGTTTCACAAAAATTGATTGGCCTCATACGGGTGGAGTTATTTCTAATGCCATTATGCAAGATACTAATGAATATAATATTAGTAATAAAATCTTCTCTATTTCATTTGATAATGCAACTAATAATACTGCTGCAATTACTATATTAAAAACTTATTTGAAACCAATTTTAAATGGTGATCTTTTTCATATTCGTTGTGCATGTCATATTTTAAATTTGTGTGTGCAAGATGGATTGAAACCACTTGAGCTTCATTTAGAAAAAATAAAGACTACTCTTAAATTTCTTAATGGTTCAGTTGCTAGAAAACAAGACTTCAAAAGTTTATGTATTTCTCATGGTATGAATTATAAAGATTTTCCTTATGATGTTCCTAATAGGTGGAATTCTACATATTTAATGTTGCAAGCATGTTTACCTTATAGAAATGTGATCACTTTATTTTTTAATGAAAAGATGGCCGAACATTTTCATATTGAAGAAACTGATTTTGGGAAATTGTTTCTAATATTTGTACTTTTTTAGAACCGTTTTACGATGCTACCAATTTATTTTCGGGCTGTTATTATCCAACTTCTTCGATATTTTTGAATAAAATTTATGAAATTAGTGAATGTTTTGCATTAAATAGATCTGATCCGTTTTTTACAGGTATTGTCGAACCAATGGAGTATAAATTTAAAAAATACTGGAAAACTATTCCTATGTTGAATTGCTTGGCATCAATTCTGGATCCTAGATTAAAATTATATAGTTTAGAAATTATAATTGAATCTTATTACACCAACATGGCTTATGAAAATATTAATATTAATCAAGAGAAAGAGCGCATTAATAAATGTTTGTTTGCTTTGTTTTCTTTATATGATTCGTTACATAATTCTAGAGCAACTCCAGTAAGAGAAAGTGGTAGTAGTGGTGCTAGTAGTGGTAAGGGTTCTGTGTGGACGATGTTAAGAAGAAGACAAGACACTACTTCCGCTTCTTCTAGTTCTAGTTCTAATACATCTTCATTTACTGAGCTTCAGTTATATCTAAACCAAGTCATAAATTTCAGTGAACAAGAATTAGAAACTTTTGATGTTTTGGCATGGTGGAAAGACAATGCTAGACTTTGGCCAGTACTTTCCATAATGGCACGTTATCTACTAACTCCTCCGATATCCACAGTTCCATCTGAGTCTTGTTTTAGTGCAGGTGGAAGAGTCATTGATGAAAAAAGAAGTAGAATGAAACCAAACACTGTGGAGATGTGTATTCTTTTAAAGGATTGATTGGATTCTGATAGCCGCTTACAAGGTTTGGGAGGACATGATGTTTCTTCGGATGAAAATGAAGAAAACTAGCATATTTTTTAAACTCTTTTGCAATTTATTATTTACTTTTGTTCAATGTAATTTGTAGTTTTCAATTTGTAGTCAATAAATTTTTATTTTACAAGTATATTTTAACAATCTATATTTTTATAAAATTATTATATTTATATAATTAAAATTAACAAATAAAAAAAATAAAAAAAAAGAAAAAAAAAAGAAAAATTGATTTGGGCCGTGCCAGCACGGCACGGCCCGTGGCACGCCCATAGGCCACGAGCCTATGGGCCGTGCCGGGCCACCCAAATAAGGAGACGGACCGTGCCAGGCACGACCCGTCTCCTTAAAGGGCCGTGCCAGCCCTTAAAGGGCCGTGCCAGCCCGGCACGGATACGGCCCGTTTGACATCCCGGTACGGCCCGTTTGACATCTATACTTAAACTTTAACTTAGGGTGTGTTTACAATTACTAATTCAAAGTAATTTTATGTTGCGGTTGCTTAAAGTTGGAAAAAGTTGTTTTTAAGCAAAAACATTGAGTGTTTGTT
Source organism: Haberlea rhodopensis (assembly GCA_907163345.1). Taxonomy (NCBI): domain Eukaryota; kingdom Viridiplantae; phylum Streptophyta; class Magnoliopsida; order Lamiales; family Gesneriaceae; genus Haberlea; species Haberlea rhodopensis. The sequence goes on along the minus strand of CAJQUN010000008.1, from coordinate 10,582,489 downwards.
ATTAAATATAAAAAAATAACTTAATGAATATTTTTAGAGAAGCAATAGCAGAAGTAATGAAATAAAACACTAAAAATCAGCTTTTTTTGGTCTGAAAAGCGGATTAGCGATTTTGAAAAGCAATCACTTTGCAAATGCTTTTGCAAACTGCTTATCAGTTTTTCAGATAAAAAAAAAGCAGAATTTGTATGTTTTATTTCCTTACTTCTGATATTGCTTCTCTAAAAATAAGCAAAAAAAAAAAAAAACAGAAGCAAATAAACATGTCATGACATGCTTTTGACTGCTCTAAGTTGTTTGATGACAATTTTGTAATTAATTAAAATTTATGAAATTGTTTTTTTATTTTAATAGCAAACACTCGATAATTTTGCTTAAATTTTTTTTTTCCAACTTCAAGCAAAAGCAGCAAAAAAATGTTTTGAATAAGCAATTGCAAACACATTAGTGCACTCGCTAGTATATTCGAAATGGTTCGATTATTCATTATTTGTTATGTAAATTCACATGAATATACGTAGATTCTTCATGAGATTCAACGTGAGAATATGCTGCCGACAGTGTTATTTCTTCCTATATATCGGCAGAAAATAAGATCATTACATGTGTATATACAAAACCCTGGCAAGAAATCACTGTTTTTGGTCAGTGTAATGCGCTGCCCATTATCAAATTATACCCAAGATTTGAATAATTAATTAATTATTTTTCTGATTAAACTTGGAAGGGCTTACACGTAAAGTGAATTACAGAGTGTAAATTCTAATTTGGAATTGTTTATTTATTTAGTTATATGATTTGATTTTTAGTCAATGCCAATTATGTCTTCCCATTATTTATTTCAGCAATAAACAAATTATTATTTTGTGGTTAACACTTTTAAAAGTCAATCTAAAAATATAAGCTTAGTAACCAGTTGACATATTTAAGACGAATCTGTACAGGGTCAAGCTAATATTCTCTGTATCGTTCCAATTTCATCGAATGCCCCCCGAAAGGACCCTAAAAAAAAGAGGGATATGTGCATTTAATTCAAAGTAGTTGCTATGCACGACTTTATTTGTCAACCCATTTTAATTTGTAAAATAATGCTGCAATAATAATAATAATTTAATTCAACATGTTGCAATAAAAAGAAAGTCATTCAATTAAGAGAGAATTACGTATATCTCATTTGTAGAATAGTTGTATTACAAATTTCCTCATCTAGTTTGAACATTTACATCTGCATCCTTTGTAGAATAGCTATATCTATACCTATATATAAAGTAAGAGGTACATATACCTACATTTGGCATCTTGATATGCCACCAAATTTACTAAAATGCCCCTAACAATCTTATTATTACAATATTACCATTCTACATAACAAAATCAAATAAAAATATTAAAATCAAACAAAATAGTTGTTAAAAAAGACAAATAAGCAAATAAACTCAAAAATAAATTTAACAAATATATTAAATCCCAAAATAGAAAAGGACTTTACGATTACCACATTCTTTTATAAAAAAATTGATCGTACATGCACGCAAGCGCGTGCAGGATAACACTAGTTACAATAACATCTCCATCTAGTTTGTAAAATATATGATTTGACATAAATATACACTGTATGAGAGGTATATATAATTGTTCAAACTAGACGGACTAAAATGATAATTATGAAAACTAAGAGGGGGCCTATACGTAGTTCATTTAATTATTACATTTTCTTTTTTAGGTGCCTACAAAAAAATTTATTTATTGAAATTTGTTTCACATAATATATAGCCATTTCCATTACTTGAAAATATGAAGTTCATTTTCTAATATAAAAATGTAAGAGTATTTATGAAAACAAGAAAAAAAATATTTATGTTTTTTGTGAGATTAATTTTTTCCAAAATTAAATCACAGGGCTCGAGACCTTGATTCGACTTGAAGCTAATACGGAAACCCTAATCTTTACGTGTCTCGCTATATATTAATGCAAATGAAATATTTTAAAATTACAATACTAAATGGAAATTTTATGGTTACAATACACTGTATTTTTGCCAGAAAGAAATGGTATTTGAAGAAATTTATGCTAAAATAATAATTATGATACTTATTTAACAATGTTAAATTGAAATTAAGAAAAAGAGTGGATATTAATATTTTATATTAGTCACTGACTTTTCATTCAGTCATCGAATTAGTCCTTGAAATTTCGAGTTAACTCAATTTGGTCCTTCTACCTAATTATCTCCCTCTGACATTAATATAATTATTAAAGGGTGTGTTTGCAATTACTTATTCAATATATTTTTATATTGTTTTTATTAAAGTTGGAAAAAGTTAATGTTTGCTGTTAAAAAAAATAGTTTAATGAACTTCAAATTATTACAAAATTGCCACCACACAAGTAAAAACAGTGAAAAACATATCATGGCAAAGCTGCTTCTGCTTTTACCTAATTATTCTCAAATCTGTTTTTTTTGTTCGAAAAGCAGATAAGCAGTTTTGAAAAACAATCACAAACACCCACTAATATCCTCCTATTAACATTTTATACTTCGGATCAAATTCATCCCATATACCTAGAAATTAATGTAATTTAATCACTAAACGTTTAATTTGAACATGAAAGAATAAATTGCATTTGTCTAATTTGCGAAAGTAGACACAAATTTGATTTGAAGCGTAAAAGGTTTAATGGAAATAAATTAAATTGGTAAGAAGTTATTACTACAAATTAATTAAAAAGGACCAAATCAAAGTTATCTGAAGTGTTCGGGGATGAAATTAAAGATTGTATGAAAAGTAGGGGTTAAACCTAATTTTACCCAGTAAAAGTGTATGAAACGTCAGCAAATAATCTAACCCTAGATTGACAATGCTCCACTAATTTAATTAGGGAGACATAACATGCAAATTCAACTAAGCTAGTGGCCCCTAATTAATGTTGTCCAGTTTAAAACCATCACCTCCCCAAAATCATGAAATTTTGATTTTGTTTATGGAATTTTTAAAGATTTATTTTGAGAAAATGAGTTTTTTTTTTAATTAATCAAAAATAAATTTGTGTTTTGTTTTATTTAGAAAATTAGATTTATTGTAGCAGTCAAATCGTATAAAATGCATTGAATTATGTTAAACTATGATATAACTATGGAGTAAATATGGGAAGTTGTGAAAATATTAAATAAAAATGTAATTATGTTGAGAGATGGAAATTGAAAAGGATGCGGCGAACGGACGTTATAAGGAGGAGGAGAGCACATCATTTTTTAAAAAAAAATTATTACCCTAAAAATTTAGAAAAATTGAATTTTGCCCCTCTAAAATTATATTTGACCATTTAATTTTTCGTTTGCCCTCAAATTTTTTATGTTATTATTTTTGCTAATCCAAAACAAAAATTCTAAATTTACCCTGATGTCGTATAGAAATTATTTCCAAAAACAAAAAGAAACATAATAGTCTTATATTTCTTTTCGAAACATTATTTGAAAATGTCAATTTGAAATATATAATTAAACTTTATGTAAAAATAAAATATATATTTCCGTATTACAAAACCCAAGATTTATATAAACCCACTAGCCCATTCCCTTCATTTGCACTCAAATACAACTCCACATGCAATTCATAATAGAAAGAATGGCCAAAACCATGAGATCCAAACCCTTGCCCATCCTTTCCCTATTCATCTTTCTATTACTAACCCTTCATTGTCAAAGTGTATCATCCTCGGAAGATGAAGAAAACGACGACGAAGAATACGTACTCGATTCGCCATCCGTGGGCAACCAATTAAGTACAAGGAGTAGATTCTTGGTTGCTACAAGCATCAAGGTTTTGAAGAAAGGTGCGAGTTGTAATGCGAAAACTAACCCTAATGTGTGTAATGGGGTTCCGGCAAACAAAGGGACCAGCCTTCTTTATTGCTGCAAGAAACATTGCCGGAACGTGCTCAGTGACCGGAATAATTGTGGGGTGTGTGGCCGGAAATGCCAGCAGTGGGAGCGTTGCTGCGGTGGAGTTTGCACCAATGTGTTGAAAAGCAGAAAAAATTGTGGAAAATGCAATAAGAAGTGCTCGAGTGGGATTACATGTGACTTTGGCGTATGTGGGTATGCATGAAACAAGATCAAAAGGGAGCAAAGGGTTAATTAAATCGATTTTTTTTTTTTTTTTTTCAAATTTTATAAAGTCACCTCCTCGTTGATTTCTTGGCTCTGAATATAGATCAAATATACTACAAACAACTTTTATCTATGAGCATGAATATTTATCAAATTAGAGATTGAAATATATTATTATTTGCAATAAAAGATGTAAATGGATCCCTATAATGAAGGGAAATTGTTATTAAGGTTGTAAACAATATTTGTATTAGTACATGTTTTGTCGATTGTTTACAATACGCTTTATCAAGTGAAATTTCATATTAGAAACTTTTTTTTTCGTCCATCCACAAAGCAATATTATCAAAAAAGTGTTACGGTTTGCATCAGGGCGAATCTAGCCCGAAAGTTGGCAAAAATAATAACATAAAAATGAAGAGTAAATTTTTTTTAAGGGGTCAAAATATAATTTCAGGGGGGGCAATATGTAATATTTGAGAGGCAAAATATACTTTTTTAGGGTAAAATACAAGTTTTTTTTAGGGAGGGCAGCGGGCAGCTGCCCCCTCACCGTTGAATAGAATCGCCCCTTGCTTGCATGGTCTATCCATGACACGTTCGATTTAGAATTGATAGGTTGGGATTTTGATTTTAGATTGCTAGACAAAATTATTAGATACTTTATAATGACATCGAAACCGAATTAAACGACTTGCGTTGCCCACACAGTGAGGCAGGCGCTACAGAGCCTGGTATACTGCCCAACTTGCTTTTATCAGTTTTTTCGAAGAGTTGTGTACCCTTTCGCGTATAGATGCGATTTTTCATGAAAACCCCTTCCAAAAGATATCATTTGATGATATCTTATTGTTTAGCATAAAATGAACAACACATGACTGAATTAAACACGCTTTTTGCAAAATAAAAACTCAACTTTTGAGTAATTATTTTAATAAATTAACAAGGACATTGTTCGAAGTCAATACACAAATATATGGAGTCCAAAAGGATTAACATGATATTCTGACCTAAAGAAACTCTTGAAGATGACTGACACATGTGAGCGATATGATTTGATTCTTTCTTTGGTTCATGTAGTGATTAAAGATTTGATTCTTGTTATTGTTGTATTTAATTTCATAAAATAATCAGTTATTGAAAATTGAATGAACTGTTTTTTTTGGTTATATTAATGAATTACTAATCATGCAAGTGAAATAAATACATTCAAAATCATTTCAATCACTCGATTCTAAAATAAGTGAACATAAAAACTCTATTGAAAATTTTTAAAAAGTGCCAATTGTGAAAATTCGGTTGGTTCTCTTTACGGTTGAATATTATAGTGTGGGAGTTTGGTTATATTTAGAAACATGAGTTATGATAAGCTAATTTATTGGAACGACCTTTGTTTTTCGAGTGTAAAATTCAAAAGATTTCTTGGATTCTAGTATAAGATTTTTAATTCTTCTCTACTTTGTATTTTTGGGAATGAATGAAGAGTAGAGTTCATTGGAGTTAAAATACTAAATTTGCAAGTGCTTTTTAACAAGTTAAAACAGAAATCCTAACAATTTTTTTTAAAAAATATAAAGTAGATGGGAAATTTACAAAATACAGCAAAAATCCGATGAGATCCATGATTTCAAACTCGCATATTCATCCACAACAACATAATATATATATTTTCAAAAAAAAAAAAAGAAAAAAGAAAAATAGCAGATGGCACCCGCCACTACCCCAAAATTATAAGGAAATTTTTTTGGCTTGTGATATCTTGTGATAGCTGTCATAGGCTATCATGGACCCATGATCTTTCTCAAATTTATTTGTAACATTTTTTGGGATGCCTATGTGAATAGGCAATCCGAGGAACTGTCAGTTTATATAGACAGTTCTTTTTTGGGATTGCATTTGGTCAACATTCTAAATTTTCTGCTGGGTAGCGGTTTCGACTCTTCGAGTTCGATTTTCTGTAACTACTTCTTTAGCATTAGGAGAAGATGAGGTTTTTTTGCTTTCGTTTATTTGTCATCAGTTGGAGTACCCCTTGTACTCCCATTAATAATATTTTGCCTTACAAAAAAAAACATCGCTAGTTCTCAGATTAGTCAGGTTCTTTTTATACATTGTTATTTTTGGTGTAATTTAGATAATGTAGTAGTTATATCGATAAAAAAATTACAGTATCGAAGTTTGAATATTCAACTTCCTTTCAACTTCGTGATTTTGAAGCATGTGAAAATCAAGTGATCAGACTCTGAACATGTGCTGCCTGATCTTTCACTTCGATGGTGCCTCCATCCCAATGTTGTTTGTTGTGGCGTTGGGAACTCTGTTGTTGTTCGACCTGAAATTTTTTAAAACAAAAAAGAATTATTGAAATATATATATATATATATATATATATATATATATATATATATAAATTGAAGAAGTTGCGGATGGCATCGCTACTTCCCCCACAATTTTAGGAAATAATTATCTTGTCGTGGATGAAATACGTGGCTTAGATGTTCAATATTTTGTGTGCCTTTTCATGTATTTTGTGAATCTCTCTCCATCTTCATTATTTTATATTTGTTAAGAAGCCCAGATTTGCAACTTCTGTCTTCTCCTTCATGTTATGTAGTAGTGAAGTGAAGCAACAAGATTACTTCAATGAATTACTTACACTGTGTGCCTGGTTTGGACATTCAAGAAATGCAGGTGTTTAATATTTCGTGGCTTGCTGCCAATTATATTGCTCGGCTTGAGGGTGATAGGATAAATATATTCCCCCAATCTCAATCTCTCCATATGCATTAGGGAACTAGGACTAAGTTGTCCTCTTAAGATCATACAGTTCTTGTAATTGATGTAGAAAGGGACTAAATAAGTAATTTATGGTATGAGTTCTTGACTATGAAAGTTTCCTTTCTCAATTGTTTGTTGGTGATCAAAATGTTTTTATCAAAGCTTAGACTTCTATTAATACTGCCGATCCTTCTATATTAAAGTCATAAAGAATCATAGAATCTCAAATTTTGGCAATCCATGATGAAGAAAACGAATTCGAAAGAGCATTGATCCTAATCAAATCTCACATTATGAGATTCAAAAGCATGTCAATAACATGAATGGACGATGAATGCCAATGGAGAGTCCTCCAAAGCCTGTTTTTCGACTTCTACATGAAGTATATAACCTTGATGATTCCACCCTTTGTTGGTTACATTAAGCACATTTGCCGTAAATCCCAGAGTAGTGAAAACGGATAAAGTAAAGTTAAAAAGGTTAGGCCCTTCACTAGATGAAGATATATTATTTCCAAATGCATCTTTTGGAAGGATCAACACTTCAGCCTTAGTTCCGGCTATAAACTCATTGACTCCTTCCTTCCAAGACAAAATTCCTGCGGCTGGATACATTTTACCTTCAAGTTCAAAGCATATAGGGGATTATTCAAATGATGAAATATAAAGATGGATGAGTTGTAGTATAACATGATATACATATACAACGTACATTTAGATAATCATATATTAATTAATTGGTTTGCCGCAAAATTTCAGTAACCTGGAGTAACGCCGAAGTGCAAAGAATCCAACGCCCGAAAATGATAATCAGTAATCTTCACAGTGAATGAACCTACCATAATAGGAGTAAAACAAATCTTCCAATCCCCATTTTCACCACCAAAATCCAAAGGAACACCAGAAATATAACTACTGTTTCCGATCATATTATTAACTGTGATATTCGGATTGAACGGAAACTCGTATTTTTCTCTCTCATAATTTCCAAGAACAAACACTCTTATTGTTGCGGTATCCCCTGCCATGAATATGTCTCTATAGTCCAACCAACTGAATGCAAACCGGGGCATAAGTGAATCGTCTGCAAGGATCAGAGACATGTTTTTATATAATCACATATTTTTTGTAAGGACCCTAATCCTTAAGTGCGGAATCAAGGCATAATAGAGCTATCATAATAATCAGAGTGTAAAGAATGTGTTGAGTCTATGAGCTTAAGCATTACATGCCAAAAATAAGGACTACCAAATGGATTAATTACATTCCAATCAATGAATGTGTTCAACTATAGTTTTATACTACTCCTAGAGTAGATACTATCCAAAATAATCCTGTCCTTCAAGTCCCAAAAGCATCCTCAACAAGTTCACCATCTCAACCCGTCTAGCCCTTCTATCATGCCAAACGTGTACCTACAAGGACAACCCCCAAACATGAGCAATAATAATCATTCATATTCAACACAATATGAAGATAAAGCGTAAAAGCATAATCATAATAAAACACATCCTGTTTTTCCCATGCATTTCAAACGCTTCCCGTTTGGTTGTCCCTGTACCATAACTCATGAGTATAATCAACAGATTATTTTTAATGGTCTAAACATGTCATGACATATACCATCTCATCAATACCAAATACTGATCACCAATCCCTAGTCTGTCCATCACAATGTATTTTAATGCCCCTCGCTTATTTACATATAGGCGGCATAGGATAACCTCGCTTCAATGGACATGCGGGACTCCCACCCCTCGCCTCACATTGAGCGGCAAATACCCTTTCCTCGCCCTATATGATAACCATGCTCAAATGTGACATGCGGCGCTCCCACCCCTCGCTTCACATTTAGCGGAACCAAACAAATAGCGGCAAGCATTAAAATCATCAAGGGATGACCACGACTCATGGGATGTGCACCAATAATCATCATATGCATCTATAAACATCATGCATAACATGTATTTGCATCCACAATGCAATACCACATATATACTCGCATCCACAATGCATAAACAATGAGTATATAAGATACATGTACCGTTGGGTGCCCGTACGTCCATTACGTACCTTTCCAAAAGTGGATTTGATATGGCTTCAGTTCCTTGGTTGCGTTGCTACCTGGGATGGTTCTACACAATCACACAACCCCATATTAGAAGCCAAATAATAGCCAAATACCAAAAATTTGACAAAAGAAACCATTTTCCAAAATTCCACAGGCGGCGATCGATCACTTCCCTCAGGCGATCGGTCGCCTCAAAATTTTCATCGCGGCGATCGATCGCGCCAAACATGGCGATCGATCGCCTAGCCCTTAATTTGGCTACTGCCTCTCGGCGATCGGTCGCCTCATTTTAGGCGATCGATCGCCTACCCTTCAAAAAGCCTACTGTCCCATGGCGATCGGTCGCCTCTTTTCAGGCGATCGATCGCCTCGCGCAGAGGCGCGATTTCTGCCATTTTTGTACCAAAATTTTCATCCAATCCATCCCAACACTTACACAATCAAACACATCATAAATAACAACTTAAACCACCAAAATATACTTCAAAACAAGTATAAATCCAACCCTCAATCTCAACTACAACAACCCAACACAAACCCATTTTAAAACCCTTCAAAATCAACCCAAACTTAAATAAAACACAACAAAATTAACCATGAGGTATCCATACCTCTTGGGGACCTCAAATCACCCAATATACTCCACAAATCAAGAATTTTGAAAGGTTTCTCTTCACCCCAAAGCTGGAACTCGAAAATGGAGAGAAAGGGGAAGGGTTTGGGTGATGTTTGGTAAAGGTAAAGTGAGAGTGGATGAGGTGGGGTTTGGGTATAAAAGTTGAGTTAATTAAAAATGCAATCCACAACCCATGGTGTATAAAACACCCCAACATGATATTTTCCAAAGCATTAAACCAAATGCACCAAAATATCAATTAAACACATGATTTCTAATTAATTGCTAACCAAGGCAAATAAATCATGCTTCCAACCATAATTCCCAACATACCCAACATGCACCCTGAAATGCTATCCCGGGTCACTCTAACACGTGACTAAGCATTTCCACATAATAATTCCAACACATAATTAATTACCATCATAATTAATCATATAAACTTAATTAATGCACCAGATTGCAATTAATCATTTCGGGGATATCACATTTTTACATAGAAATCTTGATTAATAAAATGGGAATGTTGAAGAAAGCATGAATTAGTACCTGACTTGGAGCAATGAAAGACAATCGAGGAGATCAATGCTATAATTTGTCAGAAGCATTTTGGAAGCCATTGACGGAAAATTTCTGCAGAGTTTCAATGATGTTGCAGCGGGAAAGATTTGAGTACAATAACTGAGCCACCCACGTTTTCCTCGGCAGTTTAAGTTTAATTTTGTTTCGTACAAGCAATAAAATATTAACTCTTTTTAGAAAGAAAAAAAAAACAAATTGATATTAAACATTTAAACTCCGTAACTCAATGCTTTTGTTTGGATTTGATCCTCAATATCCAAAAATGACCAAAATACCCTTATTTATAATTACATATCCCTTTTTTGGGATTCCTATGTGAATAGGCAATCCGAGGAACTGTCAGTTTATATATACAGTTCTTTTTGGGATTGCATTTGGTCAACATTCTAAATTTTCTGCTGGGTAGCGATTTCGACTCTTCGAGTTCGATTTTCTGTAACTACTTCTTTAGCATTAGGAGAAGATGAGGTTTTTTTGCTTTCGTTTATTTGTCATCGGTTGGAGTACCCCTTGTACTCCCTTTAATAATATTTTGCCTTACAAAAAAAAAACATCGCTAGTTCTCAGATTAGTCAGGTTCTTTTTATACATTGTTATTTTTGGTGTAATTTAGATAATGTAGTAGTTATATCGATAAAAAAAATTACAGTATCGAAGTTTGAATATTCAACTTCCTTTCAACTTTGTGATTTTGAAGCATGTGAAAATCAAGTGATCAGACTCTGAACATGTGCTGCCTGATCTTTCACTTCGATGGTGCCTCCATCCCAATGTTGTTTGTTGTGGCGTTGGGAACTCTGTTGCTGTTCGACCTGAAATTTTTTAAAACAAAAAAGAATTATTGAAATATATATATATATATATATATATATATATATATATATATATATATATATAAATTGAAGAAGTTGCGGATGGCATCGCTACTTCCCCCACAATTTTAGGAAATAATTATCTTGTCGTGGATGAAATACGTGGCTTAGATGTTCAATATTTTGTGTGCCTTTTCATGTATTTTGTGAATCTCTCTCCATCTTCATTATTTTATATTTGTTAAGAAGCCCAGATTTGCAACTTCTGTCTTCTCCTTCATGTTATGTAGTAGTGAAGTGAAGCAACAAGATTACTTCAATGAATTCCTTACACTGTGTGCCTGGTTTGGACATTCAAGAAATGCAGGTGTTTAATATTTCGTGGCTTGCTGCCAATTATATTGCTCGGCTTGAGGGTGATAGGATAAATATATTCCCCCAATCTCAATCTCTCCATATGCATTAGGGAACTAGGACTAAGTTGTCCTCTTAAGATCATACGGTTCTTGTAATTGATGTAGAAAGGGACTAAATAAGTAATTTATGGTATGAGTTCTTGACTATGAAAGTTTCCTTTCTCAATTGTTTGTTGGTGATCAAAATGTTTTTATCAAAGCTTAGACTTCTATTAATACTGCCGATCCTTCTATATTAAAGTCATAAAGAATCATAGAATCTCAAATTTTGGCAATCCATGATGAAGAAAACGAATTCGAAAGAGCATTGATCCTAATCAAATCTCACATTATTAGATTCAAAAGTATGTCAATAACCTGAATGGAGGATGAATGCCAATGGAGAGTCCTCCAAAGCCTGTTTTTCGACTTCTACATTAAGTATATAACCTTGATGATTCCAGCGTTTGTTGGTTACATTAAGCACATTTGCCGTAAATCCCAGAGTAGTGAAACGGATAAAGTAAAGTTAAAAAGGTTAGGCCCTTCACTAGATGAAGATATATTATTTCCAAATGCATCTTTTGGAAGGATCAACACTTCAGCCTTAATTCCGGCTATAAACTCATTGACTCCTTCCTTCCAAGACAAAATTCCTGCGGCTGGATACATTTTACCTTCAAGTTCAAAGCATATAGGGGATTATTCAAATGATGAAATATAAAGATGGATGAGTTGTAGTATAACATGATATACATATACAACGTACATTTAGATAATCATATATTAATTAATTGGTTTGCCGCAAAATTTCAGTAACCTGGAGTAACGCCGAAGTGCAAAGAATCCAACGCCCGAAAATGATAATCAGTAATCTTCAATGTGAATGAACCTACCATAATAGGAGTAAAACAAATCTTCCAATCCCCATTTTCACCACCAAAATCCAAAGGAACACCAGAAATATAACTACTGTTTCCGATCATATTATTAATACGTCTCTATAGTCCAACCAACTGAATGCAAACCGGGGCATAAGTGAATCGTCTGCAATGATCAGAGACATGTTTTTATATAATCACATATTTTTACATAGAAATCTTGATTAATAAAATGGGAATGTTGAAGAAAGCATGAATTAGTACCTGATTTGGAGCAATGAAAGACAATCGAGGAGATCAATGCTATAATTTGTCAGAAGCATTTTGGAAGCCATTGACGGAAAATTTCTGCAGAGTTTCAATGATGTTGCAGCGGGAAAGATTTGAGTACAATAACTGAGCCACCCACGTTTTGCTCGGCAGTTTAAGTTTATTTTTGTTTCGTACAAGCAATAAAATATTAACTCTTTTTAGAAAGAAAAAAAAAACAAATTGATATTAAACATTTAAACTCCGTAACTCAATGCTTTTGTTTGGATTTGATCCTCAATATCCAAAAATGACCAAAATACCCTTATTTATAATTACATATCCCTTTTTTGGGATTCCTATGTGAATAGGCAATCCGAGGAACTGTCAGTTTATATAGACAGTTCTTTTTTGGGATTGCATTTGGTCAACATTCTAAATTTTCTGCTGGGTAGCGGTTTCGACTCTTTGAGTTCGATTTTCTGTAACTACTTCTTTAGCATTAGGAGTAGATGAGGTGTTTTTTGCTTTCGTTTATTTGTCATCGGTTGGAGTACCCCTTGTACTCCCGTTAATAATATTTTGCCTTACAAAAAAAAACATCGCTAGTTCTCAGATTAGTCAGGTTCTTTTTATACATTGTTATTTTTGGTGTAATTTAGATAATGTAGTAGTTATATCGATAAAACAAATTACAGTATCGAAGTTTGAATATTCAACTTCCTTTCAACTTCGTGATTTTGAAGCATGTGAAAATCAAGTGATCAGACTCTGAACATGTGCTGCCTGATCTTTCACTTCGATGGTGCCTCCACCCAATGTTGTTTGTTGTGGCGTTGGGAACTCTGTTGTTGTTCGACCTGAAATTTTTTAAAACAAAAAAGAATTATTGAAATATACATATAAATATATATATATATATAAATTGAAGAAGTTGCGGATGGCATCGCTACTTCCCCCACAATTTTAGGAAATAATTATCTTGTCGTGGATGAAATACGTGGCTTAGATGTTGCATATTTTGTGTGCCTTTTCATGTATTTTGTGAATCTATCTCCATCTTCATTATTTTATATTTGTTAAGAAGCCCAGATTTGCAACTTCTGTCTTCTCCTTCATGTTATGTAGTAGTGAAGTGAAGCAACAAGATTACTTCAATGAATTCCTTACACTGTGTGCCTGGTTTGGACATTCAAGAAATACAGGTGTTTAATATTTCGTGGCTTGCTGCCAATTATATTGCTCGGCTTGAGGGTGATAGGATAAATATATTCCCCCAATCTCAATCTCTCCATATGCATTAGGGAACTAGGACTAAGTTGTCCTCTTAAGATCATACGGTTCTTGTAATTGATGTAGAAAGGGACTAAATAAGTAATTTATGGTATGAGTTCTTGACTATGAAAGTTTCCTTTCTCAATTGTTTGTTGGTGATCAAAATGTTTTTATCAAAGCTTAGACTTCTATTAATACTGCCGATCCTTCTATATTAAAGTCATAAAGAATCATAGAATCTCAAATTTTGGCAATCCATGATGAAGAAAACGAATTCGAAAGAGCATTGATCCTAATCAAATCTCACATTATTAGATTCAAAAGTATGTCAATAACCTGAATGGAGGATGAATGCCAATGGAGAGTCCTCCAAAGCCTGTTTTTCGACTTCTACATTAAGTATATAACCTTGATGATTCCAGCGTTTGTTGGTTACATTAAGCACATTTGCCGTAAATCCCAGAGTAGTGAAACGGATAAAGTAAAGTTAAAAAGGTTAGGCCCTTCACTAGATGAAGATATATTATTTCCAAATGCATCTTTTGGAAGGATCAACACTTCAGCCTTAATTCCGGCTATAAACTCATTGACTCCTTCCTTCCAAGACAAAATTCCTGCGGCTGGATACATTTTACCTTCAAGTTCAAAGCATATAGGGGATTATTCAAATGATGAAATATAAAGATGGATGAGTTGTAGTATAACATGATATACATATACAACGTACATTTAGATAATCATATATTAATTAATTGGTTTGCCGCAAAATTTCAGTAACCTGGAGTAACGCCGAAGTGCAAAGAATCCAACGCCCGAAAATGATAATCAGTAATCTTCAATGTGAATGAACCTACCATAATAGGAGTAAAACAAATCTTCCAATCCCCATTTTCACCACCAAAATCCAAAGGAACACCAGAAATATAACTACTGTTTCCGATCATATTATTAATACGTCTCTATAGTCCAACCAACTGAATGCAAACCGGGGCATAAGTGAATCGTCTGCAATGATCAGAGACATGTTTTTATATAATCACATATTTTTACATAGAAATCTTGATTAATAAAATGGGAATGTTGAAGAAAGCATGAATTAGTACCTGATTTGGAGCAATGAAAGACAATCGAGGAGATCAATGCTATAATTTGTCAGAAGCATTTTGGAAGCCATTGACGGAAAATTTCTGCAGAGTTTCAATGATGTTGCAGCGGGAAAGATTTGAGTACAATAACTGAGCCACCCACGTTTTGCTCGGCAGTTTAAGTTTATTTTTGTTTCGTACAAGCAATAAAATATTAACTCTTTTTAGAAAGAAAAAAAAAACAAATTGATATTAAACATTTAAACTCCGTAACTCAATGCTTTTGTTTGGATTTGATCCTCAATATCCAAAAATGACCAAAATACCCTTATTTATAATTACATATCCCTTTTTTGGGATTCCTATGTGAATAGGCAATCCGAGGAACTGTCAGTTTATATAGACAGTTCTTTTTTGGGATTGCATTTGGTCAACATTCTAAATTTTCTGCTGGGTAGCGGTTTCGACTCTTTGAGTTCGATTTTCTGTAACTACTTCTTTAGCATTAGGAGTAGATGAGGTGTTTTTTGCTTTCGTTTATTTGTCATCGGTTGGAGTACCCCTTGTACTCCCGTTAATAATATTTTGCCTTACAAAAAAAAACATCGCTAGTTCTCAGATTAGTCAGGTTCTTTTTATACATTGTTATTTTTGGTGTAATTTAGATAATGTAGTAGTTATATCGATAAAACAAATTACAGTATCGAAGTTTGAATATTCAACTTCCTTTCAACTTCGTGATTTTGAAGCATGTGAAAATCAAGTGATCAGACTCTGAACATGTGCTGCCTGATCTTTCACTTCGATGGTGCCTCCACCCAATGTTGTTTGTTGTGGCGTTGGGAACTCTGTTGTTGTTCGACCTGAAATTTTTTAAAACAAAAAAGAATTATTGAAATATACATATAAATATATATATATATATAAATTGAAGAAGTTGCGGATGGCATCGCTACTTCCCCCACAATTTTAGGAAATAATTATCTTGTCGTGGATGAAATACGTGGCTTAGATGTTGCATATTTTGTGTGCCTTTTCATGTATTTTGTGAATCTATCTCCATCTTCATTATTTTATATTTGTTAAGAAGCCCAGATTTGCAACTTCTGTCTTCTCCTTCATGTTATGTAGTAGTGAAGTGAAGCAACAAGATTACTTCAATGAATTCCTTACACTGTGTGCCTGGTTTGGACATTCAAGAAATACAGGTGTTTAATATTTCGTGGCTTGCTGCCAATTATATTGCTCGGCTTGAGGGTGATAGGATAAATATATTCCCCCAATCTCAATCTCTCCATATGCATTAGGGAACTAGGACTAAGTTGTCCTCTTAAGATCATACAGTTCTTGTAATTGATGTAGAAAGGGACTAAATAAATAATTTATGGTATGAGTTCTTGACTATGAAAGTTTCCTTTCTCAATTGTTTGTTGGTGATCAAAATGTTTTTATCAAAGCTTAGACTTCTATTAATACTGCCGATCCTTCTATATTAAAGTCATAAAGAATCATAGAATCTCAAATTTTCCCAATCCATGATGAAGAAAACGAATTCGAAAGAGCATTGATCCTAATCAAATCTCACATTATTAGATTCAAAAGCATGTCAATAACCTGAACGGACGATGAATGCCAATGGAGAGTCCTCCAAAGCCTGTTTTTCGACTTCTACATGAAGTATATAACCTTGATGATTCCACCCTTTGTTGGTTACATTAAGCACATTTGCCGTAAATCCCAGAGTAGTGAAAACGGATAAAGTAAAGTAAAAAAGGTTAGGCCCTTCACTAGATGAAGATATATTATTTCCAAATGCATCTTTTGGAAGGATCAACACTTCAGCCTTAGTTCCGGCTATAAACTCATTGACTCCTTCCTTCTAAGACAAAATTCCTGCGGCTGGATACATTTTACCTTCAACTTCAAAGCATATAGGGGATTATTCAAATGATGAAATATAAAGATGGATGAGTTGTAGTATAACATGATATACATATACAACGTACATTTAGATAATCATATATTAATTAATTGGTTTGCCGCAAAATTTCAGTAACCTGGAGTAACGCCGAAGTGCAAAGAATCCAACGCCCGAAAATGATAATCAGTAATCTTCACAGTGAATGAACCTACCATAATAGGAGTAAAACAAATCTTCAAATCCCCATTTTCACCACCAAAATCCAAAGGAACACCAGAAATATAACTACTGTTTCCGATCATATTATTAACTGTGATATTCGGATTGAACGGAAACTCGTATTTTTCTCTCTCATAATTTCCAAGAACAAACACTCTTATTGTTGCGGTATCCCCTGCCATGAATATGTCTCTATAGTCCAACCAACTGAATGCAAACCGGGGCATAAGTGAATCGTCTGCAAGGATCAGAGACATGTTTTTATATAATCACATATTTTTACATAGAAATCTTGATTAATAAAATGGGAATGTTGAAGAAAGCATGAATTAGTACCTGACTTGGAGCAATGAAAGACAATCGAGGAGATCAATGCTATAATTTGTCAGAAGCATTTTGGAAGCCATTGACGGAAAATTTCTGCAGAGTTTCAATGATGTTGCAGCGGGAAAGATTTGAGTACAATAACTGAGCCACCCACGTTTTGCTCGGCAGTTTAAGTTTATTTTTGTTTCGTACAAGCAATAAAATATTAACTCTTTTTAGAAAGAAAAAAAAACAAATTGATATTAAACATTTAAACTCCGTAACTCAATGCTTTTGTTTGGATTTGATCATCAATATCCAAAAATGACCAAAATACCCTTATTTATAATTACATATCCCTTTTTTTTCTTTCTTGTTTTCTCTTTCTTCTTAGTTACGTTTATTCACCATACATACTAGCGGCTGACGCACACGTACTGCGTGTGTAATTAAATTTTAAATATTATATATTGTACGTGTAACTAAATTTTTATATTTGAAATATCTGATTTAAATATGATATTTTATGGGGAATAGAAAAAACTGCTGCACATATTTTCGGAATGAAAAAATTGGTGAAAATTGGGAACTAAGTTGGGAAGTTAATAGGTGATCTTCCGATATTATCCATTTATCTCATGATGACATGGCCATTACTAAAGCAAATAGATTGTATTTTTGAAATTTCACAATGGTCATTCCAAAATGGTTACTTTAAGGTACTCACACATTATATATATATATATATATATATATATATATATATATATATATATATATATATACTAGTGCTCTGTTGCACACGTTGCGTGCATATACGATATTTGTTTTGTAAAGTGAGGTGGTAATTATAAATTCAATTTTTAATTTTTGCTTTTGGGATGTAATAAACTTTCTTTAAATTGATTTTGTAGTTTAACCCTCCCAAGTATTTTTATGATGCTATTGTGGTTATCCAATTTAGCAGGGGTCTTGCGGTCATTTAGTATGGGTATTTTCGAATTTGTAAAATGGTCATACCACTAAGGTGTTTAGCCATTATAAGTTAGTAAGGAAAAAAACATTCTAAGTACTGTGTCGTGACGGCCCACGGGCTGACACCCTATGGCCCGGCACGACCCATGTTACGGGTCGTGCCTGGCACGTCAAGACACTGTAGCAAAATGTGCCGTGTCGTGCCTTGTGACGTCCGCTCCGTTTGACATCTCTAATTGGGGGTGGTACTTTAAAATCGAGATTTCTTAGGTTGTTTAGCATCTCTCAAAATCGGGAGTCCAGTATTTGGGATGTGGACAGCTGGTGCGATGGGGTGTGGAGTTGGGATTTGAAGTGGCATCGTGATCTTCATTCTTGGGACTTATCTACTTTGTCTGAGCTTCTTGATGTCATTAACATGACAAAGCTTGATGTGCATGCAAAGGATATGGTTGTGGAAACATTGTGTAGATGGAATTTATTCGATCAAACCGGCTTATGTTGTGTTAACCAAGTCAGACAATCAGATTGATCCAAATAATCATGTGTTCAACAACCTTTGGTGCAAGACAGCTCCGGCCAAGGCTATCATTATCGGTTGGAAACTTATCCAAAACAAATTAGCAACCCAAACCAATTTAAATAGCAGGGGTGTCGAGTTGTATAAAACAAATTGCGTTCTATGCAACATGGATGAAGAAAACCACTTTCATCTTTTCTGTCGATGCGAGTTCTCCTATAATGTATGGTCTTTATTATATGGTTGGTTGCTTATTTCTTGTGCTTGTGTCGGGATCAAGTAATGCATTTGGAAAGTGATGAAGGATTGTGCAACTTATGGACAATTATTGGTGAGGCATAATTTAATATTAATTAATAGTTTTCTTTAGGCCATCACGTGAAATTATATAGTTTTGGCTCCCCATCTAACCGTCAACGAACCCTATATATATCGGTGGACGCAAGAGTTTGGGGGAGGGAGGAAAAAATTTTAAAACCAAAATTTCAGGCCAAACAATATTTAAGGGTCAAATATAATTTAAGAGGTGTAAAATATAATTTTTAATTTATTTAAGCTAAAAAAAATTTAAGTTAAAAATAAAAAAAAAAAAAATTGGGCAAGGGGGACTCTAAATAATATGAAAAATAAGAATTTTATTTACACTACAAGAATTGTGGTGGATTCTAAATAATATGAAAAATAGGAATTTTATTTACATGTAAGATATTGCCCTCTTAAAATTATTTGTTGCTTTGCTTAGCTAAGATTACTGGGACTTTAGGTTTCGTGTATCATTCGGTGATGTTTATTGATTTATGGTTTTTCATGAGGTATTTGGATATGAGAAATTGCTCATTTGATTCTTTTATCAGTTTATGCTTATAGTAAATCCTTATTTGTACTATTATTTTCTGACAAAAATCACCGACAAACACTTGAAACTGGCCCTCACATGCTCTTGTTTTGTTATTTCCCCCGAATATATGCTAAAAGTCGTATTACCCTTCCGTGCATGCCCAACCTTTCTTTTTTAAAAACGCGTTGCAAGAACACCGCTTTGCATTAATAATCTTGCCTTCATATATATATATATATATATATATATATATATATATATATATATATATATATATATATATATATAGAGAGAGAGAGAGAGAGACAGTTTGGGAGGGGCGAAAGCATTTTTATATATACTATATGATTCAAACTTGAGTCATTTTAAAAGATCCGGCCGGCAAGACCGGAAGCTCATCTTGCCTTCATTTTTTATATGATAAAATCTTATCAAATAAACGAGAGTCCTTACTTCAAATAAATATAATTATTATAAACAAAATTTACAATTTTAAATACCTATTTAATAAGACCTCCTAGAGAAGATCATCAATTTGGTATTAAGATCATGAGGGGAACCACATCATAGACTTGGCTACCGAATGAACATAAATTCAATTCAGATTATTCGAATAAAATGGCCTACGTCAAAGTCGTACGCTATAGTACTTACTATATCAATGGAGGAACAAATTAGATTATTTATTATTTAAAATTAAGGAGCTATTTAATATAGTTTACAAATAAAACTTCCTTTTTTAAAAAAAAATAAAAATTTATGCATCACATTTGGATTTTCTAGATTGTGTTTTGATTCAGAAGTTTTAAACGAAAACAAATATACATATTGATGTCATATGACATATTGATTTCTCGGGTAAAATCCATTTATGAAGACACAAACTCTAAAATTGCCGAGCAGAAGCTATACCGAAGAGATGCTTGTCGAACCCAAGATACTGATCAGCATATTCTCGAGCATCCTTTGCCCTCCTCGGGATTTTGGTCAAAGAGTAGCGGAAGACCCGGTCATAACTAAAACTGATTAACCGGCGGAGATGGAACGTGCTTTAATGGAGCGGATTTCTCGGACACGCTTGGCTCCCATCAAGCCACGATCAAAGGACATCATATGGCTGGTTTTCCGCGAGTTAATTACTAAGGGCAGTCCTATAAATACCCTCAAATAACTTCATAAAAGGGTTGGAATTTTTCTGGGCAAAAGACTCCGAGGAGAGCAAGCTTGAGTCTGTTCGGTCTTTTTTATAATTTCTACAACGTTAGTTGTGTAAGTCATTGAATAACTTTCTTGTGTCCAGATCCTCTTGTAAATCAGTAATATTTATAGTGGAACTTTATACTGGACTGGGTCCCGTGGTTTTTCTCTCAATTTGAGGGTTTTCCACGTAAAAAATCTTGGTGTATTCCTTTTATTTTTCGTACACATTTATTTCTACCAAACACGTAAAATAACGGATCACATCATTGGCGCCGTCTGTGGGAAAATTTGATCTAAGGCGTTGAAGTAGGACGAATTTTCTAAACAAAAAATAAATCAAAGGGCGAGATGGCCAGAGGTAAAGGCAGGGGGCAAGCTTCCAGGGGAAACGGATCCAATTCTCACCCATACATGTTCACTGAACCCGGAGAAGGGCCAGAAGATGTAGGATCATCTCAACATGTTCCTCAGTCATTTCCTGTTGGGGGAATTCCCATGGAGCATTTGACGGAAATGATAACCAAAACTGTGGGAGAGATTATGAAGCAATTTATGGCCCCCCCCCCAGGAACAAGAAAATGTACAAGACGAAGAGGGGGAAGAATTGGCTTCTCGGCAAGAACCTGAAAGAGAGCCTGAAAGAGAACCTGAAAAAGAGCCTAAGGAAGTTAGACCTGTTTCTAATCATTTGAACGAAGAAGCTGACAAAGCTTTAAATCGCCAAATGGAAGAGCTGAAAAATGAGCTGCAGCAGATGCGTAATAGGATGGAAGGACGTCTGTATCCTCCGCAGAGGAGTACTCCATTTGCCTCCCATGTGGTTGATGATCCTTTGCCCCCAAATTTCAGGGCTTTAAATGTGGGAAATTACGATGGTGGTACAGATCCCGAAGAATATCTGTCTCGATTTGAAAACGCTTCGCTTCTTCATCAACTTACGGATGGAGTGAAATGTCGGGTTTTCCTGACCACATTATCGGGAGCAGCACAAGCATGGTTTAATCAGTTGCCAGCAAGAATCATAGACTCCTTCCCGAAGTTTAGTTCTCTATTTTTGCACCAGTTTGCAAGCAGCCGGAGTTGCAAAAGAACAGCTCTTAGTCTATTCGGGATTAAGCAAGCGGAGAAGGAATCTCTTCGAGATTTTCTGAAAAGATTTAGTCATGCATGTCTTGACATTCCGCATGTCACCTCGGAAATACTAATCAGCGCGTTCACTCAAGGATTAAAAGAAGGAGACTTATTTCGATCTTTGGCAAAAAAGCCACCTTCTGATTATGATGAATTGTTGGGAAGAGCTTCTAAATACATTAACCTGGAAGAAGCCCAGAGGATGAAGCAAAGAAGAGATGGCAAAACTGGGGAAGAGGTAAACAGAAAGAATAAACCGGTGGAGCCAGTCAAAAGAAGTTTTGACCAATTTCTACCGATGAGACCCCATCGGGAAGTAGCAATGAATCAGAGTATGCCGAAGAGAGGACGGGGTGGACCTCATAGGGGGGGACCTTTCCGAGGAACAATGATCCGAGGAGGGTCCTTCCGAGGAAGAGGATATCGAGGAGGGGGGTTTCGAGGTGGAAGATCTAACGAGTCTGGTGGAGGGCGAGGGTTTAACGAGGAGTTCAAAGACAATAATTTCACTCCTAGAATCAATATAAATCCTGGAAGAGGAGCACCGCAGCCAGTCCCTTGGTCAGCTCGAGGAGAAAGAGTAGAGGGAGAAGAGGAAACCTTGAACAATATTCCTAATCGGGGAACTATACACATGATAGCTGGAGGAACGTCGGGAGGAGATTCGAACAGAGCAAGAAGGAATCACGCCCGGAGGCTTCAAGTGCTATCTGTTTACCCCAATCAAGCACATGAGGGTCCGTCTATATCTTTTGGGCCCGCAGATCTGCAAGGAGTTCATTTTCCTCATGATGATGCATTGGTTATCTCTGCCACAGTGGCTAATTATAATGTGCAGAGGATTTTCGTGGACACAGGAAGCTCGGCGGATGTACTTTTTCTTGGTACGTTAAGCCAAATGAACTTAGGAAGCTTACCTATATCGAAAGTGAATACGTCCTTGCACGGGTTTGCAGGGGAAGTCATAAACCCGATAGGGCAAGTGTCTCTGCCAGTTACAATTGGTGAAGCATCAAGGATCAAAACAAAGATGATAAATTTCCTCATTGTGGATGCACCATCTTCTTATAATATAATATTGGGGAGACCAGCCCTAGCTGCTTTTGAAGCCGTTGCCTCCACCTATCATTTAATCATGAAATTTCCAGTAGGCGAGGAGGTGGGGCAAGTAAGGGGTGATCAAAGCTCGTCTCGGAAGTGTTATGTGCAAGAGTTAAAGCAAGAAAAAGAGCAGAATAACGAAGGAAAAGAACGAAGGGGAAATGAAAAGAGGAAACGGGGCGAGGAAGAACGAATAACACCCGAAGAGGAGTTCCTCAACATCGAACTGGGTCACCCTACTCGAGTTACTAGGGTAGGATCCCAGCTTGATCCAGAATTACGAGAAAAAGTGATTAATTGTTTGAATCAGCATGTGGATGTATTTGCATGGAGCACATCTGATTTAAAGGGAGTTAAGCCTGAGATTGCCGAACACCGCCTCAATGTAGACCCTAATGTTCGAGTAATAAGGCAAAAGAGAAGGCATTTTGGACCAGAAAAAGACGCTGTCTTTGCCAAGCAGGTGGAAGAGTTGTTAAAAGCAGGCCACATTCGTGAGATCGGCTTCCCTACATGGCTGTCGAATGTAGTGTTGGTACCTAAAGCTGGTGATAAATGGAGAATGTGTGTGGATTTCAGGGATGTGAATAAGGCATGTCCCAAGGATTGTTATCCCTTGCCCAGGATCGATCAGCTTGTAGATTCTACTGCTGGACACGAGCTGTTGTGTCTCATGGATGCCTATCAGGGATATCATCAGATCCCTTTGGCACAGGAAGATCAATCAAAAGTAAGTTTTGTAACAGCAGGGGGAACTTTTTGTTATGTGGTAATGCCTTTTGGATTGAAAAATGCTGGGGCTACCTATCAAAGGTTGATGGATAAAATGTTTAAAGAACAAATTGGTCGGAACGTGGAAGTGTATGTGGATGATGTCCTGATCAAAAGCCGAAAAGCCAAGGACTTGGTCAAAGATATGGAAGAAGTTTTCAACACTTTACGAAAATTTGGCATGAAATTGAATCCCGCAAAATGTACTTTCGGTATTCGTAGGGGCAAATTTCTAGGATACATGGTTACAGAAAGAGGTGTTGAAGCTAACCCGGAGAAAATCCAAGCCATACGAGAAATGAATCCTCCGAGGACGTTGAATGAAGTGCAGAGATTGGCAGGAAGAATAGCGGCATTGAGCCGATTTATATCCCGATCAGCCGATAGAAGCTTGCCTTTCTTCAAAGCATTAAGGCAGGGAGTCAAGTTCGAGTGGAATGACCAGTGCCAAAAGGCCTTCGAGGATTTGAAGGATTATTTGGCTCAGCTACCATTAATAAATAAGCCTGAGCCCAAAGAAACACTTCTCGTGTATTTATCGGTGGCAGAAGAAGTCATTAGTTCCGTGCTAATCAGAGAAAAATCAGGACAACAGCAGCCTGTATATTATGTCAGCCGAGCCCTGCAAGGAGCCGAGCAGCGATACCCGGAAATTGAAAAGTTGGCCTTAGCTCTGGTCACCACAGCGAGAAGACTTAGGCCATACTTCCTGTCTCACCCTATCGTGGTAGTAACAAACACTCCTTTGGGTAGGCTTTTATCCAAATCCGAAATATCAGGGAGGATGGTAAAATGGGCCACAGAGTTGAGCGAGTTTGAGGTCACTTATCAACCCCGAACTACAATTAAAGCACAAGCTCTGTCAGATTTTCTGGTAGAAGTCACCCATACCTCGGAAGAAAAAGAGTGGAGTTTGTTTGTGGATGGATCATCTACTCGATTGGGAAGTGGAGCAGGTGTCATACTCATTAGTCCTGAAGGGGAGGAAGTCAGGGTTGCCGTCCAGTTTGGATTCTTATCCTCAAACAATGAAGCTGAATTTGAAGCTATCATTTCAGGTCTCCAAATAGCATTGGACGCTGGAGCCATGAAGATAAAAGCTTTTATGGACTCGATGCTAGTCGTTCATCAAGTGAAGGCGATATATAAGGTGAAAGAAGAAAAACTTCGGAAGTATGTAGAAAAGGTGCGGGCGATGATAGCTCAATTTCAAGAAGTGGAATTGATGCAGATACCAAGGGAGGAGAATACCCTTGCTGATGAATTAGCAAAGTTGGCTAGTTCAGTACACGAATGGAAGAACAGGAATGTGCTCGTGCAAGAGCTCTTAATTTCTCATATATCCGTCAATAGCATCCTGAGTATGGAGCCATATATTATATCCGATTGGCGAGAGCATCTTATTAATTTCTTGAAAACAAAGGTTATGCCTTCTGACCCAAAGGAAGTTGCTAAGGTTAAAAGAATGGGGAACCGATTTGTGTTGATAGAAGGCAAGTTGTTCAAAAAAGGATTCTCAATTCCTTTCTTACAATGTGCCTCGAAGGAAGAAGGGGAGCATTTATTAAAAGAGATTCATGAAGGATGTTGCGGGAATCATATAGGAACTAACATGTTATATCAGAAATCTATTCGAGCTGGGTATTATTGGCCGACGATGAGGGAAGATGCTGAAGAAGTTGTGAAGAAATGCATTAATTGCCAAAGGCACGCAAATTTATCCCATGTACCTGCGGAAATTCTTAATAGTAGCATCATTTTCTGCCCCTTTGACCAATGGGGAATGGATATTGTTGGGCCATTTCCTCCTGCTACAGGGCAGAGAAAATTTCTCCTGGTAGCCGTCGAGTACTTCACTAAGTGGGTAGAAGCCGAACCATTGGCTAAAATAACTGAGGAGGAAGTCATCAGATTTTTATGGAGAAATGTAGTATGCCGCTTCGGAATACCTTGAAGAATAATTTCCGATAACGGAAGACAATTCCAGGGAGGAAGAATACAAGAATGGTGCAAAGATATGAAAATTAAACAAGTCTTCACTTCAGTCGCTTATCCTCAAGCAAATGGGCAGGCGGAAGTGATTAATCGAATTTTATTGCACGGGATCAAAACAAGACTAGAAGGGGCTCGAGGGGAGTGGGTAAACGAATTACCCGGGGTCTTATGGGCCTATAGAACGACTCCTCGGGTATCTACAGGAGAGACTCCATATAGCTTAGTATATGGATCTGAGGCCCTCATTCCAGTAGAAATTGGAGTTGAATCTCTTCGAGTACAGAGCTATGATCCCGACCAGAATGAAGAAAAAAGGAAGTTAGAGTTAGACGGGGTTATGGAATTGAGAGAGAAGGCCTTGGCTAAAGTAGAATTGTATAAGGTAAGGGTGACCAATGCTTACAATCGGAGGGTTCGCCCGAGGGCTTTTCAAGTGGGAGATCTGGTGCTGCGAAGAGTAAATCCCGCGGGGGAGGTAAAGAAGTTAGCCCCCAAATGGGAGGGTCCTTATAAGATAAAAGGGGTGATTGGAAGAGGAGCCTACAGGCTGGAAGATCGCGAAGGTCGGGAACTGGTGAGACCTTGGAACATTCATAATTTAAGAAAGTACTTTGTGTAATCTTTCAATTATCGTTACTATTCCCATATGTATTTCTGAAATAAATAAATTTCCTGTTATCGATCAATGTTCGGGTTAATCGTTGGATCGGGATGTTTGGTCAACGTTTAAACTTGAAAATACCATCGTTTACTCATTGGATCGGGATGTTTGGTCAACGTTTAAACTTGAGAATACCATCGTTTACTCGTTGGATCGGGATGTTTGGTCAACGTTTAAACTTGAAAATACCATCGTTTACTCGTTGGATCGGGATGTTTGGTCAACGTTTAAACTTGAAAACACTAAGTGATTGTGCTCGGGGTAGCGAGCTTATGTTGTTATAGTCCATTGTTGGCAGGTTAAATACAGGATCGGGAAGTTTGGTCTGTATTTGAACTTAAAATGGGACTAAGTGATTGTGCTCGGGGTAGCGAGCTTATGTTGTTATAGTCCATTGTTGGCAGGTTAAATACAGGATCGGGAAGTTTGGTCTGTATTTGAACCTAAAATGGGACTAAGTGATTGTGCTCGGGGTAGCGAGCAGTGTTCGGGTTTATCGTTGGATCGGGATGTTTGGTCAACGTTTAAACTTGAAAATACCATCGTTTACTCGTTGGATCGGGATGTTTGGTCAACGTTTAAACTTGAAAATACCATCGTTTACTCGTTGGATCGGGATGTTTGGTCAACGTTTAAACTTGAGAATACCATCGTTTACTCGTTGGATCGGGATGTTTGATCAACGTTTAAACTTGAAAATACCATCGTTTACTCGTTGGATCGGGATGTTTGGTCAACGTTTAAACTTGAAAACACTAAGTGATTGTGCTCGGGGTAGCGAGCTTATGTTGTTATAGTCCATTGTTGGCAGGTTAAATACAGGATCGGGAAGTTTGGTCTGTATTTGAACCTAAAATGGGACTAAGTGATTGTGCTCGGGGTAGCGAGCAGTGTTCGGGTTTATCGTTGGATCGGGATGTTTGGTCAACGTTTAAACTTGAAAATACCATCGTTTACTCGTTGGATCGGGATGTTTGGTCAACGTTTAAACTTGAAAATACCATCGTTTACTCGTTGGATCGGGATGTTTGGTCAACGTTTAAACTTGAGAATACCATCATTTACTCGTTGGATCGGGATGTTTGGTCAACGTTTAAACTTGAAAATACCATCGTTTACTCGTTGGATCGGGATGTTTGGTCAACGTTTAAACTTGAAAACACCAAGTGATTGTGCTCGGGGTAGCGAGCTTATGTTGTTATAGTCCATTGTTGGCAGGTTAAATACAGGATCGGGAAGTTTGGTCTGTATTTGAACCTAAAATGGGACTAAGTGATTGTGCTCGGGGTAGCGAGCTTATGTTGTTATAGTCCATTGTTGGCAGGTTAAATACAGGATCGGGAAGTTTGGTCTGTATTTGAACCTAAAATGGGACTAAATGATTGTGCTCGGGGTAGCGAGCAGTGTTCGGGTTTATCGTTGGATCGAGATGTTTGGTCAACGTTTAACTTGAAATTACCATGTTATTGTGCTCGGGTTTGCGAGCTTATGTTCGGTTTAATCGTTGGATCGAGATGTTGGGTCAACGTTTAACTTGAAATTACCATGTTATTGTGCTCGGGTTTGCGAGCTTATGTTCGGTTTAATCGTTGGCTCGGGATGTCTTTTCCCCGAGTTCTGTTATATTCATTACTTTGAGGTGTGTTCTAAAAAGTTTGCTTGTTGGAGAGACTAGTTTGCACAAGAGTGTAAGAAGACAGGGAAACTCATAATATCATAGTCCAAAGATTACAACTTTAAAACAAAAGGAGTACATTCCTAAATTTACAACTGGAGGAATTCATCTGGAACGGTATTCAGGGCCTCATCAACATTTATAAAATCTGTTGAAGTTCCTTCAGGAGGATAGCCAGCGGCTTTAAATTGACGAACAGACGCTTCAAAGCCATAGTTAAGGAACTTAGCAGCGCGTTCGCCCAGAATATCACCATACTCCTCAGACTTCATAAACTCTTCCTTTTTGATGAGCCAGGATTCCTCGATCTGAGTAGCCCGAGATAGTTTCTCCTGATCAAGCTGTTCAGAAAGGGCTTTGTTCTCTTCAGCTCGCAGTGATCTCTCTTGTGAAAGTTGTTCTAAGAGGGATTTATTCTCTTCAGTCACGGACCTGAATTGCCCGGATAAAGTGGTGTTAGCCTCCTCAAAGTCGGCTAATTTACCATGCGCTTCCTCGAGAGCTGTCACTGCCTTATCTCGAGTAACAACAGCAGCAGAGTATCGCTCTTCCAGTAACTTTATGGATTTCTTCATCTCCTCACCAATACCTTCTAGCTGTTTAAGATGTTTCTGATTCTCCCCATCTGAGGATCGCATGGATTGGAAGCGAGTCATAATCTCACCAGCCATCAGATTGGTCTGCAAGCAAATAAACGAAGTTAATATACCGAAGACCGAAACGTTTATCAGATGGAAATAGATATAAGGTACCTGAGTGACGGAGGTGGAAAAGTCATTTATCAAATTGCTGAAGGCCAATCCTCCCAGGTATTTGCGGTCGGGAGAATTGGCCCAATTGCAAATAATAGAATGGGAAATTTTGGGGTCCGGTTTTCTCAGAATCGGGACGTTGGGGGGATAAATCCAATCAGGTATGTGGTATCTGGAGGTTGGGCGAGAAGAGCTAGAACCACCAGGAGCAGGTTGAGAAGTAGCCCGAGTTTGAAGAGATGGATTAGCTCGGTGGGTAAGGGAGATTCGGGGGGGGGAGTTTTCTTGGCAGGAGGAAGTTTAGATGAAGAACCTGGGCCCTCGGGGGCCGCCCTCTTCAGTGATCGAGGAATCAAGGCCTCCGTCTCCGGTATTTCAATCACCTCTTCGGGGGGAGCATGTGTAATAGAAGGGGGAGGATTTGTTTCAGTGGTCGGTTTGGTAGCCTTCTCTGGTGCGGCAATTTTCTTCAGGCTAGCAGCAATCTTGGCTTTCAGCATCTTGTTTTCTGCAAGAGAGAAACATCATAGCAATTATTCAAGCATGTTATTACAAAATATGCAAACAAAGCAAGATGCTCGGTAAATACTCACCGAGGGGCATTTTTAGGGAAACACCCTTAGGACTAAGCTGGAACAAGTACAGCAGTCCGTCGTCAATCAGCTCCCCAAGGTTAAAACACTGATCGCCAAGCTTACGACGAACCGATAGATATGTTTCTCCCTCAAGTAGCCCCTTGATTGACTTGCCCTTCGGTAAGTTTTCTTTCCACTCCATGGGACAGTCCCAAGGTTGGAGTGGGCGAGCAAAAAAGAAAAATCTTTTCCAATTTTTTATGGAAGAGGGGTAATTTTTAAGAAAACCCATCCCTGTTCGGGAAGAAAAATAAAAAAGTCCGATCTCTTTTCGGTTTAATTGAAAGAAGCAATGAAAGAGTTCGGGGGTCGGGGAAAAACCAAGAAAGGATAGGACTATGTAGAAACCCGCTAACAATCGGTAACTGTTGGGGAACAACTGACTTAGAGAAATGGCAAAGTAGGAGGCAACATCTACAAAGAAAGAAGGGATAGGAAATCGAAGTCCCCCTCGAAGTTGGTCTAAGTAGAAGGGAAAATAACCCATGGGAGGCAGGTGGGGGCGAGATCCGGGAGGGGGAACAATAATAGATGTCCCCTCTGAAATCCCCCATTTAGTTTGGATACTGGATATGTGCCGTTGCGATTTAATCCCTGATTCAAATATCTCAAACCAAGGAACGCGGGCTTTTATCAGATCCTGCTCTGTCGCAGCCTGAAGCTCTTCTCCACGAGCGTCAGGGGTTGTCGACGAGCTGGAAGTCTCCTCACTATCAGAGGAAGAAGAGTGTCGAGGAGAGGGACCCAGGATACCCTCTTCCTCGAACATATCTATAGTCTTCGAAATATCGTCAGAAGAAGACATACTCGATGAATGGAAAGAAAATAAGTATGGATGAAAAGATTGGTCGGACGTCTGAAATGCTAGCTCGGAAGCAAACTGCAGTAAAGTAAGTTAAATCCGCAAAATGAACGAGTATTTATAGTGGGGTGCCACTGGAACAGTCGTTAAATCAGCACCGTTTAAATAAAAACCCATGAACGGTTATAGATGTGCTTTGGGAAACGAAGCGTCGCGAGATTTTTGAAATTTTCAGGCGGGAAAATTAGGCGGTTAAAATATCCCGAGCATGTCAGGATTTTACCCGAAGACAATAAACCAAGATTTCACTACTCTCATCTTGCTTTACTTTGGGGGGGTGAGGTGATGTCATATGACATATTGATTTCTCGGGTAAAATCCATTTATGAAGACACAAACTCTAAAATTGCCGAGCAGAAGCTATACCGAAGAGATGCTTGTCGAACCCAAGATACTGATCAGCATATTCTCGAGCATCCTTTGCCCTCCTCGGGATTTTGGTCAAAGAGTAGCGGAAGACCCGGTCATAACTAAAACTGATTAACCGGCGGAGATGGAACGTGCTTTAATGGAGCGGATTTCTCGGACACGCTTGGCTCCCATCAAGCCACGATCAAAGGACATCATATGGCTGGTTTTCCGCGAGTTAATTACTAAGGGCAGTCCTATAAATACCCTCAAATAACTTCATAAAAGGGTTGGAATTTTTCTGGGCAAAAGACTCCGAGGAGAGCAAGCTTGAGTCTGTTCGGTCTTTTTTATAATTTCTACAACGTTAGTTGTGTAAGTCATTGAATAACTTTCTTGTGTCCAGATCCTCTTGTAAATCAGTAATATTTATAGTGGAACTTTATACTGGACTGGGTCCCGTGGTTTTTCTCTCAATTTGAGGGTTTTCCACGTAAAAAATCTTGGTGTATTCCTTTTATTTTTCGTACACATTTATTTCTACCAAACACGTAAAATAACGGATCACATCACATATAAAAATCAAAGTTCAGGGAAAATTTAATTTAAAAGGGATCTCGTTTTTATGGCGTGGACCCTCCTCGATTTATATATCTTTATTTTGAATTTTGCTTTGGTTTTTTGGTATATTGTTTGAAGGGATTAATGTCCAATATTCTACTCATGGTTGGCTTGATGCGCATGCCACGTTTTATGGGGAAACTCAAAATCCAAGCACCCTTGGTAAGATTTTTGTTTTGTTTTGAGAGGCGGAGTGGTTGAATATTTTTTCGCACATTATGGGATTCGAACTCGAGTTTCTCCAAAATGAATGTGAAGTCTTACCAGCTGGGTTAGGCTCAGGAGCTCAAATCCTTTTGGAATACATTATTTATACTATTAGTTATAATATATTATCAATATTTTTAAATTCATTATTAAAAATTTTAAACTTAAAAAACAAAGAAAATCGTGGAGTTATTTAAGGGCCAAACAATGGCCAATTTGAGTATACATCTGTCTTTTTCAATTATATAATTATAATTAATTTGTTAAAATAAAAATTTATTACTCATTCATGTTTTTTCAATGAAATATGCTTTCACCATTATTAAACGTATGTAAATAATCTAAATTTGTGACCAGGTGGAGCTTGCGGCTATAAAGACACCTACCAAGCAGGTCTCGGAGCAAACACGGCTGTGGTGAGCGCGGCTCTCTTCCGGGGCGGCGAGGCTTGCGGTGCTTGCTACCAGGTAACGTGCAACTACGGGCGAGACCGAAAGTGGTGTCTCCGCCGTGCATCCATCACGGTAACCGCCACCAACCTGTGCCCTTCCAACAATCGTGGCGGTTGGTGCGATCCGCCGCGCCACCACTTTGACATGTCGATGCCGGCTTTCTTTAGCATTGCTCGACAGGGAGATGAAGGCATAGTTCCCGTGCTTTACAGAAGGTGACAATTGATGAAATATGCATGTGTTGATACAAAAAGGATGCGCTTGGCACAACGGTAAAATTGGTATCATATGACCTGGAGGTCACGTGTTCAAGTCACGAAAACAACCTCTTTACATTGACAGAAAATGTTGCATACCTCAGGCATAAAATAGCCCGATCTCTTTCCGTGCCCTGCGTAATGCGGGAGCTTAGTACACCGAGTTTAACCTTTCACGTGTTTTAAACCAACTCTAATTCAAAAAAAATTCAAATGTGAAGTAGAATTTGTGGAGCCTTGAAAATTTATTAATGGTTACTGAATTGGTTCCATGTAGGGTGGCATGCAAAAGAAGTGGGGGACTCCGATTCACTTTAAAGGGTCGACCCAATTTCAACATGATTATGATCTCTAACGTGGGTGGAAGTGGCGATATCAAGAAACTCATTCGGGTCTCCGAAACCACAACATGGGCACCCATGACCCGGAATTGGGGTGCCAATTGGCAAACTAACGTGGATCTCCTCAGCCATACGATGTCGTTTAAGACCACTTTGGTCGATGGAAACACAATGGAATTCTCCAACGTTGTCCCTTCTTCATGGAAGTTTGGCCAGACTTTTGCATCCCAAAATCAATTTTCTTGATCATTTATACATATGTCTACAAATTTAATCGAGTAAGAATACTAATCATTCATTTATATTTTCGAGCTTACATTTTTCTAGCTGATTCGAAACTCGAAAAATTGAATATTTTGGGCTCGAACTTGATTCGAATTAATTGACTATGAAGCAAAAATACAAATTATGGCTCGAGCTTCTTAGATCGTTTAATTTTTTTAATTTCATATATCAAATGATAAGAAATATATTAAAGTTCGCGAGCAGTTAAACACAATTACTAGGACTTGAATTCGGATAAAAAATATTCAAACATGTTTATGTTTTACTCGAGTTCGATAAACTTGTATACTGAATCAAATGATTCTCGAGATGGTTTTTCTTATGTACCCGTAATTCTTCCAACGAATGTTTTTGTCAGTCGAATATGATTGGTATTTGTTAATCAATTTCTATGTTTCATTTTGACAAAATTTTATCTTTGGTGGTATAATTATGGAATAGTGTTCTTTTTAACCATGTCATTATTTCACACCTGCATCTAAAGCTCAATGTTTATATTATAAATATATTGCTAAAGAGACTGTAGTGCCACCCAAGAAAGAGCATAGGTTGCTAAGGCTCCAAGGTGGTTCCATGTAGGGTGGTAGTTGGGTCGGGGTTTTCGCAACACGACCATACCTGATTGGGTTGAGTTTCTATTAAAAAAGTGGGATTGGGTATTCCTCGAACCCAACATGATCCCAAATGCCACATCTCTGTCCATGCAATAAGCCAATGTGGTTAAGCTATTTTGGACCAAGACATAAACATGATCCTTCATGTATTCGAAGTGGAAGCACTTCAGTCTATGGTTCTTTGAAAGTGAGAAATAGAAATTGTATTGGCTGTAAACTTGTTCGTCGTGCTTTCTATTAGCGATGTCTATGGAAACATGATCTTTCACCGGAAATAAAATTTTCAGAAGAATAAAAGCCTAGACTAGCAAAAGACATGCAAACAAAAAGTTAAATAAAATCCAAGATTTTCAATCCAAGTCTCAGCTGAAACAAGATATCTCAAGAAAAGCAAAGCTCACACGTCGCAGATGCTCGTGGCAACCGCGAAAGCATCGGAAGCACACGAATCTTAGAGTCGAAGTCATTACCAACACCTTCGGAACATATATTCAACTGCTTCAAGACTGCAGTCTGCAGCATACCTTAAAATATATCTTACCATGTCATACTCACACTCTCCACACTCAAATGCATAAATCGACACAGTTCTAATGCGTGATAATACACACCATGGAATGTAGCCGGGATCCACCCAGCCTTTTAGATCAATTGCAACCTGAAAGAAAAGATAACAACAACATCACGCAAGACTTGGTATTATAATCAAGTGATAGATGACAATGAATAATGTTTCACACTAAATTTTTTATCAGAACTAATCAACCTTTCTTATAATAAGGATTTTTAACATGTTAGCACTTTGGAGAAATCTTGCCAAGAAACACCTATCAGCCACCCATTCCAGCTTGGTTAAATAGTTAAACCTCGTCCAGCAGTCAAGAATCTGGTGTAAATACGCTGCAAAGAAAATATCACCAGAATGAAGTTAGCATGGAACTTGTGATTACTAACAATAAACAAAATTTGGAACACGGCGGTTAACACCGGACAAACACCTTCATTGCTGGACCAGTAGAGCGTTAGACATTCAACTTCAGAGAAGGTTTCGAAATATTGGGAGGAAATCCTCTGATCAATAAAATAGCCCTTATAATAGACATTGCAGAGACAAACTTCCGCTTCGACCAGGGATAGTAGAATCATCTACTTTGAGATATTCAAGGGCAGGAGTATCTAACTCCACAGTGTGTTTTGCGTAATCGCAAAACTCGAAATTCAGTGCGAGGCGCCTCAGCGCAGGTGATGAGAAATATAAGTACACCATATCTTTGGAACCATATGTTGTTCTATCAATGTTCAAATCCTCAAGCATTACACAACCCGATATTAACTTGGGAAGTGATGCATAATCATCGCATACAACAGAGTCCAGAAGTAACTTCTTCACCCTTGGTAGACATACCGTAATAGACTAATGGGATAAAAGGCAATTGCGAAGCCTCAAATCTACAAGAGAATTGCACTTGAAAAGGCAGTCAGGCAACCTAACTACAAAGTCAAGATGGAGATCGATCACATTGCGGAGAATTGCGTTGTCAATCCATGAATCAAGCTTACCATTTTTTGCTGTTCTTGCAATGTGACCCAGATGAGAAGCTGAAAGTATTTATGCACGGGGACTTACGCCGCAAGAGAACCCTGTCAACAAAATCCGAAAAACTCATTTCGTCTTCAGAACTGAATCAGAATTTTCGTGTTCGAAATCAAGATTGACGACATGAGTGCAGAGGAACCTCCATCGTTTTGCAAGAATGCTAGTAGCCACGGCGCGTTTCGTCGGAAGAAAAGAGAGAATGTGACGGAGAATATGGTCCGGAAAACTGCTGATTCCAAGTTCCATGCTTACTACCGCCATATCTGCTGCAGTAACACTCTAAATGGGAAATAAAAAGTTCAATTCACTGGCTGAGTCCCTGATAACAACAGAAACAATACTTGATTATGCTTTTTTACTCAAATCATATACAGGGTTCCGATGATACTTCGTAAGAGGGAATTTAGTTGCTAATTTTTAGAGAATTTAATCCAGGAACTTGTTGATCGTGACAGAATTAATATTTAATTACGCTACCTCACACAACCGTTTATCTGATCAATCGAGGATGGTAAGCATACGGTTAATTCAATAACAGAATTCACTATTATAAAGAAAGAACTAATCTTTGCCAGTTTGTGCAAGACATTTTTTTGATAAGTTTAAGAAGATTTAACCTAGGGTTTATCGATCAGGGTGTATCCGATCTCGTGATATTAGGCAGATAATAGGTAAAAATCTGGGGACTACGGTTTTGTTAGTTCGTCAAATTTCTTATTCATTTATGTTTTTTAGTGGAGCAAAGGGTAAAATTAATTTTTTTTTATGCTAAGTACGACTCGAACTTGAGTATGTCTAAGATGGACATAAGCTTTTATCCATACCGGCGAGACCCGTGAGCTTAATTTCTTATCCATTTTATTTAGATTTTTTTTTATAATTAACATCTATGATTATTGATAATATTTATCTAATAATCTGATTTAGGTACTTTTTGCATATGAGAAAAAAGTAAATTAATGGGGTAAATAAATTATTTCGAGAAGTAAATATAAATCATTCATTGGATTCCAGATATATTTTACCTGTCTGGATTTGGAGTTCATTTATATCAATTTAGTATTTCAAATATATCAAATATTGATGTGATTTAAAATCCATACTTCTAAATAAATTCAAATTAATTTCTAAATCAGATTATCTTTCAAATCGAATTTTTAATGCCTCATTTAGTGCTTAGATTCAGACGTAAATCACATAATCCAATAATTAGATTGCTAAGATACTGAAAAAAATAAGTCAATATTTGTCTTCTACTCTCGAAAAATCACATTCGGCATTTCATTTTTAAAAACAGTGAATAATATATATTAGAAATTTGAAAATACAATTTTCACAGTTTCTTAAATCTGAAATTTGTCAAACATTTCCACTGTTAATATCTCTGTCTTTACATTAAAGCTGCTTTAAGGAAATACATTTCTTGAAAATTTAGCAGAAAAATATTCCCACAAACCACGGTTGAACTCTTGTCCCCTTTCACACCGCCCTTTCGCTCCTTTTCACTCTACTCTCCCCGAGTCTCTCCATTCCTCTTTCCTTCAGACACCCCATTTCTTGCTCTATTTTCCTCTAAAATTTCACTTGCTGCACGGTTTTACTTTCACAGAGTAAATATGAGAGGGACATTGGGGCCAGTTATAGGAAGATACCCATCTAGTGATGGGAATGCTGTGAATGGGGATGGGAATGCTGATATAATCAAACACAACAGGAAATGCAGAGATGTGGTTTTTCTTTTTATGTTCATTGGATTTTGGGTAGCAATGATTGTGAACTCAAGCTTTGGTTTTAATCTAGGAAACCCATTGAGGTAAAGAGTGAAAAAGTTGTTTCTTTTTACCATTTTCCTGATGCTAAAGATGGGTTTGTTTAACTGTTCTGATCTGGTGTTTTTAAGTCTGAACTGTGTGAATGATGGCGTCTTTTGCCTTGTTTTTGAGCAAAAAACTGCATCTTTAGATTTTGGTCTTCCTGGCGTTGGGTTTTATTTTGTGTTTGTGTTGTTTTCATTTTCGTTTGGAAGTTTGCGATCTTTCTTTTTATTCCTAGATATTGAAGAGTAGGACACGAGACTGGATTCTTGGGTTTCCGAGCTTGTTTAAAAGTTTCAGGAGCCGTCGGACGCAAGATTTTGTGCTTTTAAGTGTGAATTTCCTGACAATAGTCTAATACCACTAGTAACTACTGATATTTCATCTGTTCCATTTGTGGATGTTTTTCTTGTTAATAAGTGATAACTGTGGTGGCGGGAGATGCATGGATTTTGTTGAAATGGCAATGAACTGCATATTAGTCGAATTGTATCTTATAAAATTTGAAATTCTTTTCCTTATCTTTGGCCTCCCTACTGACTGAGATTGCTAAGTTGTTGTAAGAGCTGTGGGAGGACCAGAGGCATAGACCAAAAAATTTCTTTTGTGAGAAGATGGCTTTCTCAACTTAAAAATGGGTTTGTATATCTCTGGGATCGATTTTCATGCTTTGATGATAAATTTGTTTCGATTCATTCTCTTTATGTATTTGATATGCGTATCTTGTGCTCTGAAAGGCTAAATTATGGGCTGGATTATAAAGGAAATGTATGTGGTGACAAACACGGTAGCCTTGATCTCCGAGAACTGGAACTTCGATATTGGTTGAACTCTAATCAAGTTTACCAAAGTGGTTTAAAGGACACCAAGTTCCAGCTTGCAAATGCTCGGAGTATTTGCTTAATGGATTGTCCTATCCCATCTGAAGATTCACTAAATTGGGTTTGTGACTATCCAGAAGGAGATATTCATCTCTCTGTTGATGATTGGATCGACAGAAATTATGATTATTTTGCAGACCTTACTCCTGAACTTAGGAACACTTCTCTTCAGCTCCAGGGTCCATGCTATCCAGTTATATTTCCAAGTGTCAACGGTAATTTGATTGTTATATTTCTTCCCTTTTGCATTTGAAAAATGCCAAGAAAATGTAACAAGTTATTTGTATGTTTTTTGTTGATTACTTTTACTAATCAATGGTTAGTGTTTTCTTGATTAGTAGCTCCAGAAATTGGTTTTTTAACTGACTATTTAATATTCACTGTCAGTGTATTGGACCTGCCAGTTCATAGCTCGTGCATCGAATATGTCTTTGAAGCATTGGGAGGAGATGGGTGGAGTGAAAGTCATTGAAGACATCACAATTGATAAAGCTATTCACAAATCAGTTAACTCTCGATCATCAGTACTAAAGGTTTAACAAATTTCTGAGCTTTCTTTCAGTGTCACCATAGCAAGAATTAAGGAAATTAACCTTTAAAAGCTAGTTCATTACTAGTTTTCGTACAATGTTGTAGACCTTATTTATGTTAAAAATCAAAGATGGAGGGTTGAAATTCTACACAAAAACTGAGATTGTAATCATGCGTAACTTATGGATTATATTTTTCCGTTCCACTGATGTGTTTAAATACTGAGAATATATTCCCTCTTTATTTATCTGCAGAGATATGTGGCTGATATTGGAAAATCGTGGCCTGTATTGCTTGTTTGTGGAGGATTTTTGCCTCTGTTTCTATCAATTCTATGGCTTTTGATGATCCGTCATCTTGTTACTGGAATGCCATGGATTACTGTCATTCTTTTCAACGTTCTTACTATATCTGTGACAATGTTTTATTACTTGAAAGGTTAGTATTTCTTCTCATGATCTTTTCATGGGCCCAAATTTATCAGGATTTACTTGGTCTATATCTGATTTAAGTTGATAAAATCATTTTGTGGAGTTTGAATGTTAAAATTTTGCAAATACATACTAACCCCACCAGGATTTTTTGTTTGGAG
Source organism: Haberlea rhodopensis (assembly GCA_907163345.1). Taxonomy (NCBI): domain Eukaryota; kingdom Viridiplantae; phylum Streptophyta; class Magnoliopsida; order Lamiales; family Gesneriaceae; genus Haberlea; species Haberlea rhodopensis. Next base: position 10,543,532 of record CAJQUN010000008.1, on the reverse strand, counting down.
TTCACAAATATAGGTCTGCTTTTCTTCCCAATTGGTGTAATAGGAAATATTCTTTTTGTGGTTTAATAGCTACAAATGAAATTAATTAATGAAATACTTTTTCGGTTGATCTTCAGCGGGATGGATTGGAAATGATGCCATCTCCCCCATCATTGGAGAGCATGACCCTTATTACAATGTATCTACAAGGGTAGGATCTTGAAGTCTAAATGCTCTCATCACAAGCTTAATTGCCTTTGATTGAGTTTAAGTTGGTTTTTTTTTGTCTTTAACCAGGAACTAAATCATCTCCATGTGGCTGCTGTTTTCATGACTGTTGTGATGATAGTTGCTTTCTTATCTTCCATTGCTATAGTCCGTCGCATCCTCATGGCAACATCTGTGCTCAAGGCATGTAATGTTATCTTATATAAAAGTTACATATAGCATGTAAAAGCCTATTAATAAAATTCAAGAAGTGATGAGTTAACATTTTCATATTCCCGCTAATAGTGTTCCCCAGTAAAGAAATTTCACTACTTCAACTATGACCTATTATATGAAATGTAAGTTTCCAACCATATGGGGCCCAATTCTCCTTTGTAGTACAGTTTTTTTGAGACATGGCACTTGAGCTATCGCACAACTTAAAAATTTTGAGTTGCATTCAGGGGCGTATCAATGCTATGGGTGAAGCCAGACTTTTACCCAATATAAAATTTATAATGATATAATTTTACCTATATTTTTTTAAATTTGTAATAAAAAATTTTAAATAATGAAAATATTATCATTCACCCACCGGAAAATATTATTTAAATGCCCATCTGATTCTGTCTCTAGTTGCATTGTCTCTAATAACGGTAGCATTTGGTATAATAGAAAGCAAAAAATAGCTATAGCTTGTTTTAACTTGGTACTGAATGCTTGATCTTCTTGTTATTCTAATCATTTTAAATGAAAAAATCCTAGGTTGCTGCAAAAGTCATCGGAGAAGTCCAGGCACTGATAATTTTTCCGGTTATACCGTATGCCATTTTAGCAATTTTTTACATGTTTTGGTTGTCGGCTGCCCTCCATCTTTTTAGTTCGGGAAGTATTATTCAAAATGACTGTAGTGCCAATTGCTGTGCTTATGATCTCAAAGCAAAAAGACTGAGCTGTAACAGTTGCTGTGGATATAGTATCCAATATACTTCTCATATTACCGCTGCTATACTTTTCCATCTATTCGGCGGTTTCTGGGCCACCCAATTTTTCATAGCATGTTCTTCAACAGTTATCGCGGGATCTGTGGCTTCTTATTATTGGGTCGGTGGGGAAACATCGGTAAGACACTGAACAATGCTAGAGTTTTCACAAATAGAAAATATACAATTCTATGCTAATATACTTTTCCTTGTTATGTGCAGCCAGAGATCCCCTTTCTTCCTGTTTTCTCTTCATTGAAGCGACTTGCACGATACAGTCTTGGATCTATTGCTCTCGGTTCTCTAATCCTGTCGTTCCTTGAATCTATCCGCTTTATACTTGAGGCATTTCGTCGCAGGCTTAAACTTGTTGATTCTACACCAAGAAGCTGGATTGGAAAGGTTGTGTTTCGTACTTCACAGTGTTGCCTAAGGTCTATTGGATGGATCATCAAATCTGTAAACAGGAATGCTTACATCATGGTGAGTCCGTATAACAATATTCAAAATCAGTTTACATGAGAAATTTGAAACTCTATTATACTTGAACGGACATTTCTAACGATAAAGCAAGAACAAACGAGGGGAAATAATTGCTGACAAAACACACTACCTAGACTCGTTTTTAGCCCCTATCTCTTGGGCGTAGGGTATGATTCAAGTTCCCTGTATCTGCCAAATGTTTTTGAATTAACTGGTGATCACAAAGCATTAAGAATGTGCAGTGCACGTCATTTGAAACATCCTGTTCGTTACTGTTCTTTCTGAGAGATGACATGTTTTCTATGTTATCGTATTCTTGTTCTCTCCTCAATTCTTTCGCTTATGGTGATGACTATTTGTTTCAGATTGCAATAACTGGAAAAGGGTTCTTTAAAGCTTCTGAAATTGCAACAGACTTAATAATGAGTAACATCCTTCGAATTGGAAAAGTGCATGTCATTGGCGACGTGATTCTCTTTCTTGGGAAGCTGTGTGTTAGCCTTATGAGTGCACTTTTTGCATTTCTGATGCTGGACGTGCATAAATATAAATCTGCACACAACAAGATATCATCCCCGCTGTTCCCTGTACTGGTATGAAACTAAATTTGACCCTTGCTTTAGATTTTATTATGTAGCTCAATAGCCTATTTGTTTTCCTCAGTCTATATTCGGAGATGTACACTATTTGTATTGGTTACAATTGGATCATATGGGTCTCATTTATGGTGCATTTACCATTCATAGGTTCCGCATAATCGACTAAGAATTTTGTTTTTTCATCGCTCACGCACCTATCGTGCCTTGACCACATACTTTTGTCGCTAGAGACATATCTTACCATCGCTTAGTCTTCAACTTATTTGTACATTTCCCACTAAATGATATGTGACACAGTATTATTGAGAAAGGAATAGGAGTTGATCTGTTTCATGTGTGTCGCAATTGTGTCTAGGACAACTCAGCGTTGGTTGTCTCCATATCTTTTTGATAGTTAATGCATGTGAATAGTGGGTCTAACTTTAAATCATTACACAGGTATGCTGGGGTCTTGGCTATATTGTTGCCACTCTCTTCTTCGGGGTCGTAGAGATGTCAATTGATACGATCATTCTATCTTTCTGTCAAGATTCCGATGAACACCAAGGAACCGCTAAATATGCGCCCCCGTTGCTGATCGAGACTCTGAATGACCAGAATGAAGTGCACAGATTGATGCAATGAACATTTAGAAATGAGCTTCTGTTCTTTTTCGAGTGTTGCACTTGTCTGGTTTTTGTGATGGGTAGCATTGCTTTATCTTAGATTTTTAAATGTGTATATATGATTTGAAACGGAAAAGATTTGGTTAAGTAATGTGTTCCCAATTTAATGCATTGTTTGAGAATTAATGGAAACAAGAAATAATTTGACCGACCTTCCTTCGCACCCAAAATGTTTTCCCATACTCTTGAGGAAATTAGTGAAGCCAAGATTGGAATCGACGGCGGAGATCGAATTGAAATTTTGTGATTTCTAAATTAAATTTGCACTTCGTATGAAATATATTATCTTTTTATTAGTTGCTTCTCTTCGCCCACACTCTCGATCCCTTTGCACATATCATAAATAGCTAGAATTACACAATTCGAGATTTCTTCTCTTTTCTAATAATATTCAACTTTCAAATACCACAAAACTTGGTGAAAGTTACGGAAATAGCTAAAGATGCAACCTTATGGGTGATGTTTTCCCTACGGTTGCCTCCAGGGAACACAGTATATGTGGAATGAAGCCATGTTGCTCTGAAAGATAATAGTTCCATCAAATGCACTGATTTAGGTAGACGTTTTTTTTACTCAAAAGAAGTGTGCAAAAACTCAACTTTTAACAATAGAGTTGTCAGTGCTACAATATCTCACAACAGAGAACTCAACTTTTAACAATAGCATACCACACTTCGATGATTGTAGCCAACTTCCTCGCGCAACAGAGAAGCCATCTCTATGCCAGTTGCCATGTATGTAGCAGCATTTGGCCTTTTTCCTTTAGTGAATGTCTTAAGTAAAGAAGATGCGAGGTAGAGTATATATAGGTAGTCGCATATTAGCAAGAAACAAATCCCATCCGGCTCATTAGCATGTCACTCCTTCCACATATTAGCAAACTCATCAACCTCCAATGGATTCTCCAGCTCGTGCATCTTCCTCCTGGTTTTGGCTTTAACTTTCTTTGCATACTTTCCAGCTTTTTGTCTCTTCTCCAATGAACGAATCTAAACACATTTGTTAAGGCCAATAAATATTAAATAGTAAAGGCTTGCAAAATTTCAGTTCAACCAAGAAAGTTCATTTCAGCTGATTCGGTTCTTTTAGAAATAAATTTGGTTTGTTCGAAAGCCTGGTCGATCGGAAACCGAACCGAATACTCACCCCAAATAAATGCTGAGGGGTAAGAATCATTTGCTATGGAACTCCATATTTATAAGTTAGGACTGATAAATTATGCCTAATGTGGAATCCACCTATACACCTATACTATGGAACAGAAAAAACCAAGAATTATAGAACAATGCTAACCTGATTTGGCGAAACATAAAATAGATTTTCATATAGGGTTGGACCACCAAAGCTGCCACCAAATATCTTAATTGGATTCAAACAAAATCTTGGACCAACCTACCATAGGAACAATATTGATTAATCAAATACAAATAGCATAATATCGGACAGTACACATAAACATAGTGTTCAGTGACAAACCTCAACCAAAGTCATCTTTTCTAAGTCCCCACGATCAACTTTTTGTGTTCCAACATGAGGGCAAGATATCTTCAAAAAAAAAGAGAAGAAGACAGATTGTCGTGAATATTGAACCTAGGTAGTTGAATAATAAACTGAAATTAAAATAAAAGCTAATTTGAAACTTTTCCCTGTAGTAGATGCTTAAGCAACCATATAATACAAAATTTGCAATAATACCCCTGAGCTAAAAAAATGGAAAACGAAGAGAGAGATCACTTATCATTTGCATACAAATCAATTATTCATAAAGATTTGATTGGGTGTCAACATTTTTTGCGTGAGTGGCATTATTCGATAACTATTGCCATGCAAAAGATTAAGCAACTGAAAAACGTAGCGGTGGATGACTAATAAAACAAGACTGGAGCTGATTGTCAATCAAACTAGTTTGCAGGATATGTTCTTCAATGCTAGAGACCTAAAGTACATAAAAACGAAGATCATAAATGAAATATAACCTCATAAAAGAAAGACTCTAAAGACTGATAATTTTGTTAGCAGCAAAAAAAATCAATCCTCACCACTTTACACCATCAAAAGATCAATTTTGATCGCATGCAACAAAAGTATCACCAACCTGGTAATTTCGGAACCATATATGGTCATCAGCAATTGAGAAGACAACCATATGATCATGGTAAGGTTTAGATTTTCGGTGGTCCTTCGGGATGCCAAATATCTGGATAAAGGATACCAAAATTGAAAATTGAAAATTGAAAAAGGAAAGACATAGAGTTGTAAAGAAACATATTACAAGTAATAAAGAAACAAATGGAACAATGCAACAATTCACAACGTTCAGCACAAAATGAGTATAGTGACTGGCTAATCAGTTGCAAATAAAACGGGAAACAGTTGTGCCATGCTCTGTCATCGTCATAAAATATACTCTACAGAAATATGCAAAAAAAAAAAAAATATATCACAACGAAGGAAAATTCTTTTTAACATTTGAAGTGACTAATACCCAAACAATTTTTCTAATTGTAGGCCAAATATATTATATTTTACAAAATCCAAAAGCCATGTGCCAGACAAACTTCACACGACAAATGCCAAATGTTTTGTGTACAGAGCAAATCCATAAAATGTCAAGTCAAACCTGCATAATCATCTCCTTTAACAACTTCCAGTGAGCCTTTTGATCGAAATTCGAAGAGAAGGTCAGGATGGGGCGTCAAACCTTGAGATGATTTCCAGTAAGTTTAAATTCTTCCATTGTGTGCACTTAAAAGACAAAAATAAAATTTCCACGATAAGAAAACCTCACTCTGGATCATAAAATACAATGGGAAAGGGGTTGACATTGACTAACCAAATGAACCACACGTACAATATTCATAACAATCAATGCGTACCTGCACTAACTAAAAACTTGACAGATGGACCATTGGGGTACTTGGCCATCCATAAATAAAGATCTCTACCTTTTCTGTACTGAATATAAAATGAGAAAGTGCAAATGAGAATGTGAATGCAAAATCTGAAGCATGAACTGAAGACGTGTGAGAATAGATGAAAAAACAATACATCTTTACACGAAAGTATCACCAATTCCAAAGACTCCAAATCACTCTACCCAGGTCACCATAGTTCAACAGGCCCAATTCAACCCAAATGAATATTATGAAGTATCAATCATGTAATAATTGGTACCTCAAAAAAACAAACAAGAAGAGCAACTCTTCAGTCAACCAACTCGCTAAAAGCCGAGCCTTTGCTGTTCTTGGATTTAAAAGCTCCACCAAATTCAATATCAAACGTCGATACCTAATAACTCAATCCCAAACAAATCAATAATTAAGTAAACACATATAAACAGCCATATAAAGTACCAAAACTGAATTTAAACAGTATACTAAACCTGAAACTGATGCGGCGCGAGCAAGTTATCAATACTTTCTCCTTATTCCTGAAACCAGCAGGAGCAATATCATTTCCTTTTGTATCCCCATTACCGTCTTTAAAGCCAAGAAGAGTCCGTTTAGGCCTTTCTTCTGCAATTTCATCCTTGTTTATAGTGGCGGCAGCCTCCGTTTCACTGTGTTTTCGCTTCTTTCCCATTTCGGAAGCCAAGATCTTCACTATTAGGTATGCAAAACAATCAATACAAACAAATACAAATACAAACAACACAAATGTATGAAAAAGTAACTGAGGGGAGGACAGAAGGAGCAAAATCGGATATAGTCTAAACCCTAAACCCTCTAAAATTGGATGGCAATCTTAACTTATGGGCTTGATGACAATAATTGGGCGAGGCAACCGGCTAATTTACCAATATCATAAGAGCCAAAGCTCTACAACAGTAAAATGAGTCTAATTTCCAAAAGTGATGAATAGTAACTTTTAGCTTTTTTATCACCCGCTCAACCCTAATACTGCAAACACGCCTTCTCATCTTCACGCATCTGTCGATTTCCTTCGCGTCGCCGCTCTCATCTTCATTGGAAAGGCATACATCCCTTTGGTGAGGAGGGCTCAACAAAAGCCCTCTTTCACGCTCCACGAGCCAAGCACTGGCTCAGAACCACAGACCAGAAGATGCGCGCCCCAGTAGGTATTCGAAATCTCAGAGTCACCGAATTCAATTTCTTGCTCCCATGAAACAACCCCAGGTTCGTCGTTTTTACCGTATCTCCATGCGCATACTTCTTGGAAAAAATTGGTATATTCTGTTTTTGGAATATGCTCATAAGGGCTTCGACCATGAGTAGTATCATATCGACTTATCATGGCAGTGTTTTCCGTTGATTGATATTCAATATCATATATTGAGTCCTCGAAACAAATTACATTGTGCGAATTTGCTTGCGGTAGGCTAAAGCAAATGCTTTCAATTCTTAGAATTGTGCAATATCTCGTTTCATCTATGAAATTATGTGAGATTGGTTTTCTTTTCTTTGCTTTTTTGGTCCAGCCTTCTTGGCATATCTATATATGAATATCAATCCAAGGCATCTGTTTTAAACTTTTATATGATTGCTTCGCATGAATTTTGATATGGGCAATGTTATTTGAACCCATTTAGTTTTTTAAAACGATTTCTTGCTTATATGTTGATGCAATCTTTAATTATCTTTTCAAGCTTCCACAATTTCAAGGGCTAAGGAGTACGTAACTTTTTCCTATTTTTCAGCTCATATTTATTTCTCCAAATCCTGCCTCGATGACTCACACACATGACTATGAGGTTTTCTTCCCAATCATATTGCTTTATCTTGGAACATTTTGGGTGCATTGGATACCTTTTTTCGAAGAAACTTTAATATTCCTTGCTACCAGTAATATCACTTGTTTGTTTTGCTTCTCTGCTTCGCTGTGTTCTGTAAAGTGGAAGCGTACCACAATTTTAAGCTGTTTGAACAAAAGAAACTTTCTGGTTGTGAATTTATATCCAATTTTGAGAAAATGAAGTATTTATGTTGCTCATTTGTTTATTGTTTGATCTCTGGATGATTGGTAGCTAGCTGAAGAGTTTTTAGAATGATGGCTTGCTTGCTTAAATCATAGCCTTAGATTTTCTTTAAGAGGTGTTGTAAAGAAATCCAGGTCATCACATGTCTTACATGTCCCATGTTAACTGGTACGTCATGTTTCATTTAAGTTGCATCGTTACGTCTTGCTTGAGTATTTTATTTATTCTTATATTATTTATTCTTGTATTGATGAGGAAAATTATAATATCCAGTGATTTTAAAAAGTGTTCTTTAAAACACGGAAGGGGAAAATCTGAAACTCCACGGTACCAGTTTGGGCGAAGATGACTCGTAATATCACTGACATCACACAAGTTTCCTTGTTCTTTTTCCCTTTCTACTAGAATAAGTGCCATATAAAACCAAATTCGATGATGCATCTCTTTCGATATACTTCATTAAGTTTATGGTGAATTATAAATATTTTGTTTTCATAGACCGCTAGAGTTTCTCTAAGGAGTGGATGTGAAGAAGTTTCTACGATCAATACAATCATGAACGCCATGAGAATTAATCTTGACACATATCGACCAGAGCCTACTGTAGAAGGGTAATTTCTTTTGTTTTGAGTAAAAAGACTTGTGTGAGCCGTTAAAACTTTTGTTTTCAGTTTCTTATACATTATGCTCGATGTCAACTTAGATATTCGACGCCTAAAGGTTATTCTTCAATGGCAGTCCATCCCATTGCACTTGCAAAGGTCGTGAGCATTGAGCATAACTGCAGATGATGGCGAAGGAATTTGCAGATAAAGATTATTCACTTTCCGTCATTGGAGGAGCTGAGACGGGCAGTGATGCAACACAATTTATCCTTCTTGGACCATATGCTATTTAGGTGGCACAACACTATTAATACTTCAGCTGTTTTATATACTCTTTCTGAAGCTGAAATATCTTATATCTTGGTTTTTGCTGCATATAATCATGGAATGCAATAAACTTGCAATTTTCGGAATAAGTCTACGAATGCACTGGTGTTATTATGCACAGATACGGTCTTCTAAAGAAGCTTTGCCATGAGCTGAAAAAATTCATGAACAGGCACAACTTCTCAACTATACAAGATTTCAGCGGGTATTTTTTGGGGTAAAGCCTTTTGTCACACCTAATATATGTCAGCATGAAATTCCAATTATCTTGTGGTTATAATTCTTTACCTTTATCCTCTCATGCAATTTTTTCGTATAGGGATTCACTTGAGTATTTCACAACACATATGGATTTGGTTAAAAAGGCAACAAGAAGCGATTTGCAAAAGGAAGACCATGAAGAAAGGTTTGCAATCTGATAGAGATTGGACTGGAGAATGCTTTGTCAAAGGAACAGGGGGCATGGTTTCCAAGAGGTAACATGAAGTCTAGAAGTTATCTCTTTGGAAGTGTCTGATGGCTCTTTAATTTAAGGAAAATGAATTGTGCCTGACAGGAAGTTTAGAAGTTAGAAGTTAATTTGGAGGTGCTTTTGACGCATAACAAAGCTAAACGAATAATTTATTGTCTTGATGTGAATTGAAGATTCATTTCCACAAGTAGATGCTTGTGATGAAACATGTTCGGTGTACATGCACAATTCTGGTTTATCAATAATACAAGTCCCGTTCAAATTGGTGATGGTACTAAATGTTCTTGAAGCACTTACGATTTATGAACTTTACACTTTGTCCTGGTAGTATGGATATTTACAATCCTATACGTGTTACCCACATGTTTATACATCTCACTTTTAGAAGTATGCTATGGTCAAATGTCTACTTTCAAGGACGATCTTTTCCAAACTCAGTTTATCTGAATGGGTGTCTCATATAAATGACGAGTTCTAAAGCCTAAAGGAGAGAGTCAATAGGTATCATTTGTCTTGCGGATGGAAATTATGTCACGGACTAAGCGTGAAATTCTCTTATTGTTGTAGCTACCAATACTTCTAACCTGCATGGATATTCTGTAAGATCTTCGTACAAGGCTGTAGAAACAGCAAGTGAACAGGTATGTCAAGAGTCTGTTGATATCAATGCTTTGTGAACTTTGTTGTTTTTTGATCGCTTACTTTGATTCATTCTTACAATTCCGCTGTCTTTACCAAGAAATCCTCGTTCGAGTTAATGTCTGAAGCGCACCATCATGCTGTAGCTTTTATGTAGCTTAGTTCCTATACCATTATGTTCTACTGTTCTAAATAATTTTCATAGTCGACCGTTACAATGGCTTCCTTTGTCCTTCCATGTTTACACATCTTGCAAAGGCATCGACACAAGTTTTGACTTTGATTTGTTCCCTTTTTAAAGACTTCCACGCATCTCTTCTTCGAAATGTTTATATTTTACATAGCTTTGAAAACTTCTCCTTTAGCTCCAAATCTAAATTGGAAATGGAGAAAAATATGGATTTCCCTCAACATTTTAGGTGTCCCATTTCCATGGAGCTCATGAGAGATCCTGTGACGATCTCGACAGGCTTAACATACGAGCGAAAACACATTGAAAAATGGTTCAATACTTATAAAAAGAAGACATGTCCTGCCACAATGCAAATCATTGAAAGTTTTGATGTCACCCCAAATCATACCCTCAAGAGATTGATAGTTTCATGGTGCAATTCAAGAACTGATCAAAACCCTACTTCTGTCTCGTCGAATTCGGATAAGCACGACGAACTGGTGGTTCTTCTTGGCACAATTGAAACGACCCCTTCTAAGGTGACTTATTTAAGAAAATTGAGGTTTGTTGTTGAAATGGGAGATGATCAGGTCAAGGAAGATTTCAAGAGATTTGGAGGAGTTGAGGTTCTTGTGAAGATAATTGTACAGATTTTAGTGGAAAATTCGGATTTTGTATCATTTAGAGCGTGTGAGGAGGCTTTATGTGTTCTTCATCAGGTTCCATTCTCAGAAGAAGACCAAATAATCCCCCAGCTTTTGATGAAACCCGACTGCATGAAATCTATGGCGATCATGCTTCAAAGGGGCAGCGAGGAAGCAAGATTCTGCGCAATTTCGACATTTCAAAAGCTGGGAAAAGCAGACTGTCAATGGAATTACGTCGTACAGGATCAGGGAATTGATTTTTTCAAATCATTGTTAGAAATTTTGTCCGATGAGAACTGTACCAAAGCAAGTCCTTGTGCGCTGCAACTGCTGGTTCAGGCCCTGAAAGAGTCGAAGAAATCCAGGCTAATAGCCATTGAAGCTGGAGCAATATGCACTCTGATTGAGCTTCACCCCGATTCAAACAGATCCAATGTGAGAAAATCATGCAACTGATAAAGCTAATGTGTGAATGTGCAGAAGGGAGATTGTCATTTACAGAACATGGAATGGGATCGCTGCTGTTTCCAAGAAAATGTTGAATGTATCGACTTGTGCGATTAAAATCGGGGTGAAGATTTTATGGTTGATTTCGAGTTGGCAACCAAAAAAGCTAAGGACATAAATCTTGATTTGCTTGGTGCATTCAAATGGAATATTTATTCAATCTCTAATTTTCCATTTATAAGTAGTGGTGTTAGTAATTAGATTTTAATTTTGGTTATGGGACATTAGAGTGTAAAGTATGTATAGAATTTGGTAGATTCAAAACAGTGTTTATAGAATTTGCCCTTGATGGATATATTTGTTTTTTAATGTTCATTTTCCATTTATTTGTTTTCAGGATATTTTATTTTCCATCGGATGTCAGCTTGTACAATTCCCACCCTTTTTGTTTGGGTATCAAGTCTTCCAGGGATTTTGTCTGATAAAAAAAAAAAAAATCTTCCAGGGATGACTCATGGAGTTTTGCTGCTCAATAGTATTATCGATGTTGTGTACACAGAAAATAGGATCACCTACATGGTGATTGGAAGGTTTTTTGACTTGTATTTATTTGCGGGAGGCAATCTAAATCTATATTATATGCTCCTTGTAATCCAAGTTTTGACACATATCCTGCACTAAAATCCTTATAACAGCTTGTGGCAGTACTGTTCATCAAGAACAGGTTTAAAGATGGTGAATTTTTAAAATTTAATTATGCATATGGAATATAATGAACTATTATCACTTTCTGATTCTTAACAATAGCAGAAGTATTGGCTTATTTCACGCATGCTGCTGGAACAGGTAATTGTTTGATGCCAACAGGCTTGGGTATCTCAGGAGGGTAGCACAGTGTGTCAACACCCAGTTGACTTCTTCGAAAAAAAGGTGCTGCTTTATCTCTTTTACACCTCGTTTATAGGCCAACCGATGCTGAGGCAGATGATGGTGGTGGGTTTGTGTTGCTCTTACATTCTGTGTTTAGGTGGTGGGTTTGTGTTTCTGGTGTTACGCTCTGCTATCTTTGTTTCTCGCGAACAAAGGACTCCTCCGTACGGTTGAATTTAATGCATCCGCTATTGTCCTGTGGTTCATGATTGTGGCTTGCTGGTACATGCCTGTGACTTGTTCATTGCAGGAATTCCAATGATGGTGGGAGGCCATCATTTATTCCGGCCTCACTTGCCGATTTGGTGGTTTCAACTCATTTTTTTTCTATAAGATATCTTGTTGGTTGTTCCTTTTCTTTGTTCAATTTCTTCTTTCGACCTTTAGTGGAGCCTTTTTTTTAGGTTGGTTCTTAGATATTACAGTTGTTTATAAAGAGTAATTTCAGTTTGGTTTCTCATGTGCTAACTCCTAAATCAGATTTTATGACGTGATTTTTGTCACATATGGTAATTTTTTTCCCAATGGAAGGGGGATTACTAGAATACTATTTATCCAGGGTAGCCAATATGTTTCTGAAAGAATGAATGCGATTGGGAATTAATCAAGTTTTCCTTTACTTGAACTTTTAAGCCGAAATAGTCTCAACCAGAAATATAGTATATATTATTTAGATCGTACTTGTGAGTCTTTATTAATTTCAACTTTCAAATGATGATTAACATTTGGTTGTTTATACCTATTAAATCAGTGGTATTAAACACATACAACAATCTTTCATCGCTTGCCTAATTAATTGATCAGTTTATTTCCTACTAACTGGCTAGGTAGCTTGCTACTCTGTTTAGTGGTTCCTTTGCGGTTACGTATACAACTATAAAGTTGTGGGAAGCAAAGGAAACTGGATGGAGAGGGCAGAATCTGCTAAGTCAATAAATAGACTATATATGGCAAATGGGATGGAGAGATTTTTGCTTATTTTGTTTTGCCCCACGCCATTTATCCTTGTCTGTATTCCACTCTTTTTTGTTGTTTCCACTTGTTCTTGTTGTCGCCTAAGCCGATTATTTTATGTCATTTTCTCTTTTACTTTCATTGAAACATTGAGCTGAAGATAATTCTCCAACATATTTAATCTATGATAGTTATGACGGTCATTAATCTTATTCAGCTACGAGTAGAATTGCATTTGCAGCAAAAGCCTTCATTTGAGTTGTCTGGAAAGCTTGCTGCAGAAACTAATAGATTCAGAGGTAATTATTTGATTCCTTTTTCCATCGAGTTAAAGTTTGCATTTAACATAATGCTCTTTTGTATTCCACTTCTGATTGTGTTGAAGTATTTATAATGTTTTTGTGGCCTTATTGAGAAAGATTGTGAACCTATTGAGAGAATTGAACAAAATTGATAATGATCTTAATCGTTCACGAGTTTGTGTTTATTTGTTTTTGGTTTTCAGTTTTCAATATACTCCTCATTTTTTAGTATCTTATAAAGATCTTTAGGCTTTCTTTAACATCGGTTAACCATTTGGAATGGAATATATCTGTTTCGATTTCTATCAACGTTGCAAAAATTTATCGACAATGCAGTGTTACAGCAAATCTGACTCAATTTTTAGGCATTTTGCAAGAAGCCCTCATAGATTTTTAAATCGCTTTTTATCTTATATTTTGTTGATCTGAAGTCTCCTTTAAATGGAAACTGGCATCAGCCATATAACCACCACATTTTCCTCCTTTCTCCACCACTCCCTTGGCCAATCCTTATCGTGCTTACATATGAAGTTGTTTGAGGTTTATGGAACTAATCCACGATCAGCTACGTTCAATTCAGGACCATCAGTCGTCATGCTGTCTTATGCTTTTCTTTAAAAAAAACAAACAAATTGTTTATAGCTGTCTGGCTCGATATGATGAAATGTAAATCTAAAAAAAAGTTGGAAGTAGAAACTAAACTGACCAATAAATTGGTCCCTGGCACCGCGCCTTGCGCGGAGCCAAGAAAAACTAGTATTTATGATAAAAGCCTTTGTTGAATGAAAATTATTGTAATATTACAAGTTACAAAAATAAATAAATAATAGTACTAATGAGAAGGTTGACCTATAAAATATGGCTCAAAATTATATATAAAGATTTGGAGTTCAAAGAGATCAACGAAAATATTCAAACTGAAAGAAGCTTTTATATAAAAAAAACACGATCCCACTTGATTTCGTCTACGATTGATATAGCCTACTTGGCTACTACAATCTCTCCTGCTGTTTACATAATCTTTATACGCAGTTCCTCATGAAAATTTAAAACCCTTGCTCATTTATTGTGCGTACTTTTGAATATTGAGAAAATTTTATATATTTGATTGGTCATTTCCATTTACAATATTGTCATATCAATTGAGCCATGCAAACAAATGGCGTGTGCATATGAATAATCTAAGGACAGGTGTTTTCTTGATTTTATGCAGGTGTCATTGTGAGTTAGGCGGCGGTTGAGTGGCGGAGGAGGGATTAGTGACGGTGGAGATGGGCACATAGATGATGGATATGGAGGCACAAATGGATGGGAAAGAATCTCCGGCCATTTTTAAGAACGCCGATTGTCCAGGCACATTGAAGGTATATATATATATATATATATATTCATGCATGAACTCATAGATTGATAATGTATGTAGTTTTACTTGATATTCAGTCCACAATACTATTATACATTTCATAAAAGATTCATAAAATATATGTAGTTTGTATTCTTGATTAGTGACTTTATCTCATATTTCGTTAGATTTTCCCTCGATCGATTTTACATATTAGGGTTTTTGGATTGATTGTTGACCCCAGTTACATAAAATGATTTCTTCTAGAAAAAATAAATAAAAAGAATTGATCTCTTATTGCAATATATATGTATTTCATGAATAATCGATTTATTTCATAATTTTTCTGTAGATAATAAAAAAGATTGTTACATAATACTCTCATCATTCTAGATCGTCCAATTTATTTTATTTTTTTGAAAATCTTTAATCAGAAAGTATACCCCAAAACGGGATTAATTAAAACCTCTCGAGGATTTTGATGGGTTCTGTTAGACAAGCTGGAAAATTAAATGAATTATAGGCTATGAAAACCTTTATATCGAAATCGCTCTGTCAGCCTATCCTATGATCTGACTTTGATTCAGTTCGAGGAAGTGTTCTACAATATCAAAATCAAGCAAGGTGGAATCCTAAAGAAAAATACAAAAGTTGAGGAAAAACAAATCTTGAGAGGAGTCTTGGGAGTAGTGTTTCCAGGCGAGATGTTAGCCATGCTCGGGCCATCCGGCAGCGGCGAAACGACGTTGTTAACCTCTCTTGGCTGGGAACATTACCTACAATGGCAAGCCATTCTCAAACGCAATGAAGCGTAATACTGGATTCGTTACACAGGACGACGTCCTCTATCCTCACCTCACCGTGACTGATTAGTCGCACTCCTCCGCCTGCCAAGAACATTAACTAAGAAAGAAAAGGTACTTTCGTACATGTACAGATATATTGGTCAACTAAACATGGTTAAAAGAAGAAGAAATGGGAGGAGAAAACGAGATTTAATGCATGTATAGATTCAAACGAGAGCCTTTAAATTGAGTCTTTTATCGATATATTATCCGGTTGTCGTCGTTTCAACTTGTCCATGGTTTGTCTTTGAATCCTTTACTACTCATTATACGACAAATACAACAAGCCAAAGCTTAACTCAGCTTGGATTATCAAGATGCAGGGAAATCATAGGGGGGACCACTTTTGAGGGGAGTTTCCAAGGGTGAACGAAAAAGGGTCAGTATTGGACAAGAACTATTGATCAATCCGAGCCTTATTTTTCTTGATGAGCCAACTTCTGGGCTTGATTCGACCACGGCTCAGAGAATTGTTTCCAAGCTTTGGGAGTTGAGTAAAGGAGGTCGAACTATAGTGACGACAATTCACCAGCCTCCGAGTAGGCTGTATTATATGTTTCATAAGGTTTTGTTGCTGTCTGAAGGTAATCCTCTGTACTTTGGGAAGGGATCAGGAGCCTTGGATTATTTCGCCTCTGCAGACTTCTTGTTAGATCTTGCCAATCGTCATGATTTTGGAGAGGTGCTTTCATGCATGTTTCTTGTGCAAAATGAATACTTTACTCTGTAGAATTACACCTGTTCTGATTTTTGTAGGAGTTTCAACTGCTGATTCAAATGAAAATCAAACATCTATCAAGCAAAAGTTGGTGTCGGCATACAAGACTAATCTCTCAGACAATGTGAAGTCGGAACTTAACTCCGGCCAAATGTCGGCGTACAAGACTAAAGTTGGTGTCGGCATACAAGACTAATCTCTCAGACAATGTGAAGTCGGAACTTAACTCTGGCCCAATGCTACGAATCAACAGTGGATGATAAACAGTTTCGTCGATGGTCGACCACTTGGTGGGAACAAGTTTCGGTTTTATTGAGACGAGGCATAAAAGAAAGAAAGCACGACTCATTCTCAGGCCTCAAGATAGGACAAGTGCTACCCATCTCAGTTCTATATGGGTCATTGTGGTGGCAATCTGATATCAGCCACTTACAAGATCAGGTCATAACTAAACTTGCATTATTGACACATAAAATTTATTCCATGCCATCCTTTTTTTTTCAAATGCATACAGGTCGGACTTTTATTCTTTTACTCAGGATTTTTGGGGTTTCTACCCGCTCTTTCAAGCTATTTTCACCTTCCCTCAAGAACGTTTGATGCAAGCTAAAGAACGAGCTTCAGGCATGTACCACCTCTCCTCATATTTCATGGCTCTGACCTTAGGTGACTTACCAATGGAACTAGTCCTACCCACGATTTTCGTCATCATAACTTACTGGATGGCCGGCCTGAAACCAAACCCCCAATGTTTTTTTTCGGCCCTATTCATGCTCCTCTATAGCGTTTCTATGTTCTCAAGGACTTGGGCTTGCGATAGTGCTCTCGTTATGCGTCAAAAATCTGCCGCGGTCCTTGGTTCAGTCATCATGCTAACATTCCTTCTAGCAAGCAGATATTATGTCCAGAACGTGCCTAAATTCATCGCCTGGGTTAAGTATATATCGATTAATCAGTATACATTCAAGCTCTTGTTGGAATCACAATATAAGCCAGGGAAAACATATCCTTGTGGTTCTGATAAGACTTGTTTGGTTGAAGATTTCCCTTCCGTGAAGCCAGTTGGGCTCGATGGACAAGCTGTTTCGGTTCTCGCCCTGGCAGTAATTATTACTTGTGAGATTTAGACTTATTTGCATATGTTGCACTTGTGAGAATTAGTGTGCCAAAGTAGACTAATTGAGTGTTGTCTTTTTTAGGGGGGTTTTTTTGTTAAAAAGATTGCATCTCAGCGCTGACTTGAATTCGTGAATATACTTGGCTTTACTGTATCTACTCTACTAATTCAATCGCTATCCCAACCCTCAGATTTATTTTATTTTTTGTTTGTTAAATTCCATCCTCATCCCATCACGTATTAATTATTTAAAAAATACAAAGAAAAAAAAAAGATTATATATAATCTTTACATGTAGCAAACTTCACCTTCAGTCAATTTCCAACAAAATTGAATTGGTAAACTTGCTCAAGAACCATACGATGCAGTACTATAACACGTCTCTAACTTCGAATTCATTGTGATCATAGAGTCTTTTAACTTCAAATTCGTGGCGATTCTTATGAGAATTGTTGTGCCAAAGAAGTATAATTGAGTGTTGTGCTTTTTAGGGTTTGTTTTGGTAAAAAAGACAGCAATGGTTTTTACCACAAAAGAACCCTGAAAAACACAACACTCGATTACTATACTTCTTCGGCACACCAATCTCATACGTGCAACACGTGCAATAAGCCTATATCCCACAAGCATTACTGCGAGGGCGATACCTGAAACGGCTTGTCCATCGAGCCCAACCGGCTTCACCGAAGGGAAATCTTCAACCAAACAAGTCTTATCAGAGCCAGGCTTATATTGTGATACCAGCAAGAGTTGTTAATGCATACTGACGCGTAACGATGGCACCCATTGCAAGCTCAAGTCCTTGAGAACATAAAACGCTATAGAGGAGCATGAATAGGCCCGAAAAGAAACATTGGGCGGTTGATTTTAGGTCTGTCATCCAGTAAGTTATGATGACCAAAACCGTGGGTAGGACTAGTTCCATTGTTAAGTAACCTAAGGTTAGAGCCATGACATATGAGGAGAGGCGGTACATGTCTGAGGCTCGTTCTTCAGCTAGCATCATACGTTCTTGAGGGAAGGTGGAAATAGCTTGAAAGAGCGGTAGACCCCAAAATCCTGAGTAAAAGAAGAAAAGCCCCACCTGCATGCATTTGAAAAAAAATACGGATGACATGGAATAAATTTTATAACTCCACCATGGCCGGTCCCAAGTCCGGGTAAAGGAGGAGAGTTGTGTTCCCAGCTAGCGTACAATTTTGGCAAATCTTTTGTATAATCCAACTATTGTGTCATTGAGCACAATGGTATAAGAATATTCATATACCTAGTGGGATAAAGACTTGTATGTGTACATAATAAATTTATCTGTTAATAATGCAAGTTTTATTATGACTTGATCTTGTAAGTGACTGATATCATATTGCCACGACAATAGCCGCCCAATATTCTTCACTTACATATCCATACATTAAAACTATTTTTTTCTTTTCCTTAACAAAACTTAAAAATTTGAGATTAATAAATATTTATAAGGATAAAATTTTGCATCCAAATTTACTATATGTTTACTCAAAAAGAATGAATTTTCACTTTTTTTACCAATACATAAATTGTGCATTTACTGTCTGATATTTGAAAGAAAAACATGGTATGACGTTGAAATTGAATTGAATGTATTGGATTTCAGCAAGATGTATAAACTTCTGTCAAATTTCTTAAATTCAACCTTGAAAAATAATATATTAATGCAATTTCAGATGTTCTTCAGTTGATGGGAATCAAAAAGGGGATAGATTAGGACAAAATATCAATAACCATAGATAATGGGTGGTGAAAGCGTTGGCTTTTGATGGACTTTCATATGCCTATATTACATTATTGGGAACATTTTTGGGGTTTTTTCTGTGTTCGGATCATGTTGGTCCGCTTCATCAGATACCTACCATCCATGCACATCCCTCAATTTATCGGCCCTGAGGAGTCGGGGTCGTCACCCAAGGATTAGTCAAACGCAAACCTGGATACCTTGTTAAATAAAAAAATATATAAATAAAATTTGTCATTTAATTTAGAATAATGGTTTAAAAGAATAAAAAATTGAGTCGGATACTAAATTTATTTATAATCATCTCAATCTTCATTGAGTGGAGTTGAAACTCGGAAAGGGAATATTATTAAATTAAGATTTACTCTCAATTGATAGATGTCGAATACTACGACAGAAATGTTAAAAACCGCAAGCTAGCTCTCCAGATCTTATAACAATTCATTAAAGACGTTCATTTACATTCGTCCATTAATTTTAATTCATGTGGGGAATTATTGGAAATATGCTTAAGGAATTGAAATTAAGCATGTAAAAGTCGAAAATACGAAAAAATGAAAAAGGAACTTTGAAACTACCAGGGCAGTAAGGGTGGCGCCTAGGAGCCACTCTGCCTGGAAATAAATTCCATGCAGATTATGTTGCCCACAGACGCAGCATGTGCTGCACCTATGCACTGTATATTCTGTCTGGACGTCCTAAAATCGATTTTTGAGAAGGGGTTGTGTACCCTTTGGTTTATAGATGCATTTTTTTATGAAAAGTTGCATCCATGAGGTATATGTTTGTTGCATCTAATGATACACTATAAATAGAACCACACCCTTTGAATCAAAACATACTTTTGTAAAATCAAATTCAAGTTTTGAGAGCAAAATTTCTGCACATTCACCTTTTTCATCCCTTTGTTTGAGTGTCTTTAAACCTTTGCGGTTTAAGGATTAGTTATTTGAAGTACATATATCACGAATCATAGTCGTTGTATCTTACGAAACGATTGATGCTAAACTGTGAGCAGCATAGCGGGACAATATCGTTTCAATGATGGAAATTAGAAACCTCGTCTCGACATTCATCTTATTGTGTCATTGTTAATTTGCTTGCTTATATCCCAAATATAATACATACATACAAGATACCCACAATATGATATGTATGAATCTATGATGCACGGACACTGACAAGACACGACACAGACACATCAACACGGATTTTTATATATATAGTATATATATATATAATCTATATATATACATATATATATATATATATATATATATATATTAAATTCTAAAATCATGTAAAATCAACAAAAATATTCTTACCAAATTCAAGAAGCATATAAATAAATGCATGTCACTGAAGTCATGATAGTACCACTCATACTACCACCAGATACATATTACTTTAAAAGTTTAACAAATACGTCCAAAGAAAAAAACACCAAAAATATTCTTACCAAATTCAAAAGTAATATATATAAATGTATGTCACTGAAATCATCATAGTATCACTCATACTAAAACCAAATGTATATTATTTCAATTAACATAAAGTTTAACTGTTGAGCCTTAAACGCATTGTTGAGTTTAATGCTTAATTTATCTCCGAATTATTTATGGGTTTTGATTATCAACAAAACTTGTATGTGTTGTACTAATATGTCTACTTAGTGTACAGGGTTAGATTGATAATTTGGTTGGGAAGACCAATGGAAGAGAACCCAAGTTATACAATAACATATGCGAGTTCATAGGACAAGCGGTGATTTTTATCAAGGAATCTATTGAGCATGGACGAGAAGGAATGACATCTATGAACAACCAATTTAAGTGTTCAACATGTTTGGAATGATGTTGGAACAATTTCTTATGATGGGATGAAAACCCACAAACCAATGGTCCGTTGGTGGGCAAATTCGTATAGAAGCCAATTGGAGCGCAGTGCAATGTTGTGATTATATCTCTTGGCTCGATGATCCGAATAATGTGAATCCAAAGAGGTTGGAAAGCCAACGCAATATGCTAGATTTCATATTCAAACATCTCAGTCCAATTCGGATTGCATCATGGAGCAAAATGGCAAGGAAGTCATAACAAGTGCAGATTGTAGCAAGGTTTGAGCAGCTGTAGCATTTTGGGCGTAACTTCTTCATACCTTAATGAAAAGCAATGAAATTTTGTCCACACCTAGATAAGAGGAAGAGATACAACTGTCATGTTTACCAATTTTCCCAGAAATGAGCTTAAGATGGTCGAATAGTGCAAAGTTTGAGAGTGTTGAAATCTGGCAGATCACCTCAGGCGACCTGGGCCATCACCTCAGGCGATCCGAGCCATGCGTGCACGCTGCGCGCACCATCAACCCAGGCGATGGCACGCTGCGCGCCAGGCGATCCAGAATTGATCCTACGGCAAATTTTCAACGGGCGATCGCCCGAGGCGATGGGGACATCGCCTGAGGCGATCTGGGCCAGATTTGAACGTTAGAACGTGGCGATGGAGATCGCCCGAGGCGATTTCCGAGGCGATGCACGCGTGATTCAAGCCTTATGTGTAGCAACGGCTAGTAGGATCCTTGGGGGACTTCTACACTATAAATATGGATGCTTTGGAGCATTTTGAAGACAAGAAACAAGCCTACAAACTTCCACAATGCTTTGATCATTCAAATTTCATATAGCTTTGCAATCTCCATACATTGTTGTTGTATTGGAGCTTGTAATCCTTTTCTTTTGATAGAGTCTTGTTGTCTTCGTGTGAGTACACCGCGAAGGTGTTTTGTTGAGTTCATTGTAAAGGTCCTCCAACACCAAAGCAAGTTGGAAATTGTAAAGTCATCAACAAGTTTAGTTGGTGCATGTGTTGTGGCTATCCTTGGAGCCCTTAAGGCCAAGAAGACTCGTGAAGAGTGTTGGTAGCTCGTGAAGAGCTTTGTGTACTCGGGAAGAGTATTGTGCTCGGGAAGAGCTTTGTAAACTCGGGAAGAGTTGGGTTGTGGCTAACTTGGAGCCCTCAAGGCCAAGATCTTTTATTCTAGTGGAACCTCGGTTGGAGGTTATCTAACCGAGAAGAGGAGACGTAGGCGATTCATCGCCGAACTTCTATAACAAATATCCTTGTCATTTACCGTTTTAATTCCTTTACGCATTTATTTATTTTGTTCTTTTTATTTATCGATTGACTCAAGGCTTCCGCAAGCGCAAAACTCTTTTATTTTGCAAACTCGTTTTAAAATGCTAAAGTAGCCAAGGAATCTCATTCACCCCCCTCTTCGATTCCAACATTAAGTAACACGTCTAAATTCATTTTAGCCCAAAAAAATTAAATTGTACAATCAACACTCAGAAGTGTCTTTTCTATGTCGGACAGTCATGTCCGACACATATGCTTAGCCAAACAACAATCATGTTTCGATCGATCACACAGCAAGGACAATTATTTATATGAATCATAATACATTTTGTACATCGTACATAAATATATGCGATCTAAATTATAATTTGTTTTAATGTCACATTAATAGTAAGGATTTAAAAGTTTTTGCGAAGTAATATTGTCACGCCCCGAGTCCGAAGCGCGTGACACCGGCGTTGAATCCAAATATGAAATTCGAATACAACAAGCCTCGTGTACAGATCTATGATAAAAGCAGTTTATTTATTCCAAAATCAATAGATTGTCATTACAATTGCTATTACAAAATACAATTGTCTCGGATAAAATCAAAGATGCGAAAGCGTAAATAAAACTAATAAATTTTCTTGAAGGTTCTTCATGGATGATCATCTCCAAAATTATTCTTGTTCTTCTTCCTCGATCTCTTCTTTTCGTCTTTGTCTGGGAGGGGAGGTAAGGGGGTGAGTGTTTAGGAAAACACCCAGCAAGTAGAGGCCGATTGAACATGGTAAAAATATACATATATTCATAGCAAAAATCCTTTAAATATTTATTTATCAAATCACATAGATCTAGGCATATAAACACATCTCTTACTCATAAACACATAAATTCCACATATTCGCATTACGGCTTATTTGATTCAAAAGGTGGCTCCGCAAAGTCCTTTCATTCATAATCATGTCACATACTTGTTAGATCTAAAACATAATCTTCATATTTGATGTTCAATCGAAAGTTTAAACATATATATTGTTTTGAAAATGAAATGGTAATTGTAGCAAAAACCCACTTACTTCGTTGGACAATTGAAGCATGTTGAGATGAGATCCGGGTTGAAAAATGATGAAAATTCGTTCCTTTCTTCCTTGAAAGTTTCGAAATGTGTGTGTGGTGTGAGTGACATTTTCGAAAATGATGGGTGTTAGTTCCGGATCTTATCGATGAGATTTTAAAGATGACAAAACATATCAGACCGGATCGAGTGAAATCAGACTGACCAGAACGATCGCCCAAAACAGATCAAGCTGATAAGATGACAAAGCATATCAGACCGGATCGAGGGTAATCAGACTGACCAGATCAATAGCTCAAAACAGAACAAGCTGATAAGGCATATTATATCAGACTGGATCGATGGATTTCAGACTGACTAGATCGATGCTTCAGATCGATCTCAATCTTTATCAGATCAGAGCAGTCAATGATACATAAAGAATGGCTTCTCAGTCCGAATCATTAACGGCTATTTATTATAGCATTTAATGTTGTAATTAATGCTACAAAGGACCAAAGACTGAAGATTGCCATAAAAGGTAAGAAGACAAAGAGTAGCTTACCTGACAGTCGCCGAAAGTATGAACCAGAACGGCAAGTATCCTGAAGAAGAAGACTGAAGCCTACTCAGAGTTTAAGCAGAGTCAAAGTTGCACTTTAAGGGAAATAATGTCGTTGGTACATACAACTATAAAAGGATGCAACAAAGGGAATATAACAACGCTTGCTGATCAAATTGAAAAACACACAAGAAAGCAAAAACAGCCCAAGCTTACAAGCTCAGAAGCTCTCGAGCTGAAATCATTCTTAAGCACGTTTACTTTGTAACATTTGATCATTTAGGATCACTGTGCACATCTTGTGTTTTCTGTGTTGAAAAATAGAAGTGAGAAACTTATTGTAACTGTCAGACAAAGTGTGTCTGAGCAGATCGAGTGACTAGGAGTTTCAGATTGGTAGTGAGGTAAATCCAGTCTGAATCGGGTTTGTACAACAGGATTGTATAAATCAAAGTCTTCTAGTATAAACCTTCCTTAATTGGAAGAAGGGGAGACGTAGAAGGATTACACCACCTTCGAACTTCCAGAAACATATCCTGTGTATCTTATTTCTGCACTTGTTCTTTCAGACTAGCCATCGAGCCGTTCTTACATATACAAGAACAGACTGTTCCGCACTTATACTTTCAGTGGTCTGTTCTGTACAAGAATTGATTAAGAAACAGATCTCTTTCACTAATCCGAAAGAAATCACAAAGGATTAATTTTTAGAAGGAGTGTTCATTCACCCCCCCCCCCCCCGCTAAACACTCCGGACCGATCCTAACAAGTGGTATCAGAGCCAGGTCATCTTAATCAGCACAAAATCACTCGAGCTGATGGCATCATTCAACAAAATCCCTATGTTCTCAAAAGAAGACTATGATGACTGGAGAATCAGAATGCAAGCTCATCTGGCAGCCCAGGATGACGATATGTGGTTCGTCATCACTGATGGACCAATGAAGATTCTAAAAATAAATACAGCAGTCGCCATTACTGGTGGTGAACCACAAATGGTAGAAAATGACAGATCCCTCTGGACGAATGAGGAAAGAAAGAAAGCAAATCTCGATAATGTGGCCAAAGACATCTTGTTCAAGACATTGGACAAGAACATGTTCAGCAAAATCAAAATGTGCTCTACTGCCAAAGAAATTTGGGAGAAGATAGCACAGCTATGTGAAGGCAACGACCGGACCAAAGAAAACAAGCTGACTGTTGCTCTTCAAAGATTTGAGGGCATAAAAATGAAGAGTGGAGAAACTCTAAATGAGTTTGATGAAAGAGTCACTGGCATCATAAATGAACTGAATGGTCTGGGGAAGGAATATTCTAACAGAGAGATCGCTCTGAAAGTTATGAGAGCTCTGCCAAAGGAATGGGATGTTAAGACCATTGCCATGAGAGAATCAAAAGATCTTAACAAGGTTGAACTTCATGATCTGTTTGCAGATCTTAAGGCCTATGAGTTTGAACTGATAAGCAGAGGTGAAGCAGAGACATTCATCTCTCAACCAAACAAGGCCCTGACAGCCATTCCAGACCAGACCGTCTCAACATCAGACCGATCCGTTGAACAGATAAGTAATGATGCTATGTCATTATTTATCAAGAAATTCGGTAAATTCATGTCTAAGAATAAGAGGAACTTCAAACCCTCTCATCATTATAAATCAAGAAAAGATGATACTGTTAACGATCAGGCTTGCTACAATTGTGGTAAGACCGGACATTTTATTGCAGATTGCACCAGACCGAAGAAAGAAGAACGGAAAGAGAAGCATCGTGATGATAGGAAGAAGAAGCACTACAAAGACCGCAAGAATCATGGAAAATCCCAAAAAGTCCTAGTAGCTGAAGAAGGAAACAGCAAATGGGCTCAGACAGACTCAGACTCGGAAAGCTCTGAATATTCTTCCAGCGAAAGCGAAGAAGATATTCAATGTCTTATGGCAGACGAAGAGATGAGTCAGACAGACGAGGTATATGATCTTGACTCAAATGAATTTACACGAGAAGAGCTCATGTCCGCACTGCAAGACATGGCTAATGATTATAGGATCTTAGCTGAATCATTTGAGAAGAATAAAGCTAAAGTCAGTGATCAAATGGATGAGCACAACAAACCAAGCTGCTCTGAGCAGGGTGAGTGCAACAATCTCCAGATCGAGCTGAATAAGCTGAAAATCTCTTATGATCAGCTCCATGAAGAAAATAAGAGAATTAACACACAAAATGCTAAGCTCTCTCATATATTCAAAACATGGACAAAATCCAGAACATCCTTGGAAGAATTACAAGAGGTTCAAAGAAACGTCGGTGATTTCACCGGCATAGGCTTTGACACCAAAGAATGCACCAAAGATGAATCTGAGATGTTGCTGGTAAAGAACCAAGTCAAACAAATGACATTTGTTAAATCCAGCACAGTATATGAGACTGAAGCACCTAAGATTCAAACAGGAGTCTCTTACGTGAATCAAAATATGAGAAAAGGAATTGGTTATGTTGACCAAGCCAAAGAAAAGGCACCAGCAAGATTTGCGTCTATCAGACCAAATCCAAAGGTGCAAGATCGAAGGCAAGGAAGACAATACAATTACTATAATTAAAAACCGATTCAACGAAGATATAGACTACCTTATGAGAATCAAAGGTTTTCACAGCGCACACATTATCACACACAACATCAAAACAGACCAGCACACAGCACACCTTACACACACAAGCCATTGAAGCTGATACAGGTGTGGGTTCCCAAAGGGCTAATCCGTTCTGGACCCAAATAGGATTGGGTACCAACAATAATTATATTTGATGACAGGTACCAAAGAAGCTCGCATCAGACTGGTATTTGGACAGTGGGTGTTCCCGTCACATGACTGGAAACATCGAGCTGCTGTCTGAAGTCACAGAATGTACTGGACCCAAGATCATCTTCGGAGATAACTCAAAGGGTAAGACCGTGGGCAAGGGTAAGATTGCCCATGGTAACATTATTATCAATGATGTGCTGTTAGTTGAAAATCTGTGCTATAATCTGATCAGTATAAGTCAACTCTGTGATAATGGTTACGCTGTAGAATTCCACAAACACACTTGCACTGTTAAATCATCAGACGGTATAACCATGCTTGTAGGAATCAGGAATGGAAATACATATAAGATTAACTGGAATCATGCTCAACCTGATAATCCTACTTGTTTCATCGCTAACAATGATAATAAACACTGGCTATGGCATAAACGCTTGAATCATATAAACTTTAAGACCATCTCTAGCCTGTGTAAACATGATTTAGTTATCGGTCTGCCCAAGATCGATTTTGCTAAGGATAAGATCTGCGAAGCTTGCCAAATGGGCAAACAGATCAGATCATCCTTCAAAAACAAGAATGCCAAATCCTCCTCCCGCTGTTTAGAATTATTGCATATGGACTTGTTTGGTCCTATACCAATAACAAGTTTAGGGGGAATGCGGTATACTCTTGTTGTTATCGATGATTACTCACGCTTTACATGGACTATATTTTTGAGCAGTAAAGATCAGACCGGTCCGAAGTTGATCAAGCTGCTGAAACGCACTCAGAACGAGAAATCATCCAGCATAGACAGGATTCGTAGTGACAAAGGCACTGAGTTTTCAAATCAGAATCTTGAATCCTTTCTAGAAGATCATGGAATCAAGCATGAGTTTTCAGCCGCTCGAACTCCTCAACAGAATGGAGTTGCAGAACGAAGAAACAGAACGCTCAAGGAAGCAGCAAGAACAATGCTTGCTGATTCTGGAATTTCGCAAAAGTTCTGGGCAGAAGCTGTAAACACTGCTTGCTACACTCAAAATCGGTCCATGATCAACAAGAAGCTGAACCTTACCCCATATGAAATATGGACTGGTAACAGACCATCTATTTCTCACTTTCATATTTTTTGGCTGCAAATGCTTCGTTCATAACAATGGTAAGAATCATCTTACAGCATTTGAAGCTAAGTCAGATAATGGAATATTTTTAGGATATTCATCAACTAGCAAAGCCTATCGAATTTTTAATAATCGAACATTAACTGTAGAAGAATCTGTTCATGTAGTTTTTGATGAATCTTTATGTGTTGAGGGCAACAAAGAATCAATTCAAAATCAGATGGAAAATATCCATCTCGAAGCTAACAGTGATGATGAGATTGTAGCTAACAGGTCAAGAGACAATCCACCAGAACCAGAAGTACCAAACAGACCGGATCTAGGCTTTGAAACTTCTTCAGATCGAGCTGATCC
Source organism: Haberlea rhodopensis (assembly GCA_907163345.1). NCBI lineage: Eukaryota > Viridiplantae > Streptophyta > Magnoliopsida > Lamiales > Gesneriaceae > Haberlea > Haberlea rhodopensis. The sequence goes on along the minus strand of CAJQUN010000008.1, from coordinate 10,515,402 downwards.
GGATGTTCTTCACTCAAATGTTAAAGCATATGCTGATCATGCTGCTACTACTCATCCGACCGGACCAGACAATCCAGAGTCAAGCTATCGATGGACTAAGAAGCATCCACCCAATCTAGTGATTGGTAGTCCCTCTGCACCGATCAGAACCAGAGGACAGATGATGGATGAATTCACACATGCTGCTTTCATCTCTACTCTGGAACCTAAGAAGATCGATGAAGCTCTAACTGATTTCACTAAATTTGCAAAATGATACCTTTAAAGAATTTAATTCATTTTTCAATGAATTATTTTCTTCATCTTTCTTAGCAATCTCAAGTTTGAGTAATTTGTTACTCACCTTGGATTTGCCAAGAGCATCTATAAGTTCATGGTAGGAATCTAATAATTCATTAAATGAAGGTACCTCATCGTCGCTTTCATCTCCTTCATCTCCAAGAGCCATTAAACAAAGATTTGTGGCTTCTTCTTCATCGGAGTCGCTATCACTCAATGTGGCTATAAACGCCTTCTTCTTCCCTTTGTCCTCATTCTTCTTCCTAGGACATTTGTTAGCATAATGGCCTTTATCTTGACAATTATAGCAAGTTACCTCATTTTTGGATTCTTGTTTGGTAGCATTGGAGGTCTTTGACTTGCTATGTTTGTTGAAGAACTTCTTGAACTTCTTTGTGAACAAGATCATCTCTTCATCATCATCGTCTTCTTCATCATCATCGTCTTCTTCATCATCGGAATGGTCTTTCCTTCCAACCAAGGCAATTCCATTTCTTTTGGATCTATCCTCCTCCTTTACTTCTCTCCTTGTTGCAACTTCAAGTTCATGAGTCACCAATGTGCCATGGAGCTCATCAAGGTCATAGGAGGCATTTTCTCCTTTGTTGGACTCGATGATGGCCATCCTCTTTGCGTCCCATTCTTTAGGCAAGGCTCTTAGTGCTCTCCTCCATATTTGCTTTGGAGGGTACGTCTCTCCAAGTTGAGCAAGCTCGTTGATAATTAGGGTGAGCCTCCTAAACATAGAATCCACATCTTCTCCGGACTCCATCTCAAATGTCTCATATTTGAGTTGTAGAAGATCAATCTTGGTCTCCTTCACTTGATTTGTTCCTTCATGACAAATTTGTAATTTGTCCCATATCTCCTTTGCCGTTGAGCACATCGAGATCCGGTTGTACTCCTTCATATCTAAAGCACAATGTAAAATATTAATAGCTTTAGCATTTTGAGATATTAAAATCATATCCGCTCTAGTAAAATCGTCAATTTCTTTGGGAACACTTATTCCCCCAACTTCCTTTAAAGGAATATGTGGACCTTTCACTATGATCTTCCAAAGGTCATAATCTACGGATTGGATATATAGAGAAATTCTATTTTTCCAATGCCCGTAGTTATCACCCGTGAAGAGCGGAGGTCTATTTGTCGATTGACCTTGAGCAAACTCATTTGCTAGATTAGCCATAAAAAAGATTTGATTTAAAAACAAAAATCAAATGGCTCTGATACCACTTGTTGGAATCGAAGAGGGGGGGGTGAATGAGATTCCTTGGCTACTTTAGCGTTTTAAAATGAGTTTGTAAAATAAAAATATTTTGCGTTTTGCGGAAGCCATTAGTCAATCGATAAATAAAAAGAATAAATAAATAAATGCGTAATGAAATAAAGCGGTAAATGACAAGGATATTTGTTATAGAAGTTCGGCGATGAATCGCCTACGTCTCCTCTTCCCGGTTAGATAACCTCCAACCGAGGTTCCACTAGAATAAATGATCTTGGCCTTGAGGGCTCCAAGTTAGCCACAACCCAACTCTTCCCGAGTTTACAAAGCTCTTCCCTAGCACAATACTCTTCACGAGTACACAAAGCTCTTCACGAGCTACCAACACTCTTCACGAGTCTTCTTGGCCTTAAGGGCTCCAAGGATAGCCACAACACATGCACCAACTTTACTTGTTGGCGACTTTACAATTTTCCAACTTACTTTGGTGTTGGAGGACCTTTACAAGAAACTCAATCAAACACCTTCAAGGTGTACCAATACAAAGAATCAAAACTCACACAACAAGAAATGAATTACAAACTCCAATACACACAAATGTATGAAGTTTGCAATGCTAAAGTAATTTGAATTGATCAAGGCTTTCTTGTAGTTTATAGTCTTGTTTCTTGCCTTCAAAAAGCTTCAAAAGATCCATATTTATAGTGTAGGAGGCCCCCAAAGCTCCTACTAGCCGTTGCTACACATAAGGCTTGAATCACGCCTCGATCGCCTCGGAAATCGCCTCGGGCGATCACCCATCGCCACCCTTTAACGGTCAAATCTGGCCCAGATCGCCTCGGGCGATCTCCCCATCGCCTGGGGCGATCATCAATGATAAACAAGGCCGTAGGTAAAGTTCTGGATCGCCTCGGGCGTTCCGTGCATCGCCTGGGGCGATCGCCCTCAAAAAAATGGCCTAGGAAGCATTCTAGATCGCCTGGGGCGATCTGATCGCCAGCGTGCACACCGTGCCATCGCTTCAGTCGATGGTGCGCAACATGGCTCGGATCGCCTGAGGTGATGGCCCGGATCGCCTGAGGTGATCTGCCAGATTTCAGCACTCTCAAACTTTGCACTATTCGACCATTTTAAGCTCATTTCTAGGAAAAGTGGTAAACATGAAAGTTGTAGATCTTCCTCTTATCTAGGTGTGTACAACATTTCATTGCATTTCATTAAGGTATGAAGAAGTTATTCCCAAAATGCTACAGTCGCTCAAACCTTGCTACAATCTGCACTTGTTATGACTTCCATGACATTTTACTCCATGATGCAATCCGAATTGGACTGAGATGTTCGAATATGAAATCTAGCATATTGCGTTGTCTTTTCAACCCCTTTGGATTCACCTTGTTCGGAGCATCGACCCAAGAGATATAATCAAAACATTGCACTGCGCTCCAATTGGCTTCTATACGAATTTGCCCACCAACGGACCATTGGTTTGTGGGTCTTCATCCCATCATAAGAAATTGTTCCAACATCATTCCACACATGTTGAACACTTAAATTTGTTGTTAATAGATGTCATTCCTTCTCGTCCAAGCTCACTAGATTCCTTGATAAAAATCACCGCTTGTCCTATGAACTCGCATATGTTATTGTATAACTTGAGTTCTCTTCCATTGGTCTTCCCAACCAATTTATCAATATAACCCTGTAAACTAAGTAGACATATTAGTACAACAAATGCAAGTTTTGTTGATCATCAAAACCCATAAATAATTCGGAGATAAATTAAGCATTAAACACAACTATGTGTTTAAGGCTCAACAGATTGCCACATCTACAGCTGAAGCAGAGTATCTCGCCGCTGGAAGCTGTTGCGCTCAAATGCTCTGGATTCAACACCAGCTCAAAGACTATGGCATCCAAGCTGTTGACTCTCCGATATTTTGCGACAACACAAGTGCAATCGCTATAACGTATAATCCAGTTTTGCACTCTCGAACAAAGCACATTGATATACGCCATCATTTTATTCGAGATGATGTTGGCAAAAAGGAAATTTGGATCGAGCACATCTCAACAGAGCAGCAAGCAGCAGACATCTTCACCAAACCGCTCCCAGAGGCTAAGTTTAATTATTTTCGTCAAATTCTTGATTTAATTGACTTATCTTAATAGTTTAGATGTTCTCTTACCTTCGCACTTAAAGATTTCTGTTGCCACAGATTGATAATACAATGTTCAGAAAGACACGGACCGGTCTGAACTTTCAGACCGATCTATGTCAATCTGATGTTATCCCATGATCTGTTTGGTCAATACATCTTTTGTACAAAAACAGCCCGGACTGATCGCATTTTAACCGCCTTAACTATCTGTTATCCTGACCGTTTATTTTTGAATTTCTTTTCATCAGTCATCGAGATAAAGACACGTGTCTTCTCTCTCCTATTTAGCGGGCTGAACATTTCATTTTATTTCACTTTTACAAATTACCGCTATCTGTTTTCTTATTCTCTCACTCTCCTAAATCTTCGCACTCGTTTATCTTCACTCCAATGGCTACCATTACTCACAACTCTCTCTCCGTTGAGTTCAATGATATTTACAGGGCAGAAGATGCAGAGATGGTGTCTATCTTCCAAGCTTTGGAATCTTCTGGTCTGAGAAACTTTCTGGAATGCGGCACAGTTGTTTATGAATCAGAAATCCGCGAACTATTCGCCAATGTCGTCTCCAAGAAGACATCCATATCTACTACTGTCAAGGGCAAATCATTTGAGATCTCGCCGATGACGCTGGCCAAAACCTTTGGCCTCCCCAATTCCGGACTGACGAAATTTGGACAGATTCCTCAAGCGTCACTCTCAGATCTTCAAGGGAAGATATCTATTCTTGGCCACCGCCTGCAACCATCGTTTAAGAAGAAGGAAATGCTCTTTCATTTCCAGGTGCTGTGCGAAATCGTTGGCAAACCTCTGTTGGGCAAAGCAGGAAGTTTTGACGCTGTAACCGCAGAGAAGTTCAGGGCTATGGCGGCTATAATATCCGGACAGAAGATGAACTGGTCCGTGATTCTGTTTGGAGTTCTGATGGAAACGGTGATTGCATCCAAGCAGGTCGTATGCTTTGCTGTTCCTCTCAGCAAGCTACTGGAGTCCTTAGACATCGAGCTGGGAAAGCAGTCCGCTCTCAGTCCCTTCAAGATTCTAAACTTTAAAGGACTCGCACTGCTGAAGTCCAAGAGTGCTCCGCCTACTCCTGCCACTCTGGCTGCAGTCAAGATTGAGAAGGGCGAAGAACAAGCTGTTGCGCGCAAACCTCGCGTCAAGCGCAAACTGACCATCCAGACTGATTCGGAAGAAACTCAGTCTGCTCCATCGCCACCAACCAAGCCACTTCCAAAGAAGCCCAGAACCCAGATTACCCAACCAATCAAAACTCTACCCCTACCCATTTTGCCACCAACTAAAGTCACCCCTGCACCCCAATCTTCAAAACAAATTTCAACCACTTCAACCCCTGCACCTCAACCTTCAACCCAAACTTCAACCCCTGTACCCCAAGTCACTATCCGAGTCCCCTCTACCATTCCCGCGGTGAAAGGGATTGTTATCACTGAGTTGGGCGACTATACCCAATCAGGGATCAAGTCCCCTTCCTCCACCGGCAAGGGAAAAGCCATTCTCTCCGAACCAATCTCCTCTAAACCCAAATCGGCAGCGCGGACAGCCATCGACATTGCTATGGAGGATGTTGATGAGAAGGTGAAGGCACTCATTGTGGTTTTTGATGAGTACGTCGAGTACCGGACTGTCAACCACATAGAGATGTTCTTTGGAAAGCTGAACAGACTGAAGAAGATGGAAGAGGAAGTTCTCAAAGGAACAGAGACCAATGATGTTCGGATTGCCGTGCAGCGCAGAGACCTATTTACAGCAAATCAAAGATTCAGTATGGCCACTCTGCTCCTAGCTGCTAAGAAAGAGAACTTTGATCCGATTGCTCCAACTGCCAGAGATGATGGGGCCGTTATTGCTCAATTAGAGATGAATGTTCATGCTCTTCACTTAGCTGTCCGTTTTCAACGACAGAAGCTCAGTGTATCCACTCCCACAACCAGCCCGGATCATCCCTCTGCAAGCAAGACTCTGGCAGAACCTTTCGTTGAGGTTATTCATTCTGATGCAGCAGAACAGACAGCCGACCCAGCAGCGGATCAGACTGCAGAGCAAATACCAGATCAGACTGCAGAGCAAATACCAGACCAGACAGTGGAGCAGCCTTTGCCTAATGCTCCGTCTGCGACAGATGATAAACCCTTGAATGTCTTGTTGGACTCTCCAACAACATCTATTCATTTGGGGTCATCAGTCTCCCTCGTTCAAATCAGTCCAACAGCAGAACTGGCAACAGTTGGCGCTCCAGAATTCGTCGATCCGGATCTGGTGGTGTCCACCGTTGTTGCAGCTCTCCAGATTGAGGAGCCCTCCAGACCAAGCACTCCTCCAATCCACTTAGATGAAGATATGGCTTTCATTCAAACATTTTCTTCGGATCTGGTCACCTTGATCCGATCCGAAAGTCACCAAGTTGTTGTATCTTCACTTGTCCCGTTTGCTGAAGACAATGAACAGGCCTTGTCCTCATCAGATCGCTCTCCCATGCGATTATCTGATGCACCTCCATCTCTGGCACGGACCCTGTTGGAATCGAAGAGGGGGGGTGAATGAGATTCCTTGGCTACTTTAGCTTTTTAAAATGAGTTTGTAAAATAAAAATATTTTGCGCTTTGCGGAAGCCTTGAGTCAATCGATAAATAAAAGAACGAAATAAATAAATGCGTAAAGGAAATAATGCGGTAAATAACAAAAGGATTTGTTATAGAAGTTCGGCGATGAATCGCCTACGTCTCCTCTTCCCGGTTAGATAACCTCCAACCGAGGTTCCACTAGAACAATAGATCTTGGCCTTGAGGGCTCCAAGTTAGCCACACAACAACTCTTCCCGAGTTTACAAAGCTCTTCCCGAGCACACTACTCTTCCCGAGTATACAACGCTCTTCCCGAGCACAATACCCTTCACGAGTATACAAAGCTCTTCACGAGCTACCAACACTCTTCACGAGTCTTCTTGGCCTTAAGGGCTCCAAGGATAGCCACACAATTGCACCACCTTCACTTGATGACGACTTTACAATTTTCCAACTTGCTTTGGTGTTGGAGGACCTTTACAATGAATTAAACCAACAAACACCTTCACGGTGTACTCACACGAAGAAACACAAGACTCAACAAAATAAGAAAATCACAAGCTCCAATACAACAACAATGTATGGAGATTATGATATAATTTGAACCAACAATTGATCAACACTTTGTATGAGTTGTAGACTTGTTCCTTAGCTTCAAAATGCTCCAAAGCATCCATATTTATAGTGTAGAAGGCCTCCAAGGCTCCTACTAGCCGTTGCACTTCAAAAGGCTGAAATCACTCCTGGATCGCCTCAGCCATCGCCTCAGGCGATCACCCATCGCCGCGTTCCAACGGACAAAAATGCACAGATCGCCTCAGGCGATCGCTGGATCGCCTCAGGCGATCAGCAGCAAGAATCAAGGCCGTAGCTTTAGCATGTCCAAAATTTGCATCGCCTCAAACGATCTCCACATCGCCTCAGGCGTTCCAGCCCATCGCCTCGGGCGTTCGTGCCATCGCTTCGGGCGATCTCCCTGCGCGCATGCCCGCGCCAAGCCTCGGCGTCGCTTCAGTCGATGTGCTGGGGCGAAGTCCAAATGGTTGCCATCGCCTCAGGCGTTGATCACCATCGCCTGGGGCGATCTCCCTCGCATGCTCGCCTAGCCATCGCCTCTGTCGATGTGCGTGGCGATGCCCCTCCTGGCACCCATCGCCTGGGGCGATGATCACCATCGCCTGGGGCGATCTTCCCCAGAATGTGCACACTTGAAATTCTTCATTCCAATCTACTTTTCATCACTTAATCTGCACACTAAGTAGATGCATTAGTATAACAAACACAAGTTTTGTTGATCATCAAAACTCAAAGATTGACCGGGGATAATTTAATGCATTAAACGCAACCATGCGTTTAAGGCTCAACAATCTCCCCCTTTTTGATGATCACAAAACTTGATAAACTTGAATAAGTAATATGCATGAAATGTGAGTAAAAATAACTCCCCCTTAACAATTGCATAACACAAACAAGTTATCAAGTAAATCAATAAACAATTAACTCTCCCCCTCAAACCATGCATACATAAGCTCTCCCCCTTAAACTATGCATCTTTTAAGGTTCAAGTTTATCACAAAATTCTCCCCCTTTTTGTGATAATCAAAAAGCATAAAATTCAAATAAACATGGCATAATTTAACAATTTTCACATGTCCTTCATGAAGCATATAATAGGCATAACAAGCCTAAGATTAAGTCATAGAGATGAAACATAACCATGTGTTTAAGGCACTTAACAATTAATTCTAAAAATTGCAAAGTGTGAATTTGTTCATGCATTCATGCCCAATACAAAATAATAAAGATATCAATGCATTAAAACAAATCATATAATTGCACATAGCATATTTCAAATTTGAATACAAAGCATATCATGCTACTTACTATAAAAAGATAAGCATACATCATGCACTTAACAAATATGCTAAGGGGTTATGCATTTTACTCAAATCAATATTGAGCTTCATAATTTATTGAACACAATTAATTTGTGCCAATGAATTTTGAAATTGCTCTTTTAACATTTAAAAAAAAATAAATTTTACCCTTTATGACAAGAGTTAGTTCTTGTCATTGGACCAATGCCTCTTGCTTCTTCTATGGTTGTGAACAAAACAAACTCCTCCTTTGAGTTGCTTGGCCCTTCATCCTCCAATTCATGGTTGTCCTACAAAATAAATTAACAATAGGGGGGTCTTTGGTACCCATTTGATTTTTGGGTCCATGATGGTTAGCTACCTTAGGCACCTTTGGGATCCATTTCCACCTTTTGTTAGGTTGGTATTGGATTCTAGCATACCTACATTTGTTCTTGGTATGACCATTTTTGCAACAATAGTGACAAGTAGTAGATTCATGCTTTGCTTTGGCCAACAAGCTAGAAAAGGATTTTGATTTGCTTGAATAGCCTAACCCGGCTTTGTCAAAGCTACAACGTTGTAAGCCAAGCAATTCATTCATCTTTAAACTACTATCACTAAACTTGGCAAGAGAAGTCTTTAAATCAAGCACTTGATTTTTCAAAATAGTATTTTCTTCTTCTTTCTTAGCCAAGTCTAGCTTAAGTACTTTGTTGCTCTTTTTGGTTTTACCAAGGCAATCAATGATATCATTATAAGCATCTAATAAATCATCATAAGAAGGTACCTCATCATCCTCCTCTTCATCTTCATCTCCAAGAGCCATTAGACATAGATTTTTGGCTTCTTCTTCATCGGAGTCGCTATCACTCCATGTTGCTATGAACGCCTTCTTCTTGCCTTTGTCCTCATTCTTCTTCCTAGGACACTTGTTAGCATAATGGCCTAATTCTTGACAATTATAACAAGTTACCTCATTTTTGGAATCTTGTTTGGTAGCATTTGATGTCTTTGACTTGCTATGCTTGGTGAAGAGCTTCTTGAACTTCTTTGTGAATAGCCTCATCTCTTCATCATCATCATCTTCTTCATCATCGGATTGGTCTTTCCTACCAACCAAGGCGATCCCATTCCTTTTGGATCTATCCTCCTCCTTTAATTCTCTTCTTGTTGCAACTTCTAGCTCATGAGTCACCAAGGTGCCATGGAGCTCATCAAGATCATAGGAAGCACTCTCCCCTTTGTTGGACTCTATGATGGCCGTCCTCTTGGCATCCCATTCCTTTGGTAAGGCCCTTAGAGCTCTCCTCCATATTTGCTTTGGAGGGTACTTCTCTCCAAGTTGAGCAAGCTCATTTATAATTTGAGTGAGCCTCCTAAACATTGAATCCACATCTTCTCCGGAATCCATCTCAAAGGTTTCATACTTGAGTTGTAGGAGATCTATCTTGGTCTCCTTCACTTGATTAGTGCCCTCATGACAAATTTGTAATTTGTCCCAAATTTCCTTTGCCGTTGAGCACATCGAGATCCGGTTGTACTCCTTCATATCTAAAGCACAATGTAAAATATTAATCGCTTTAGCATTTTGAGAAATTAATATCATATCCGCTCTAGTGAAATCGTCCATCTCTTTGGGAACACTAATTCCCCCAATTTCCTTTAAAGGAATGTGTGGACCTTTCACTATGATCTTCCATAGGTCATAATCTACGGATTGGATATATAGAGATATTCTATTTTTCCAATAACCGTAATTATCACCCGTGAAGAGCGGAGGGCGATTCGTCGATTGACCTTGTGCAAACTCATTTGCTAGATTAGCCATAAAAAGATTTTGATTTAAAAACAAAAATCAAATGGCTCTGATACCACTTGTTGGAATCGAAGAGGGGGGGTGAATGAGATTCCTTGGCTACTTTAGCTTTTTAAAATGAGTTTGTAAAATAAAAATATTTTGCGCTTTGCGGAAGCCTTGAGTCAATCGATAAATAAAAGAACGAAATAAATAAATGCGTAAAGGAAATAATGCGGTAAATAACAAAAGGATTTGTTATAGAAGTTCGGCGATGAATCGCCTACGTCTCCTCTTCCCGGTTAGATAACCTCCAACCGAGGTTCCACTAGAACAATAGATCTTGGCCTTGAGGGCTCCAAGTTAGCCACACAACAACTCTTCCCGAGTTTACAAAGCTCTTCCCGAGCACACTACTCTTCCCGAGTACACAACGCTCTTCCCGAGCACAATACCCTTCACGAGCTACCAACACTCTTCACGAGTCTTCTTGGCCTTAAGGGCTCCAAGGATAGCCACACAATTGCACCACCTTCACTTGATGGCGACTTTACAATTTTCCAACTTGCTTTGGTGTTGGAGGACCTTTACAATGAATTAAACCAACAAACACCTTCACGGTGTACTCACACGAAGAAACACAAGACTCAACAAAATAAGAAAATCACAAGCTCCAATACAACAACAATGTATGGAGATTATGATATAATTTGAACCAACAATTGATCAACACTTTGTATGAGTTGTAGACTTGTTCCTTAGCTTCAAAATGCTCCAAAGCATCCATATTTATAGTGTAGAAGGCCTCCAAGGCTCCTACTAGCCGTTGCACTTCAAAAGGCTGAAATCACTCATGGATCGCCTCAGCCATCGCCTCAGGCGATCACCCATCGCCGCGTTCCAACGGACAAAAATGCACAGATCGCCTCAGGCGATCGCTGGATCGCCTCAGGCGATCAGCAGCAAGAATCAAGGCCGTAGCTTCAGCATGTCCAAAATTTGCATCGCCTCAAACGATCTCCACATCGCCTCAGGCGTTCCAGCCCATCGCCTCGGGCGTTCGTGCCATCGCTTCGGGCGATCTCCCTGCGCGCATGCCCGCGCCAAGCCTCGGCGTCGCTTCAGTCGATGTGCTGGGGCGAAGTCCAAATGGTTGCCATCGCCTCAGGCGTTGATCACCATCGCCTGGGGCGATCTCCCTCGCATGCTCGCCTAGCCATCGCCTCTGTCGATGTGCGTGGCGATGCCCCTCCTGGCACCCATCGCCTGGGGCGATCTTCCCCAGAATGTGCACACTTGAAATTCTTCATTCCAATCTACTTTTCATCACTTAATCTGCACACTAAGTAGATGCATTAGTATAACAAACACAAGTTTTGTTGATCATCAAAACTCAAAGATTGACCGGGGATAATTTAATGCATTAAACGCAACCATGCGTTTAAGGCTCAACAGACCCTTCAGCGCTTATCTGACAACTGTCTGTCTCTCTCTCAGCGTGTTCTAGAGGTTCATCAAGGCCAGCGGGTTACATCTCTGGACTTTGATTCATTTAAAGAGAAGATGACAGCCAGTATCGACAGCCTTCAGCGAGGCTTAAATGATCTGTTTTCTCAGCAAGCCACTTATAAGAACAGCCTGAGAAAAGAGCAGATCGAGCTGGCAACTGAAGTCAGAGCATCTGTTGCCAATTCCCTCAGCGCTCAAGACGTTCGTCTTGACGCTATCAGCGCGCAGCTCGCACAAGTTGTTGATTTTCTTCAAGAGATTGCTGCTGACAAAAAGGGGGAAAAGAAGAAAGACTTCAAGCCGCCTCCAACTTCAAGAAGATAGCAGTCTCGTTGATTAAATTTTTAGACTGACTGTATGCAATATTTTTTATCAATAAAAATCCTTCTTTATTAAGTCCTTGTTCATTTATTTTGAACTTTAATAAAGGCTTAATCGATCCAACTTAATAATGTTCATTTATTTTGAACAAAGAGAAAGTAATCGATCCGAAAGTTTTCGCTTCAGAGTTCTTATCAGACTGGTTAAAAAGACTTAGAAGCTAGGTTTTGTCATCATCAAAAAGGGGGAATTTGTTAGTTCCGGATCTTATCGATGAGATTTTAAAGATGACAAAACATATCAGACCGGATCGAGTGAAATCAGACTGACCAGAACGATCGCACAAAACAGATCAAGCTGATAAGATGACAAAGCATATCAGACCGGATCGAGGGTAATCAGACTGACCAGATCAATAGCTCAAAACAGAACAAGCTGATAAGGCATATTATATCAGACCGGATCGATGGATTTCATCCTGACTAGATCGATGCTTCAGATCGATCTCAATCTTTAGCAGATCAGAGCAGTCAAGGATACATAAAGAATGGCTCCTCAGTCCGAATCATTAACGGCTATTTATTGTAGCATTTAATGTTGTAATTAATGCTACAAAGGACCAAAGACTGAAGATTGCCATAAAAGGTAAGAAGACAAAGAGTAGCTTACCTGACAGTCGCCGAAAGTATGAACCAGAACGGCAAGTATCCTGAAGAAGAAGACTAAAGCCTACTCAGAGTTTAAGCAGAGTCAAAGTTGCACTTTAAGGGAAATAATGTCGTTGGTACATACAACTATAAAAGGATGCAACAAAGGGAATATAACAACGCTTGCTGATCAAATTGAAAAACACACAAGAAAGCAAAAACAGCCCAAGCTTACAAGCTCAGAAGCTCTCGAGCTGAAATCATTCTTAAGCACGTTTACTTTGTAACATTTGATCATTTAGGATCACTGTGCGCATCTTGTGTTTTCTGTGTTGAAAAATAGAAGTGAGAAACTTATTGTAACTGTCAGACAAAGTGTGTCTGAGCAGATCGAGTGACTAGGAGTTTCAGATTGGTAGTGAGGTAAATCCAGTCTGAATCGGGTTTGTACAACAGGATTGTATAAATCAAAGTCTTCTAGTATAAACCTTCCTTAATTGGAAGAAGGGGAGAGTAGAAGGATTACACCACCTTCGAACTTCCAGAAACATATCCTGTGTATCTTATTTCTGCACTTGTTCTTTCATACTAGCCATCGAGCCGTTCTTACATATACAAGAACATACCGTTCCGCACTTATACTTTCAGTGGTCTGTTCTGTACAAGAATTGATTAAGAAACAGATCTCTTTCACTAATCCGAAAGAAATCACAAAGGATTAATTTTTAGAAGGAGTGTTCATTCACCCCCCCTCTAAACACTCCGGACCGATCCTAACAATGGGAGGTGGAATAGGTGGAATATAGTTTTCTCTCTTATGGTAGTAGAGTTGGATAATCATCCCTTAACTTTGGCCAAATAAATCCCATAAATTGAATCAAGTCAACGAATGCATGATATTATGATAATTGGTTGCCAATGGTGTTAATGTAATTGGGAGACAATTAAGTGGGGTGGATTGAGGGGCATGAGTTGGGGTCATCAATGGGATAAACATATGGGGTCATCACCTTTTAGTTTAGGAGCATGATTTAGAGACATTTAAGTTGATAAAAAAATCCTAGCAATTTAGTTTTATGATTTTAGCAAGGAGATGAATGACTAATCAAGATTGAAAAAATACACTTGAATAGGCAAATTGAGTTGTCATCACATTTCATAATTTGAGCAAGACAATAAATGTCAATAACTTGGATTGGGTGGAATTGAATGGTGGCAAGAATATGGGTTAATCACTTAAATGTCATTGAATGACTAATGATAAGAATTAGTAAGTCCATTGAATGGTTTAATCATATACTTTCAAAATGGAGCCTCATTGGTGCCTTTTTATGTAGGATTAGTATAGGAATTATAGTGTCTAACTTTTATCCATTCATTGCATGATTTAAGATTGGTTATTCTTATTAATATTATTTTCAATAATTTCTTAATTTTCTACAACTTTAAATTATTTAAAAGTTTACGAGCTAAAATCATATAACCTATGTATTATCTCCAACTCTAATAAGTTATAAACTTAAATATGTGATTAAAAGTCCACAAGATTGAATAATATAATTCTATCCATCCATAATGTAAATTTATTATTTTTATTTACTTTTCAATGTTATCTCGGTATCACGTAATTTGTTTGACCAAAATTCAGGGTCTACACAAGTATCCTATTTTTATATTGTTAATATGGTCCACGAAACAAATGGGTAAGTCAAACTTTTGTACTCAATTTAGTCCCTAAAGTTTGCGTCAATTTCCAATTTAGTCTCTAATATTTTAAGTGACTCAATTTAGTTCCTAAAGTTTTAAAATATCTCCAAGTCAGTCCATCTCTGTTTGTTTAAACGACTGACTTAAACGTCGGGACTGAACCGGGGAGAATTTTAAAACATTAGGACTAAATCGGGTCATTTAGCAAATTTTGGGGACTAGTTTATGTATTATCCCTATTCTTTGGGATACATTTTCGATATCTTTTTGTATATAAGTTTCTAAAATTAAAATAATATTTAGGCTAGCCGCTAGCCCCTTCAGCGTAAGAACCACAAACAAATCATGCTTCAATTTTTTAATTAAGTTTCTAGATTTGTGCTGTTAGCATTCTGAATTTATAAAAATAGTTTAAAAAATTATATAGAGACACATAATAGTTTGATTCGATAACGACCTAACTAAATTACTAAAACTCGCAAGAGCCCTTTGCTTTGGTGGCACATGTCCTCAACTTGAGGGCGAAGGTCTCAATACCTCCCATCCCCCATCCAACTAATATAAATTTTATTTTATTTTTTACTAAAACTCGATTAATTTAAAGATTTTATACTAAATCGAACATATCATATTTTTGTTAACGGTATAACTCAAATATTTTAAACCGTACAGCAGCAAAAGCATCACGTTTCGATCGATCATACAAGGACAATTGTTATACCCTAACAGAACTTGAATTCAAATTAATGGGTAGGCTAAAATTTTTTAGATAGAACTCAGATACTTAAAGATAACTATATTCTGGATTTGCGTGGCTAGCATCCTTGGTCTACCCCGTGCCTATGAAGGGCACACGTGAAATTTCAAATATCTTTCATCAGTTCATTGAACATGGACTATTTAAATTGGCAACATTAACTGTATCCTACTGGCCATAGGTTCGTGGATGCAAATGTTCGCAATAATGGATGTCTTTCGGTTTATTGTCCTCGTCCACTTTTATTTTAACTAGTATTCTCGTACATGCACAACATCTATTTTGATTTATTATTTTTTTTATTAAATAGGGTAAGATTGTCATGCCAACATTATAAGGCCAAATAATTGCAATTGGGTTGTAAATTGGGTGAAGATTGTAATTACCAACATTTGGATCGACATTAGGGTTGTATTATCAATATTGGTATAGGTATGTTGGTAAATGGATATTGGTTTCAAGCTGGTCGGACCAAATATCGGTACTTGACCCTTAAGTATTATATATACTAACGGACGATACGCATGAGTTGCATATATAACGTAATTTCCAAAAGATTATATTATATATTACATGTGTAAGCAATAAACTTTACAAATTATTAATGTTATCATTCATAGGATAATTGAGTAAAGAATATAAGACATCGATCATCAATTATGTTATGAGTTTAAAGTATAGTATATTTTTAGGAGAAATACACTTACTGGTCCCTAACGTTTGCGTAAATATTCAATTTAGTCCTTATTATTTTTATCGACCCGATTTGGTCCCTTATGTTTTCAAAATATTTTCCAAATCAGTCCAACCTTTAAATATCACGTTAATTTGTATGGAATGTGCACATGTCTAACAAATAAAGCCTTCATCTTCCTCTTGTTTTTTTACCCTCTTCGTTTTTCCACCTAAAAATCACCTCCAAAATTGAACCCTCACATGCAACCGGAAAGTTGTCGAGGAAGCCAAAGAGTTGTCTGAAACATTCACAATTCGAATGTAGGTGTTTCATTCCTATTAAAAAACGAAAATTTCTTGCAAAACAAAATCTAATATGTCAAACCCACGCATTCGATTTGTGAAATGGAAAACCTACATTCGAGTTATGAGTGTTTCAGACGATTTTTCGGCTTCCTCGATGACTTTTCGACAGAGTGGTAGGGTTCGATTTTGGGGGTGGTTTTAGGGATGATTTTGGGTGAGAAAAAAAAATTGAAGAGAGTAAAAAAATGGAAGATGAAGGTTTTACTTGGTATTATTTGATACATGTGCAAGACATATATCAATTCCATCCAAATTCATGAGATTTAATGGTTGGATTGATTTGGGGAATATTTTGAAAACATCATGGACCGAATATGGTCGATAAAAACAATAGAGACTAAATCGGATGTTTACGCAAATATGAGGGACCAAATATTGTATTTCCCATTTTTTATATATGTAACATTTGAATATATAAGTATTTTCCTTTGTTTGGCTAAATACCTTGAATTGATTTATTTAAAAAAGAATCAGGGGCTAAATTGTAATATTTTTTAAGAAAAACCCCACATTTCAAAACCTAACATGAATGTTTATATATTTTTATTATTTTAAATATTTTTATAAAAAAACACATTAAAATTCTAGGGCTTTAACTCTTTTGTGAGCAAATTTATTCAAGGTTTTGCTCAAGAAACTCTTATTCGATCTCTCTAATATAATACTTTCCTGAGTTTAATTTAAATGTTGATATTTTTATTTATTTAGATATTTTAAAGTTTTATATTTAAAAATGATAAATTATTTTTAGAAATTCACACATTAAAGTCATTAACGTTACACCGTGTAATGCCTACGTAAAAGAAGGGGTATAACGCAACATAATATAACTAGGTAAAATCACTCAGACGCTCGAATAAAAACTAGAGAAAACAGTATACCACTTGGCCAACAAAAAAAGGAACTAGAGAATATGTTAAAAACTAGAATATAAATGAAGAATTATAAAATAATTAGGCTTTTTAGTATCATAACTGGAGCATTTATTGATACGAAAAGGATTTGTCATTACCACCGGTGTGTGGTTTTTCAGTTTTTCTTTCTTCAAGATCGGATTTGGCTCATCTATATATCCATAAAATTGGTAAAATATACCCTAAAATTCCGGGGACAGCGTCAAATGGACCCTAAAACATTGACATGATCGTCAAGAAAGCAAACTACTCATTACCCAAATACATGTAAAGTTTCGAGTTTGGTTGGTCGTATAATATTATACTAGACAATTTTCGATGAAAGAAAAAGATCTATAAAAGAATTGGAATAATCACTTTTATCAGAGGAATATCTTTTTTTTTCCCAGTTTTGGAGATGGACAAATGTTTTAAATATGACTTAAACTCAAGTCTGTCCCAAATGAGTCAAGGGTGACAAACAATCTAACTAACGGGGTTGTCTCATCCGCAGAACTTTAACCACTCAGAATTCATTAATATTATTCAATTTCAAAAGAAACATAATGAGTTTTAAAATGTTTAACGAGCATATATACATAAGGAGTTTTACACATATTTAATTTCTCAAAAATTGGTAAAAACTTGATAGAAAAATTTCAGATCGATAACTTTTCATAGTTCTGAATAATAATAAATTAATGGTAATGTCTTTCAAAAAATAATGATAATATGCTCTCAAAAAAAAATTAAAATAAAAGTGTTTTAAAAATAAATAAAGGTCCCACCGAGATTTGAACTCGGGTTACTGGATTCAGAGTCCAATGTCCTCACCACTAGACCATGGGACCGTTTTATTTTTAAGTTGCAGCAAACTGTTTATATTTAATGCCAAATTGTTAGCTTGAATTTCCACCGGCTTTCTTTTTGCCAACAAGTAAACTTTTTTTAAAAAAAAAATAACTAACTTTTTTTTAAAAAAAATTACACATTTTATTTTTGTATTTTGCCACAGTGGTGTGGAGATCCAACCAATCTCTTGTAATGAGGATGGTGTTTCTATGCCAATTTTATTTTTTAAATAATTTTAATTTATTTATATTTATTTATTTATTTAATAACTAAATTGTGTATAATATTAAGTTTATTACAATTTTTTGTTAATGTAGAAAGGTAAATTAATCAAAAATAAAATTGAACTATTTATTTGAATTTATCATTTAAATGGCTTCAACAAAATTTAATACATAAATTTATCAATAAGTTTGTAGACAAATACTGTATTAAATGGAATAAAATAATTATTATAGATAAAATAATAAGATACTATCTAAATATATATTTTTAAAAATACTTCTTGTAGCATGAATTTAGGTCAATTTTGTATAACGAGGGAAAATATTTGTATGGATTTGATTGAATTTATTTATGGATCAACTGAAAATTATTACTTTAAAATGAGTAATATATTAGTTTATAAATTTTTTATTTAAAAAATATTATGATTTAATATTAATTTTGTATATAAATCAGATACAAATACCGATTATCATTATTTCTTGGAAACAATTAAAGAAAGGAAAAGAAAAGTTGCAATATGGGGTTGAATTATTTTTTATTAATGTTTTATTTTTGAATTAGGATGATCTAAATCAATTTTTTTTATGATTATTCAAATTTTGAGTTTATCTAAAATAAATATGAGCTATTTTTCAATCTCGATAAAGATTCGCGGGGGTCAGGGTTGAAAATTTTCGGTTTCACTTTTTATGGGCCCTCCCCTCTTTTCTGAAAAAAAAAAAATTCCTACGTAAATTGACAGCCTAATCAACAGCCTGTAAAGGGGGTTTTCTTTTTATTATGTAAGAGAAGCGACACTGTATTTTGAGCTTTTATGATGGTGCAAAAACAGTCCACTTTGCCTCACATTATTACAAGTGTTTAAGCTGTGTAACGAGTAAGGTAAATGATCTTGAAAAGGCTTTAAATTTTGTCTTTTTTATGATACCAAACTTCCAATTTTTCATGCCCTATTGCTTTTTTTGTGCCTAAATTGCACCTTGAGTTGTAATAGTTGGCTTTCCTGTTGATCTGTTTTGCATATATATCTGGGAAATTTTAGTTTGTGATTCTTGGCATTTTCTCGTGGGAAGCGGTTTACTTTCTTGTCGTTAAGTATTTGTTAATCGGAATTGGAGAATTATAAAATCTTTAGTTCTGGAGGGAAGCTGCTTAAAGTTGAGATTTGTTGCTTAAGATGTCATTAGCTATGAATTTAGTGAAGTGGGTTCCTATTTTTGTGGCTGTATTTGTGCTTGGACTTCTTGATATGAACAAATCATACGCTGAATTTACTCCCACTGATAATTACTTGCTTGCTTGTGGATCTTCACAAAATGTGGCATTTCTTGGTAAGAATTATAGTCCTGATTTGGGTCATGATTCGGTTTCCCTGAATAGTCAAGAGAATTCTGTTGCTGCCACCTCGAATTCCGCCGCCCCGTTCCCTATCTATCAGTCTGCTAGAATATTTACCAGAGTAGCATCATACAAGTTTGATATCAAACAAGAAGGCAGGCATTGGGTTCGTCTTTATTTTTATCCAATCCCGGGCAACAATTTGACTTCTGCATCAATCACTGTGGTGACTGATGATTTTGTGCTCTTGAACAGCGTAACTTTAAAGAGCCACAACGGTTCTTACCTCTTTAAAGAGTATGTAATCAATGTCACTGCAAATAGCTTGTCGATTACTTTCGTTCCCACCAATGGTTCTGTTTCGTTTGTTAATGCCATTGAAGTTGTATCCATACCGGATATCTTGATTCCGGAACAGGCAATCTCGGTATCACCCTCTGGTCGTTCTGACATTCTTTCTGGACTTGCTCTCGAAACTGTTTATCGTATAAATATGGGTGGTCCTCTGATCACAGCTCAGAATGACACCCTGGGAAGAACTTGGGAGAATGATGAGAAGTACCTTCATGTGAATAGCTCAGCGGTGAATGTTTCTGTTGAGCCTTCAAACATAAAATACGGTGCTTCTGTTTCACCAGAAATAGCACCGAACTATGTTTACGCTACTGCTGAAACAATGGGAGATGCAGATGTAGCCAATGTGAACTTCAATATCACGTGGGTCTTTTTAGCTGATCCGAGTTTCTCATATTTCATACGAGTTCATTTCTGTGATATTGTGAGCAAATCTATGAATAGTCTTATATTCAATCTGTTTATCAATGCTGATATTGCTCTTGAGAGCCTGGACCTATCAAACCAAGCCGGAAACTTGGATGTGCCTTACTACAGAGATTTTGTGTACAAAATTCCAGCTGATTCAGATACATTGACTGTTAGTGTTGGTCCAGATACGAGTATCGATGTCTTAAATGCCATAATGAATGGTTTAGAAATCATGAAGATTAGCAATGAGGCCAGAAGCTTGAATGGAGTTGTGTCAGTTGGGACTCTCCTTGTGTCACCTCCCAATAAGAACAAGATGAGTATTATAATTGGATCTGTGGTTGGTTCTGTGGCTGCATTGGCGTTAATGGGATGGTGTTTCTTCTACTTCTTGGTTCGTCGATCAAAGTCTTCCCCTGAAGGAAATTCATGGCTCAGACTCCCTTTATATGGAAACTCTTTGACTGTGTCGAAAATGTCCATAACTTCTCAGAAGAGTGGTACAGCTAGCTGCATATCATTAGCTTCTACCAATCTAGGTCGAATCTTCATGTTTCAAGAAATAATGGATGCCACAAACAAATTTGATGAAAACTTGCTTCTTGGTGTTGGTGGCTTTGGTAGGGTGTACAAAGGAACATTGGAAGATGGAACTAGAGTTGCTGTCAAACGAGGAAATCCAAGATCCGAGCAAGGCCTTGCTGAATTCCGCACTGAGATCGAAATGTTATCCAAACTTCGTCACCGCCACTTGGTGTCTCTGATTGGGTATTGTGATGAAAGGTCGGAGATGATTCTTGTGTATGAATACATGGCAAATGGGCCTCTACGAAGCCATCTGTATGGAACCGATCTTCCACCTCTTTCATGGAAACAGCGTATCGAGATATGTATCGGTGCAGCTCGAGGAATTCATTACCTCCACACAGGAGCGGCTCAGAGTATCATTCATCGTGATGTGAAAACAACCAATATTCTCTTGGATGAATCGTTTGTAGCAAAGGTAGCTGATTTTGGTCTGTCCAAAACCGGACCTTCTCTCGATCAAACTCATGTCAGTACAGCTGTCAAAGGCAGCTTCGGATACCTTGATCCTGAATACTTCAGGCGGCAACAGCTCACTGAAAAATCTGACGTCTATTCGTTTGGTGTCGTTCTTATGGAGGTGCTCTGTACAAGGCCCGCATTGAATCCCGTTCTTCCTCGGGAGCAAGTCAATATTGCGGAATGGGCAATGGCTTGGCAAAAGAAGGGAATGCTGGATCAAATTATGGACAAGAACCTTGTAGGAAAGGTCAATCCCGCCTCCCTGAAGAAATTCGGCGAGACAGCAGAGAAGTGTTTGGCTGAACATGGTGTCGATAGGCCTTCGATGGGTGACGTTCTGTGGAACCTGGAATACGCTCTTCAGCTCGATGAGACGGCTTCGGCCCTCACGGAACCTGATGATAACAGCACGAACCATATCCCTGGATTCCCGCTGACACCACTGGAGCCATTTGATAATAGCATGAGTATGATTGAAGGGGGGGCTTTTGGGACTGATGATGACGCCGAAGATGGTGCAACGAGTGCAGTTTTCTCGCAGCTTGTGAATCCGCGTGGAAGGTGAAAGAAACAATTTGATTTGAATGTTTAGAGCTTCTCTTTTGGGCCACAAGAACT
Organism: Haberlea rhodopensis; assembly: GCA_907163345.1. Lineage (NCBI taxonomy): Eukaryota > Viridiplantae > Streptophyta > Magnoliopsida > Lamiales > Gesneriaceae > Haberlea > Haberlea rhodopensis. The sequence goes on along the minus strand of CAJQUN010000008.1, from coordinate 10,493,777 downwards.
GCCAATGTACCTTCCATACATCATAAAGCGATGTAATTCTTTGATTCTGGAAAATTTCCACGTTTTTCTAGGTAGAATAATTCAATGAGCAGAAATTTGTTCGATGGATTTGGTGGGTTTGATGCTGACCCCTAAGGGACTGTCCTTGGGGCAGATCAAGCAATTAATCTGAAATATTTCTTTATTCTGATGCACCTCACGGCATTGCCCGAAAATTACCATTAAGCACGAGATACATTGGATTTGAGTCTAAATAGTTTATCGTATTCAATTTTTTTTAATCATTAGCATCTCATGCACATGCATTTAGGTTTGTGTTGAAACAAAATTCTCAAAATTGATTAGATTATTCACACAAAATATTAAATAAATATCAAACAATAATTTGAAGCAATAAAAAGGATTCAATTAAATTGAACCGTGCTCAAAACATAAGCTAGGTCTCAGCCTTGGCAGCCACTAGGCTCAGTGGGGTAGTTCTGAGGAAGGTTCTAAAATCCTTATAATATAATCATCTTCCATGAAAAAGCCAGGGTTCTTTGATGGTGATGTAAGGTGTACGTTCCGCTTTCAATCTCGATTAACAACCTGCAATCAAGAAACAGAGCACTCACAGTATACAATTCCAATATAAAACATAAACTGGAATGCAAACAAGATTAAGGGATTAGGGCTCAGGTCGAGCTGGGTATCCTATCAACGTCGTCACCGGGGAACCAAGGTATCGTATCCAACAGATGGAGACACACACTGCCCGAGAGCACTGCCCGAAGCACACAGCCCGAACGCTGCCCAAGACACTGCCCGAGACCACAGCCGCTAACACACAGCCACAAAAGCACCAAGCTTTTCACAAGGCCAGCGTCGGAAACCACTCACAACCGGAGCACAAAACTCACGGCCAACCACCACTGGAACAGGGACACGAAGGAAAGGGGGCAACGAAAATACACAGAGTAATTTTCGGGTTTTCAGAGTGTTGGTTACCTCATCATTCAACCATGCCAACTTAATAGCACCGAGGGAGACGAAGAGGAGGGGAGCAAGTCCCAAGGAGTTGGTCCAGCCGAAGAGGCGTGATGCGGGAAGCTTCTGGAGCAAAGGTGGGAGACGAAGAGGAGAGGGGCTGAGATACAACATGGGGGCTCGGTTAGGGCTGGGAAAAAAGAGGGGCCAAAGCCCAACAAATAATAGGTAGTGGTAATGGGCCAAAACCCAACAAATCTCCACCTTGGCACAATACCGGCTCCACCTCGACGTAAGGATAACCCAATAGATGACTCATCATCGCCCAAAAGGTCCCCACAACACACAAAGCATTGTGTGGACCAAGTTCTTGTCATAGCAAACAACACAGACAAAGAACACAGACAATAACCAACACAAATGAGGTTAAAGTCAATAACCGGGGTAACAATACTATAACAAGCACACAGCAGTTATATACTATCAAAATAGTTAACACCAGTAATCAATCACCTGTATCAAAATTCAAAATTTTAAGACATGATTGAAGTTTAGAAATAGGTAAACACTTAGTTCCCATATCAGCAGGATTATATTCAGAAGGAATATTTTCAAGATTAACTAATCATTTAGCCACTACATCCCTAATGTAATGAAATCTAACATCAATATGCTTAGTGCGGTCATGAAAAACAGGATTCTTACACAATTGAATACCAGACTGAGAATCAGAAAATACCTCTACCTTACCTTCAAGCAAGCTAAGTTCAGAGATCAAACCTTTCAGCCAGACAGCTTCCTTCAAAGCTTCTGTAACAGCAACATATTCTGATTCCGTTGTCGACAAGGCAACGATATGCTGCAGCTGCGATTTCCAACTTATACATGCTCCACACAAAGTAAAAACATAAGAAGTAGTAGATTTTCTATTGTCTTTATCATTTGCATAATTAGAATCACATAACCATTCAACTTAACACCATCAGCATATTTAGAAAAACATAAGCCATAATGCATAGAGTTTTTCAAATATCGCAACAACCACTTAACAGCATTCCAATGTACCACACCAGGATTAGACATAAATCTACTTAAGCAACTAACAGCATAAGCAATGTCAGGTCTAGTGCTAACCATCAAATACATTATAGAACCAATAGCATTTGAGTACGGTACATTTTTCATGACATCAAAGTCAGCATCAGTTTTGGGACTTTGATCTTTACTTAGCACAAAATGAGCAGCTAAGGGCACGTTAACAGGTTTTGCATCAAACATGGAAAATTTCTTTAAAATTTTCTCTACATAAGAAGTTTGCTTTAACCAGAGAGTAGATTCCTTCCAATCTCTAACAATGTCCATGCCTAGGATTCTACTAGCATCTCCTAAGAACTTCATATCAAATTTATCACTTAGACAGTTCTTAATATGCTCAATGGATTTCAGACAAGGACTAGCAATCAACATGTCATCCACATAAATCAACAAGAAAACAGGCACTGGCATTTTATCCTTAAAATACAAGCAATGATCAAAATAGCTTCTTTTAAATTTTAAGGTAAGCATGCATTCATCAAACTTCTTATTCCATTGCCTAGGTGACTGCTTTAGGCCATACAAAGATTTATTAAGCAAACAAACATGATTAGGGTTCTTTGAGTCAACAAAACCATCAGGTTGTTTCATGAAAATCTTTTCATCTAAGTCACCATGCAAAAAAGCGGTTTTAACATCCATCTGTTTAAGTTCCCAATTAAAGTGAGCAACAAGTGATAATAAAATTCTCACAGTAGTAAACTTAACAACAGGAGCAAAGATTTCAGTATAGTCAATACCTCTCTTTGAGTAAAACCTTTTGCAACTAGCCTAGCTTTATATCTAACAGAATCAACTTCATTCTTTACCTTAAATAACCATTTGCAATCTACCAAAGAGCAATTAACAGGTTTAGGTACAAGAGTTCATGTATGATTCACAACTAAAGAATGCATTCCATCTTTCATGGCACTAAGCCAATGCACAGCATTTTTAGATTTCAAAGCTTCATTATAGGTCTTAGGCTCACAATTATCAATAGACTCAAACATATTGAAAACATGCGATGTGAGGTGAAAATCATTAAACCTAGCAGGTTGTTTCACATTTCGCTTAACTCTATCCCTAGTCAACATATAATCATGCAGATCTTCATGTTCATCAGCAACCAATTCATTATGCACATGTTCGTCAACATTTTCATGCAAATCAGGTTCATTAACAGGCAAGTTCTCATGATTTATATTAGGGAGCACATCGTTTTCAATAACAGGGGTAACAATAGGCAAAGACTCCACCTTGCTCGGTGTAGCCTCAGACACACAATCAGATTCAGGCAAAGATGGAAGCAAGCAAGGCATTTCAGATTCATTAAAAATGACATCCCTACTTATAATAGTTTTAAAACCAGGTTCACATCTTAACCACAACCTATATCCTTTTACACCCTCAGGATAACCAAGAAAGGCGCACTTAACTGACCTAGGTTCAAGTTTGTCTCCTTTCCTATGCACAAATGCAGAACAACCAAACACTTTCAGATTTGAAAAATCTAATTGCTTACCAGAAAAAACACTTTCGGGACACTTACTATTCAAAGGCACGGAAGGGGATCTATTTATCAAATAAGAAGCTGTCACGGCAGCTTCGCCCCAGAACTTCTTTGAGAGTCCAGAAGGTGCAAGCATACTTCTAACTCTCTCGAGTAAAGTTCTGTTCATCCTCTCAGCAACACCATTTTGCTGGGGAGTATAGGGCACAGTCTTGTGTCTCAGAATCCCAGATTCACAGCACAAGTCATCAAACAAGATATTGCAGAATTCCATTCCATTATCTGTCCTAAGCCGTTTAATCTTTTTTCCAGTTTGGTTTTCAATTAAAATCTTCCAGTTTTTAAACTTATCAAAAACATCAGATTTATTCTTCATTAGAAAAATCCATACTTTTATAGAGTAATCATCAATGATAGACAAAAAATACATATTATCACCTTGAGTTGGGACAGGTGAAGGTCCCCAAACATCAGCATGCAGGTATTCAAGTATATCAGAACACTTAGTCACATTGGGGGAAGGGGAGATAGGGAATTTAACTCTTTGCTGTTTGCCTAACACACAGGAATCATAAAAAGTCATGCAAGACAATTTATCCCTACCAAAACAACCATCCTTGTGTAAAATCTCTAATCCTTTAGCACTCATATGACCTAACCTCTTATGCCATAAATCAGTTAAATCATCTGACACAGAATTAGCACAGATTTTATCACAGACTGTTTTGCAAACATACAAATTCCTCATATTCTCAGCTTTAAAAGCTACCAAAGACCCCCGCATAATTTTCATGCAACCATTTCCCCATTTACCCTCATAACCATCAGACTCTAAAGCAGCACAAGACATCAAGTTATTGCACAAAGCAGGAACATGTCTAACATCTTTCAAAGTCAAAGAATAACCAGATTCAAATTTCAGACAAATATTACCAATACCAGAAACTTTACACAATTTCTCATTGGCCATAGAAACAGAAGCATGCTCAATTTCTCTGTAGCTAGAAAACAAATTTTTAAGTGGTGTCATGTGATAAGTGCATCCTGAATCAACAAGCCATTCATTTTCACACACAGGTAATGAAAGCACAGAGTTCACAGAATCACATAATTCAGTCACCATAAAAATATCCCCCATGTTTTCCCCAGAGGTAGAAGCAATGTTCGCTTGTTCACTTGTCTGATTTCCATTTTTATTCTGGTTCTTCTTTTTAGGGCAATCCTTTATGAAATGATTAGGGTCCCCACAATTGTAACATTTTCTTTTACTAGATGATGTGACTAGAAATAGACACATCTATTGCGCTTAATTGTCTACGATTTGGTATATTTTGATGGATAAATTGATACATATGCTACCTAATCGTATATTTGTGTAAATGTAGGGAAAGGTGAAGAAATCAAGCTAAAATGATGAAAGAAGCAATAAAGTTGAAGAAAAGAGGAAAAAACCAGAATACAAGACACATGTTGCTTCTTTCTCCTCAAATTTCTATATGTTCGAGCCACTTTTTGGAAATTTGGTCCATAGAAAAGTTGTAGAAATTCGAGTTATCTTCGCGTGGACAGCTGACTCGTCGAATTCGGAGTTCGTATGTGAAAGTTATGGCCAAAATACGAAACTCGCCAGAAAAATTGATGACAGGCGTAATTACGCCATTATTAGGCGTAATTACGCCAACGCTACGGCATGGACAGGCGTAGCTACGCCATTATGAGGCGTAATTACGCCAGAAATGCAGAAAGCCATTTTTGTGACACGTCACCAGGCGTCTTTACGCCACTTTCAGGCGTAGCTACGCCAGCAGAGTTTTGGAAAGTGTAAGAACTTGATTTCTTTCCTTCCCACATGGATTTTACCCTACTCCATCAGCCTCCATACCTCATATACACGATTTCTACCTCATATTAAGCATAATTTAATATCTTAGAATAATTTTGAGATTTTAGAATAATTTTTCTTTCAAACGCTCGAAGAACGAGGACGGAATCGACAAGCCGGAATCGTGCTTCCTTTTAGTAACTTTTTCTTTTCCTATTAGTTTGATGCTTTCTAGATTAATTTTGATTGTTTTTAATCTAGTTATGAGTAGCTAAATACTTTTGTGATTCTCGGTTTAGGAAAACGATACATTGGATGTTTACGATTCTTGTGAGATAAGTTTTGATTGTTGATTTTCTTTGAATATCAATTGTTTTTTTGATTTGATTGTCATAATTGTTATGCATGATTGTTGGATTGATCACCTAGCTATCTTTCATACAATTTAACGCTAAATTAGATATCAAATACGGAATCGTTTGATCCCTCTAATTTACGAAGCAACTAAGATTAATTAAATTCCGCTTGTGAGTTTGTTAATTCTTAGGAAAAACAATTGACTAGATTAAACATAGACGCTTGGATTATGTTGTTTAGCTTCATCGATCTCACTAGTTCATATGCTATCATCGATTTAAATCTTAATCGCTTGTATTTTGATTGATTGTTTGATAAGGGTTAAACTAGAACGCTTGGGCTACTTAACTAAACTTAAGGTGAGATAGGACTTTGATTATTGGATTAAACGTCCACGATGAATATTCATATGAGAATTGAATCGTATGTGAAGATTGATGATCAAGATAGTAAACGCCAATTGTAAAGTTAACCGAAAACCGAGAATCGCTCTTTTCTCATAAGTTAATTCATCTAGTTTAATTTTGCATCATAGTAGTAGTATTATTCAATTGATTTCAAAAACCCCTTTTTATTTTAGTTGCATAAGTTAACACAAAGATATAACCTTCCTCGTGGGATCGATCCCTACTCACGCTACTACATTCATTACTGTTATTAACTTGAGAGGGTTAATTTGGGCGTACGCGATAAACGCACACCAAATTTTGGCGCCGTTGCCGGGGAAGGCAATTTTATTAATTTGTGTTAATTTTTATTGATATTCTTCTTCCCGTGCTTTTTACCTGTTTGTTCATGCACGCAGTCGATTTTTCATTTGAGGAGGACGAATATCAATACGATCCCGAGATAGAAAGGACTTTATACCACCTAAGAAGAGAAAATCGAAGACAAGTGAAAGAAGAAGAGGAAAGAACCATCATGGCAGAGAATCAAAGCCTACGACAGCTAGCGAATCCTACTTTGGATCAGCAGCCTCTCTGCATAACCTTTCCTACACTTGCTACTAATATAAATTTTGAATTAAAATCTGGCCTAATACATCTTTTACCTTCTTTTCATGGCCTTGCAGGTGAGGATCCGCATAAGCATTTGATGGAATTCCATGTAGTTTGCACTACGATGAAGCCGACTGGAATAACCGAGGAACAAATCAAATTACGAGCTTTTCCGTTCTCTTTGAAGGACGCGGCTAAAGATTGGCTCTTCTATTTACCTTCTGGATCCATCACTACATGGAACGAGCTGAAAAGAACCTTCTTGGAGAAATACTTTCCTGCATCAAGAGCGACGAATATCCGCAAAGATATATATGGCATTCGACAACTCCAAGAGGAATCACTGCATGAATATTGGGAGCGCTTCAAGAAGCTTTGTGCAAGCTGCCCTCAACATCAGATAAGTGAACATTTACTGATTCAATATTTTTATGAGGGTCTTTTGCCAAATGACAGGAATTTGGTGGATGCTGCTAGTGGAGGAGCATTTGTAGATAAGACGCCAACGGAAGCAAGACACTTGATTGCGAACATGGCAGCCAACTCTCAACAGTTTGGAACTGCTCGATCGGACCATAAACTTAGGAAGCAAGGCGAGGTAAATGTTTCTAGTCTCGAACAACAATTGATTGACTTAACAGGTATCGTGAAACAACTTGCAATGGGGATTGGACAAAGTGCTAAGGTATGTGGGATTTGTGCACTACCGAATCATCCAACTGACGCTTGCCCCACACTTCAAGAACCTTCAATTGAGGAAGCAAATGCGGCAGGCGGATTTCCAGGACAACCACAACGGAAGTATGATCCCTATTCTAACACTTACAACCCGGGGTGGCGAGATCATCCAAATTTCAGATATGGGAATCAAAATGATTCACAGATGCAACAACATCCACCACCATATAGGCCACCACTCCAAAGGCCACAACAAGCCATTCCAACCCCAACACCTGGTGAGTATTTAGAAAATATTGTTAAGGAACTTGCTACTGAATCTCTAAAATTTCAACAGGAGACAAGAGCAAGCATCCAAGGCTTGACTACTCAAATGGGTCAGATGGCAACAGCAATAAATCGCATCGATTCTCAAAGATCAAACACTCTCCCGTCACAACCAGTAGTGAACCCAAGGGAGAATGTGAGTGCCATCACTTTGAAGATGAGCGAAGATGAAGATGATGAGAAAGTGGTACTGACACCACCCGGAAGAGAAGATGCGAAAGAGATGAAGGAGATGGAGATGGACGTTGAAGAGCCCATACAAGAGGAGGAACCACGGGGTAAGTTCCCTAAATTTTCTGAATATAAAACTGAACCCCCATTCCCCCTTGCTTTTAAGGAAAATAGGAAAGATGAGGATATCAAGGAACTCTACGAGACTTTTCGACGATGTGATGCAAACGCTCCACTACATGAAGCCATGATGAAGATACCTCGATGTGCGAGATTTTTGAAGGAGGTATGGAAAGTGGGTAAGAACAAGGAAGGCAAAGGGTACCCCAAGATTGAGTTAGGTGAGAATGTTTCCGCGGACATCCAAAGAAGCATTCGCACAAAGTGTAAGGACCCTGGTATGTTTTATATCCCTTGTGTGATTGGAACCACTAGAATTGATAAGGCAATGCTAGATTTAGGATCGTCCATTAATGTCATGCCTTACTCAATCTACACTCAACTGAAACCCGGCCCTTTGAAACAAGACCATACTGTGATTCAATTAGCTGATAGGTCCACGGTTATTCCTAGGGGGGTAGTAGAAGATGTACTTATGCATGTAGATAACTTGGTCTTCCCCGCCGATTTCTATGTCTTAGACATGGAAAATGGTGATCCATCCAGCCCCATCCTTTTAGGGAGACCATTCTTGAAAACATCAAAATCTGTGATCGACGTGAATAGCGGCCTGTTTACAATAGAGTCTAATGGTGAAATTGCAAAATTTAATATCTATGAACCCATTAAAACTCACAAGCATTCTAGTTACGCTATTGATATAAATGATGCATATGATTCTGATTTTGATAATGATGAATTGTGGGAGATGGGAAAGGCTACTGATGGCCTTGATGACAACGGAGGTATGGATTCTCATTTTGTGCATAATGTTCATAATGTTGCCGCTTTATCTACTCATGATACTGCTGACCCTCTCTTTTCTAACTTGCAAGATCATACCATTGAAAAGAAGCACCCTCCGGATCGACCAAAGCAAGCAGCAAATGCTGGAGGAGTAACAAAGACTGGGGACGACCACTCAAAGAGCAACAAGCCGAAATACAGAGGAGTGAAGAAGATATTGAGGTGGTTAACGAAGGACAGAACGACACCGCATCACCCACCTTGATAGAGGACTGGCGTCGGGCCACCGACGTTAAACAGAGGCGCTGCTTGGGAGGCAACCCAAGGGGAGTTAATTTCCTTTCTCCCTTTTATTTATTTATTTTTGCTTTAGTAGTTAGATTCTCTTTTCTTGTATTTTTGTCTTACATTGGGGACAATGTACGATTTAAGTATGGGGGAGAGATTAGTAGTGTGTTATTGTTTTTCTATTACAAAAATACAAAAAAATCAAAAATTTGAAAATTTTGAGCTCATAGTTAGTAATGAACACATGCTTAGAATCACTAGCCCATGATGAAACCTAATTGATATCATGCATGCTTTTGAACATAGGTGAATTGTTAACCTTGGAACACTTTGAACTCTAATGCAAAGTTTACTTTAACTTAGTAGTTGAATATTTTGACCACGATTTTGTCATGACTTGTGAAGTGTGCATAACTTAGTGAAGATTGTGTGAAGTTTGTGATAGTCTTAAGAAGTCTCTAATACATGCTAGAACTTAACTACATGCTCTTTGAGGCGTATGTCTAGACTACTTGCAAACATGAAAGTGATATAGGCAATCTTTGATGCGTTTGAGCCTTTCAAGCCTACCATGTAAACAAAATCATTCTCTAGTACCTATTTTGAGCCTTAAATGTAAAAGAATGGTAGTATGCTAAGCATACTAAAGACCCCAATTCGACATTTCTTGACTAGCTTATCATCCTACCCTTTAAGCCTAAATGTGATTTTAATCCATACCTTTTAAGGGAGTATGATGTATTTCATTCAAATGCACTAGGAAATTCATTGAATTATATTTGTGAACGTTATTGTCAAAAGAATGAAATACATGAAAGAAAAGGAATGCCTTGAGAAATTTGATAAAAATATGACTCCGAGGGGAGCCAAGGCACAAAAGATTGAAAAATTGTTGAAATAAACCTTGAAAAAAAAAATGAACAAGGTTTGAAAAATTCATGCAAGAAGAGAAGTTTTAGTGTGCATATCATCATACTCTCTTACTTGATATATCTTTATCCTTTCTTTCATAAGCCAATACCTAGGCCAAGCTACAAGCTAATAAAGACCTACTTGATTTATGTTTGCAAAGTAGCTAAGATAGTGGAGAAGAGTGTGCAAGTGAGCTTATACTTGTGTTAGTGTATGACTTGAACTATTGTGGATTTACATATTTTGGAACTATAATTTGTATACAACACTTATTTATGACCACACACACACGTTCACTATTTTGTTGAGTATGAAATGTATAGGGATTGAACTTGTTCCACTGTTAACTTTTCACCGCCTTTCATTACTGTGCATGTTAAAATTGTTGAGGCATTAAAGTGAGGACAAGTTGCTTTGTTATGAACCTATGAGCCAAGAAAAAAATATTGTAGCTTTATCTGATTTACTCGAGGTCGAGTAAAGAGTAAGTATGGGGGTGTTTGATGTGACTAGAAATAGACACATCTATTGCGCTTAATTGTCTACGATTTGGTATATTTTGATGGATAAATTGATACATATGCTACCTAATCGTATATTTGTGTAAATGTAGGGAAAGGTGAAGAAATCAAGCTAAAATGATGAAAGAAGCAATAAAGTTGAAGAAAAGAGGAAAAAACCAGAATACAAGACACATGTTGCTTCTTTCTCCTCAAATTTCTATATGTTCGAGCCACTTTTTGGAAATTTGGTCCATAGAAAAGTTGTAGAAATTCGAGTTATCTTCGCGTGGACAGCTGACTCGTCGAATTCGGAGTTCGTATGTGAAAGTTATGGCCAAAATACGAAGCTCGCCAGAAAAATTGATGACAGGCGTAATTACGCCATTATTAGGCGTAATTACGCCAACGCTACGGCATGGACAGGCGTAGCTACGCCATTATGAGGCGTAATTACGCCAGAAATGCAGAAAGCCATTTTTGTGACACGTCACCAGGCGTCTTTACGCCACTTTCAGGCGTAGCTACGCCAGCAGAGTTTTGGAAAGTGTAAGAACTTGATTTCTTTCCTTCCCACATGGATTTTACCCTACTCCATCAGCCTCCATACCTCATATACACGATTTCTACCTCATATTAAGCATAATTTAATATCTTAGAATAATTTTGAGATTTTAGAATAATTTTTCTTTCAAACGCTCGAAGAACGAGGACGGAATCGACAAGCCGGAATCGTGCTTCCTTTTAGTAACTTTTTCTTTTCCTATTAGTTTGATGCTTTCTAGATTAATTTTGATTGTTTTTAATCTAGTTATGAGTAGCTAAATACTTTTGTGATTCTCGGTTTAGGAAAACGATACATTGGATGTTTACGATTCTTGTGAGATAAGTTTTGATTGTTGATTTTCTTTGAGTATCAATTGTTTTTTTGATTTGATTGTCATAATTGTTATGCATGATTGTTGGATTGATCACCTAGCTATCTTTCATACAATTTAACGCTAAATTAGATATCAAATACGGAATCGTTTGATCCCTCTAATTTACGAAGCAACTAAGATTAATTAAATTCCGCTTGTGAGTTTGTTAATTCTTAGGAAAAACAATTGACTAGATTAAACATAGACGCTTGGATTATGTTGTTTAGCTTCATCGATCTCACTAGTTCATATGCTATCATCGATTTAAATCTTAATCGCTTGTATTTTGATTGATTGTTTGGTAAGGGTTAAACTAGAACGCTTGGGCTACTTAACTAAACTTAAGGTGAGATAGGACTTTGATTATTGGATTAAACGTCCACGATGAATATTCATATGAGAATTGAATCGTATGTGAAGATTGATGATCAAGATAGTAAACGCCAATTGTAAAGTTAACCGAAAACCGAGAATCGCTCTTTTCTCATAAGTTAATTCATCTAGTTTAATTTTGCATCATAGTAGTAGTATTATTCAATTGATTTCAAAAACCCCTTTTTATTTTAGTTTGCATAAGTTAACACAAAGATATAACCTTCCTCGTGGGATCGATCCCTACTCACGCTACTACATTCATTACTGTTATTAACTTGAGAGGGTTAATTTGGGCGTACGCGATAAACGCACACCACTAGACCTAGATTTCGATCTAGCCTTACTCTTTCCTCTTTTATCACCTTTTTGATATTGGTTATTGTTATTATGCCTATGTTGTGATCTACCACGAACATGCATAACTTCACCAGAGGATTGTCTATTACCTTTGTTAACTTTTAAATCTAATTCCTTGCTTTTCAAGCCGTTCATTACAGTATCCAATATAATAGAATCTCTACCGTATTTAATGGCGGATTTTACATCACTATAATTTTCAGGAATAGCATTTAGAAGAACAATAGGTGAATAGTCGTCAATGTTCTTATCTCCTGTCAATTTAATATCTTGAATTAACTTAGTAAACACATCTAAATTCTCATCTACGTCTTTGTTCAAGTCTAGCTTAAATCTGAAAAAATTTTCCAACAAGAAAAGTTTACTAGGCAAAGATTTTTCAGTAAACATTTCTTCTAATTTTTCCCAAAGTTCTCTAGCAGATGATAGTTTACCACACTTCCTGAGCACAGAGTCAGACAAGTTCAAGATAATAGAAGAATAAGCATATTCGTCATCTATAAGTTTCTTAGCAGTAGTAATGTTCTCAGCCCAATTACCGTCAATAGCTTTAAATACTTTTTGATGTATTAAAATTCCTTTCATCTTTTGTTGCCATATAGAAAAATCAGATTTTCCATTAAACGGTTCAAGGTTATATCCATAAATTGAAGCCATCACAACTAAGCAGAGAGGCACACACAATTTCAACAACCAAACAGCAGAAGCAAGGACCACAAGGCACACAAAACACAATGAAAGAATTAACCAAGCTAAGGGAAGGAAAAACCGCAATCACCCACAAGATCACAATACACTCAACGGTGTACGAGCATGGGGCTTCAGATTGAGATTTTCCTACGGGTAAGGGACACAATTACACCTAGAAACAAGATGAAAAAAAATGATTAAAGGGTTAGAATAATCACTTACTACCCAGAGACAAAGCTCTGGGGTGACGAAACCACACTGCCCGAAGCACCGAAGCGCCTGCCCAGAACCTGCCCGAGATTCCAGTAGCTGCCCGAGCTCACCAGCCGCTGCCCGAAGCCTACAGCTGCTGCCCGAGGCCCACTGCTGCTGCCCGAAGCCCTACCAAGCACTGCCCGAGACCACAGAGCACACCAGTCGCTGCCCGAGGTCTGCCCGAGCACTCCTGCCGCTGCCCGAAGCCTACTGCTGCTGCCCGAAGTCCACCGAACACTGCCCGAGTCCAAAAGAGCACTGCCCGAGGTCAACCGAGCACTCCACCAGGCACGGAACGCTCTGATACCACTGTAAGGTGTACGTTCCGCTTTCAATCTCGATTAACAACCTGCAATCAAGAAACAGAGCACTCACAGTATACAATTCCAATATAAAACATAAACTGGAATGCAAACAAGATTAAGGGATTAGGGCTCAGGTCGAGCTGGGTATCCTATCAACGTCGTCACCGGGGAACCAAGGTATCGTATCCAACAGATGGAGACACACACTGCCCGAGAGCACTGCCCGAAGCACACAGCCCGAACGCTGCCCAAGACACTGCCCGAGACCACAGCCGCTAGCACACAGCCACAAAAGCACCAAGCTTTTCACAAGGCCAGCGTCGGAAACCACTCACAACCGGAGCACAAAACTCACGGCCAACCACCACTGGAACAGGGACACGAAGGAAAGGGGGCAACGAAAATACACAGAGTAATTTTCGGGTTTTCAGAGTGTTGGTTACCTCATCATTCAACCATGCCAACTTAATAGCACCGAGGGAGACGAAGAGGAGGGGAGCAAGTCCCAAGGAGTTGGTCCAGCCGAAGAGGCGTGATGCTGGAAGCTTCTGGAGCAAAGGTGGGAGACGAAGAGGAGAGGGGCTGAGATACAACATGGGGGCTCGGTTAGGGCTGGGAAAAAAGAGGGGCCAAAGCCCAACAAATAATAGGTAGTGGTAATGGGCCAAAACCCAACAAATCTCCACCTTGGCACAATACCGGCTCCACCTCGACGTAAGGATAACCCAATAGATGACTCATCATCGCCCAAAAGGTCCCCACAACACACAAAGCATTGTGTGGACCAAGTTCTTGTCATAGCAAACAACACAGACAAAGAACACAGACAATAACCAACACAAATGAGGTTAAAGTCAATAACCGGGGTAACAATACTATAACAAGCACACAGCAGTTATATACTATCAAAATAGTTAACACCAGTAATCAATCACCTGTATCAAAATTCAAAATTTTAAGACATGATTGAAGTTTAGAAATAGGTAAACACTTAGTTCCCATATCAGCAGGATTATATTCAGAAGGAATCTTTTCAAGATTAACTAATCATTTAGCCACTACATCCCTAATGTAATGAAATCTAACATCAATATGCTTAGTGCGGTCATGAAAAACAGGATTCTTACACAATTGAATACCAGACTGAGAATCAGAAAATACCTCTACCTTACCTTCAAGCAAGCTAAGTTCAGAGATCAAACCTTTCAGCCAGACAGCTTCCTTCAAAGCTTCTGTAACAGCAACATATTCTGATTCCGTTGTCGACAAGGCAACGATATGCTGCAGCTGCGATTTCCAACTTATACATGCTCCACACAAAGTAAAAACATAAGAAGTAGTAGATTTTCTATTGTCTTTATCATTTGCATAATTAGAATCACATAACCATTCAACTTAACACCATCAGCATATTTAGAAAAACATAAGCCATAATGCATAGAGTTTTTCAAATATCGCAACAACCACTTAACAGCATTCCAATGTACCACACCAGGATTAGACATAAATCTACTTAAGCAACTAACAGCATAAGCAATGTCAGGTCTAGTGCTAACCATCAAATACATTATAGAACCACTAGCATTTGAGTACGGTACATTTTTCATGACATCAAAGTCAGCATCAGTTTTGGGACTTTGATCTTTACTTAGCACAAAATGAGCAGCTAAGGGCACGTTAACAGGTTTTGCATCAAACATGGAAAATTTCTTTAAAATTTTCTCTACATAAGAAGTTTGCTTTAACCAGAGAGTAGATTCCTTACAATCTCTAACAATGTCCATGCCTAGGATTCTACTAGCATCTCCTAAGAACTTCATATCAAATTTATCACTTAGACAGTTCTTAATATGTTCAATGGATTTCAGACAAGGACTAGCAATCAACATGTCATCCACATAAATCAACAAGAAAACAGGCACTGTCATTTTATCCTTAAAATACAAGCAATGATCAAAATAGCTTCTTTTAAATTTTAAGGTAAGCATGCATTCATCAAACTTCTTATTCCATTGCCTAGGTGACTGCTTTAGGCCATACAAAGATTTATTAAGCAAACAAACATGATTAGGGTTCTTTGAGTCAACAAAACCATCAGGTTGTTTCATGAAAATCTTTTCATCTAAGTCACCATGCAAAAAAGCGGTTTTAACATCCATCTGTTTAAGTTCCCAATTAAAGTGAGCAACAAGTGATAATAAAATTCTCACAGTAGTAAACTTAACAACAGGAGCAAAGATTTCAGTATAGTCAATACCTCTCTTTGAGTAAAACCTTTTGCAACTAGCCTAGCTTTATATCTAACAGAATCAACTTCATTCTTTACCTTAAATAACCATTTGCAATCTACCAAAGAGCAATTAACAGGTTTAGGTACAAGAGTCCATGTATGATTCACAACTAAAGAATGCATTCCATCTTTCATGGCACTAAGTCAATGCACAGCATTTTTAGATTTCAAAGCTTCATTATAGGTCTTAGGCTCACAATTATCAATAGACTCAAACATATTGAAAACATGCGATGTGAGGTGAAAATCATTAAACCTAGCAGGTTGTTTCACATTTCGCTTAACTCTATCCCTAGTCAACATATAATCATGCAGATCTTCATGTTCATCAGCAACCAATTCATTATGCACATGTTCGTCAACATTTTCATGCAAATCAGGTTCATTAACAGGCAAGTTCTCATGATTTATATTAGGGAGCACATCGTTTTCAATAACAGGGGTAACAATAGGCAAAGACTCCACCTTGCTCGGTGTAGCCTCAGACACACAGTCAGATTCAGGCAAAGATGGAAGCAAGCAAGGCATTTCAGATTCATTAAACTATATTGTGTTTGGTTCGTATGATTAGTAAATTATGATAAGTAATATTATGTTTGGTGTAATTGATACTATGTGGTATAAATTACTTTTATTTGTAAAATGACAAAACTAACCTTAAAGAGGTTTTGCACTTATTTCTATTATTTTATTTTAATTAAATTTTAGTTAAACAAACTAAATTTATTTATTTAATTTAATTAATAATAAAATATTATAATGAATTAAATAGCATGTATAAAATATTAAAAATATTATATTAAATAATACAAAATTAATTTGAACTTT
This sequence comes from Haberlea rhodopensis, assembly GCA_907163345.1. Classification (NCBI taxonomy): domain Eukaryota; kingdom Viridiplantae; phylum Streptophyta; class Magnoliopsida; order Lamiales; family Gesneriaceae; genus Haberlea; species Haberlea rhodopensis. The sequence continues at coordinate 10,477,245 of CAJQUN010000008.1, read as the reverse complement.
TAAATTAATCTCAAATTATAATGAATACATGTTAATCAAATGAAATTTATTTCGACCCAATCAATATAAAAACCTGCTATAACATTTTCTAAACAAGTCTCACTGCATCATTAACAATACAAAAATAGGTGATTGGCGATTATGAGTACACTGGATAATGACTCATTAGATTATTACAAAATGATCTATTAATTAGTCCATGTAAAATGACATGACTTTGCCGTCCAAGGTATTTACTATCTAATGGATCATAATTAACAAAACAAATACATATGAACACCATATCAACAAACATTATAAACAGAGTAAATACTACTAAGAACACCGAAAAATATCATACTGTGTACAAAACAATAAGGTCCAAATACTCTTTCATTTATAATTTACACATCCATAGTTGCAAACACCTACTCCTATGATATATTGCCACTTTCTTGTACCAGTATGTATTTCCTTTCCACCTTCCATCTTGGACTTTAACACACAAAGTCGAATATCTCATTTTGAATAATTTAATACTCAACTCGTGCACCAGACCTCATAAATTGTTTTGCCATTTTCATGTAGGGATTATCTTCCCCCTTTTCTCCTCCATCCTCATCATCTCCAGCTTCAATACCAGCCACTTCCCTCTCCAGCTCCCTCATCTTCTTTTTCTCCTCAGCCTCGGCCTTCTCTATCTTCAACCTATCTTCATAATCCTTCTTCTGCTTCCTATAATTAAGAACCACTTTGCGGTAAAATATATAAAAGAAAACAAACCCAAGAGCCGTGGCAACATTTGAATCACTAGCCAATCTGTCCCAGATCATCGCCATGTCCTGTGAGCTCTCACGAGCTTGGCGAAATGACTCTTCATACTTTACCTTTTTCATTTCCCTCCTCTTTTCCTTCTCCTCCATTTTCTTCTGCATCTTCATTGCTTTTTCCATCATCACCCTATCGTCCCTCATCTTTGCCAACTCCTGATTCTCCCTTTGCTTAAACTCCTCCCTCATCCTCTTCAACTCTAATGCCTTCTTAGATTGAGGCTTCTGCTTAACTAACGAGAACCTCCATATAGGAATTTTTGACAAAACCCCAAGATATGGCTTTGGAATCTCAGGGGCTTTCACAGGGGGGCTATAAGCATTACACAAACCATCAATCTTTAATTTATCCCATTCTTCCCAAAACTTTGAATCACTTTCAACTGAAGGCACATTATCCTAAGAACCTTATTATCCTCTAATACCGCCAAAACAACCTCCGGCCGCTGCTTCAATCCCACATTAGGTGGCTTAATAACATGCTTAAGCTTTTTTTCCCTTTTCAAATCCAATATTTGACTATAAGTTTCATGTTTTTTTTCCCAAACGCTTCTTTTTCAACCACACTCCACCACAACCAAATTCAAAACTGATACATGTGGAAACAACAATCAAACACATACAAAAACTAACACACCAGTTAACACTAGGAACATCTCTCTACATAATAACAACGACTTGGATAATCCGGTGCCATTTTAGCCTGATTCGTCCGTTGTTTCTTCACTTACGTCACTTTCTGCCAGCCATGGCTGTTCTCTTCGGTGGATTCGATAGGGAGGGAGATCGGTGGATTCACACCTCCATGGATAAGCCCAAGTGATCCGGGGACATCATCATCAACCGACCCAGCAAGATAAGGACATTTACGTAATTTATAGGGACTATCATTGGTATTGTGCAAAGTTGGATTCACAATACCTAACTTCAGCAGGGATCCAATTTCAAGCATTTTCAAGTTTCTACAGGGATCTATACCGGGGCTCTTGAAAAAGTTGGAAACGTAAATATGCAACCAAACAGTGGATTAAATGCTAATCACACCCTAATCACATCAACCAAACATTGCCTATATCTTTAAGAAGAATTTGCCTCGCATACGGTACTCATGAGATATATTAATCTTATCTTAAGATACAACGATCATTTGCTTGTGATAATAGCACCATAAATCACAAGCTTCACAACCAAAAACATTGTAAACTCTCTTTTCTCAAGAACAAGATATAAACATGATTGCAATTGCAATGATATTGCCATCTCTCACAATGTATTGTGTTGAATTCACACAAAAAGTATGTTAAAATGAATGGGCATGTGTTGTATATATATTTGTACAGTGAACATCACCAAAAGACACTATTGTAAGTGATTTTTCGATAAAAGTTGCACCCACTATCAAGGATCGCGTTTTGGTTTGAAAAGGCGCGATGGTGCCCTAGGCGCCAGCCGGTTTTCACATTTTCGCCATTTCCTTAATATTCGACTTTCCTTCGTGTCTTTCCTGATAACTTTCTAATCGTTAAGCCTTGCTTAATTTTAACTTATTAAACCTCGATTTTTATCTTGCTTAATTTCAATTCATTAAATTTCAAAATTTCCAACATGTATATATACATGTGTCTTGATGCCAATACAATAATCATTCAACGAAATGTGTTGCATTCATTTTATAAAATAAAAAATAAAATTATCCACAAGATTGTTATGCAAAGTGATATAATTATGTAAAATAATTAATTTACGTTGTTTGCATAAAAATCTTGTCCAGTGGGCCACCTGTATAAAATCCATTCAATTTTATCCCCTTCTCAGATAATGAAGTTAACTGTTCAACCTCCATAACCACGCACCTTCAATTTCTACAGGACTTTGTCATGCAAGCACTCTTACAAATTACCATCAAATTTCCGGCTTTAAACTCTCTTTACAAACATAATGACTATCCAAACAAGAAACATGGCTACCAGTTGAGATTTTTACAGCCCACCAACTATTACACTGGTTCAAGAGTACAGATTCAGTTGGTAAACAAAGACGGGTTCAAAACTGGAGCCTCGAGGAATAGATTGTCATATTCTGGGTTGGGCTGGGACAAAGATGGGATCTTGATTAGGAAGGAGAGAAGGGTTGTGTTGGTGAATTTCAAGAAAGGATTTAATGGGATTGGTGGCGGCGGCGACGGCGGTGGCGGCGGAAGGGTTAACAGCGAGACCGCGAGGGTTTTGGGGAATCTTGCTTTGGCAGTTCTCTTGACCTATCTTTCTATGACTGGGCAGCTTGGGTGGCTTCTTGACGCTATTGTTTCCCTCTGGGTAGCTTTCTTTTTTCTCCTGTTTTCTTTTATATATAATGATGATGTTTTATATTGTTTTAAGTTCTTTGTCATCATTTCAGATGTGTAGATGGATGCATTGTCGATCTCATAGTTGTAATGGGGCTGGGACTGTTGCCTGTTTTAATAAAATTCGGTTGTTATTAGCTTTCAGTATTGTATTATTCTCCTAAAATAGTATCATGGGAATGTAAGTTTATAAGTTTTTTATGCGTAAGAAACGGTTAAAATTAGTGAGATAAAATTGGCCGACCCTCCAATGATGAACTGTCTTGTTATCGGAGGGAAGTCTATGCCAATCTTTGGCAACTCATAAAGGCAGAATGGTCCATTTGCATCTGGTTTTTTTTCATGCAAATGCTACATGTTAATTATTTTCTGTGAATGTATTCAGCAATCAACATGAGTATATTAATTTGCAATCTAGCTAGTGTTATGAGTTAAGCAAACTGAATATATCTCATGGCATACATCCCTTGAATTTTGTTGCCAAGTAGCATTTCTCAACAGCTAGATTCATCTTGCCATACCCATGGATTTTTTCAGCAGGTTAATCATTTTTATAATGCGAGTACATATATAAAATATTTGCTAGTAAGTTTCATCGGTGTAGAGCCTCACTTGTGTGGGCCGGTGAGCCTGGGTCTGAGACATTGCATCTGGTGATAATTTGCTTTAGATGAGTTTTTATTGAATATTTTTTTGTTTGTGCTTTGCGAAAGCAAATTACTCATTAGATGGTATGTAATTTATCGTTATATTATCACTAAACAACAATATCCTCCATGATCAACCAAAAAGCTCAATTGTGGATATGTTAGTTTTTTAGGATATAATTTTGAGTTCAACTCAAATCGAACTAGTGGATGTGAATTTTCTTTTTCCTTCTTTTTTTTTGTAAACAATAATATCCTCTCCCTTTGAGATCTTCATTTTGACATTACTGATTTCTTAGATTCAGCTTATTGCAGTTCTTGTACCATTTGTGGGCATCGGAGCATTTCTTTGGTGGGCCGGACGAGATATAGTTCAAGGAAGCGTAAGATACCCTTAACTTTCATTGGGTGCTCAGCTGTTTCACCTACAAATGACTTATTTCCTACGTTATCAAACCTGATATGTCCATATTTGAATGCAAATGAGTTGTCTCTTAAACATTGAAAGAAAAAACAAGATCCTCAATGTTTTTAATTTGTTTCAGTTAAAGAACACACTCTCGCTATCTCAGTCGTGAATAGCAGTTTCGCTTTGTGTTCCATATATGTAATATTAATGAAGCATGTGTTAAAATATCTTATATTTGTTTTAAAGACGAGTGGTATTCATTTGTATAGAGGAATATGAATACCATTTTAGGCAAGAGATTTGAACTGATCAAAGGGCGCTAGAGGGTGGTGATTGCCAATGAACTTTCTGAACCTTTTTAAAGTTAACTTGTATCTAAAAAGGAAATACATTTTTTTGCTCCATTTCGTTTTTTATTTTTCCTGCTTGTATATCTATATTACCTATCTAAAGTTCTCTCTTTGATTTTTATCTTTCAAATTTGAATGTGATTAGGTTACTATAGAAAGGAGAATAATGTAGAGTAAACTATGTGTCTGCTACCAGGCTTGTAATATATTACGTCCAGTAGTGTTTTAAAGCTGTATTCATTTACAAACTGTTTTGATATGCAGTGCCCAAACTGTGGAAACGAATTTCAAGTTTTCAAGTAAGATGTGCTTAAACTCATGATATTATCAAAAAATTAGGTAATAATTCCCACCATTTCAATGCAGATCTGCCCTGAAAGATGATTTGCAGCTGTGTCCTTTCTGTACTCAGCCATTCTCAGGTAAAGCTAAGTTCTAATGTATCCAATGATTCGGAACTAAATCACATACTCGAGCTTATCTGTCTTAAAAGGAATATTTCTACTGGGTACCATATAATATCCTTAAAAGGTAAAAATTTTTGAGCATAAGGGGGACCTATCAGTACAGCTTTGAGAAGCCCTGCACCTCGGCTGTGCTAAGACGGTTTCTTGCTTATTTGTTTTGCAGTGGTGGACAATGAGTTTGTGAAGGAACCCGTGAAGTTCTCTAACCAATCCACCCCGTTTGGTCAAGCATTTGACAACTTTTCTCCTCGTAAAGAAAAAGGTTTGCTCACCTCAACTTTATAACTGCACTTTGTCAAGGATTTCATTTTGTTTGCAATGTAACTGTGCTACTATAATTTGGATTTTTAACTCTGTTTTGTGTTGATGTATCTTAATCTTCTGTACAGGAAAGAGATCATCTGTTGCCGTTGTGGATGTGGAAGCCGAAATTAGAGACGCAGACTGAGCCAGCTTCTGCACAGGAAGTCAAAATAGCATATGAAACAATCTCTTACCCGTAATGCTTAGTATACTTGTAGTAAACAGAAAGGAGAAAGCATGATGATGCCCAAGGTTGGTTATAAATCGCCCTCATCGTGATTGTTTGAACATTTACATCCGTAATATAGCTTTTCAGATGTGTTTCTTTGCTCCACGTTAAAAGAGGTTGCAGAATCATGCTGTGCAGTTGTATCTCATGTCATATATTCAATTTCAAAGTATTGGTGTACATTATTAATTCTGCAGTTGAAACTGCAATGTTACTTTATTTTGCTACTGTACATTGTTGTCAACTCACAGAATCATGTTGGAATTGGATAATCCGTCAAGAAGTTGAACAGAAAGTTTTGCAACGAGAAAAAGGCCGTGGGGTGTGTGTGCCAAACGTTGAAGAGAAGCAGAGTACTTAAGGAACATTGTCTGTTCAAGCCCAAAAATGATATCTTATATTAATTTTAAAATCCAGTAATTGTCAAAATGTTTTTTCATTCAGATCATACTCCATATGGCATCGAAGACAATCGGTGTCATCCAAGGTGTCCGATTCAAAAAAGAGTAGTTCATAAGTGAGGTAATCTCTTGAAAGTAGTTGAAACTTAAATACCCTTCTCATAAATTAATTTGAAATCTCAAAATATTAAGATATCAGTTCTTTATTAATCCTTTACCGTCTTGAAATTCTTCGGATGTAGATCGAATTGCTAATGGAGAAGCCACTAACACTTTTTTTCTCCTCATTTTGTTTGATATATGCTGAGTTGTCTCATAGTATCTTTAATCAAGAAACAGCATCTTAACAAAGAATTGTACTCCAACATTTGAAATCCGGAATTTGATAAATATAAATACACGCAAGTGTTCATCTACAATCATGAGACTCGAAGACTTCTGGATTTCTGTTATTTACGCAGCTCCCTGAGATTACACTGGTTTGCAGTTTGCTGAGTTATTGGGTTATAGAAGACCTCATAGGCTCATAGCTGGTGTTATTCTTGATAACAATGTATCAAGATTTCTATTTTTTTTTATTGTTGCATTACGGCATATATATAGGTTAGAGTAGTTGCTACTACCCCACGAACAGTGTCATGTAGGGGTAGAAACCCTTTGGACGAGAATAGTCTCAAAAGTTTGATCTGCTCATAAGGGTATTGCGTTTGAAATAGTATCAATCAAACCATATGTACCATGGGATCTAACGTATTGTACAAAATTAATTTCGTATTTAAAAAATAAATGGCATAGTATAGATATGATTAATTTAGTACCAATGTTGCATCTGCAGTAGCTGGAAAACATGGACGGCTAGGTTCAAAGTTTTAATTTAACCACATTCTAATTATATAGTTTGGTCTCGATTTCATTTGATTATCAGAAAATTCAAATTGGAATTTCGATACAAACATAACATGGCAACCCATGTTTCTATTTTTCAATTTCTCTTTGTCTATTTTTCAATTTCTCTATCCAATGAATGAATCGTATAATGATGCATATGTTTAGACATCCCCCTTCTCAAAATATTTGAATACAGAAATTTTACTGTTAAAAAATTAAGTAACCAGGCTTTGTAAGCAAAAAGTCAGTGTTTAAATGTATACTAGATTTCATAACCTCAAAATTGAGTTACTACTTACTACAAGATGATTTCACATGAAATAATTGTTTGAGGAGGGGGAAAAAACAGAATTGAATGAGATGAAAATGACCCATTTATCAAATTTTATGTACCGTTCAGAGTGAGTGATATGATAAGTGATAGAATGTTTAAAATATGAGATGGTTACAAATATATAGTAAGTTATATGATGTTTGAAGTGATTTTAAAACAATTGATTAATTTTATTGTTTAATATATTGACTAAAATATCCTTGAAGTGAGATTAAAATTAGATAAATATGATGAGAATCAAAACAAACATAAGACGCAAATAATTATATTTTAGTGGGACAATTTCAAAATTCAAAATCTAAAATAAAGTTCTGGTCAGAAGCCTTAAAAATAATTGAATTTGTCCATGCAAACAAATATTCATACTGGGCCAATAATAATTGACGGTATGTATTCAAAATAATTGCTATTGAAAGAGAAACATCTATTTATTGAAAAAACAAAGACAACTATTCCCACAAAAAGCAAAAGAAATGATAAATAAATATACAATTTATTGGACAAGAATCCAATCTCGTCACAACAACTAAGTCTTTAATCATTATGAATTGTGATATGTCACATGAACAACATAAATAATTAAATCGGGTCGAATACGTATACTACCCAAGTTTCAAAATTAGTTGCCCAACGAGCGGGAGCCACAAAGTGTTGTTATCATGAGGCGACGTTAATAAAAGAATTAAATAATTTGGGGGGCTATAATAAATATTGAAGGTACTCCAAAGAGCAAGAGGCCCGCAGAGTATTCAATATTGCCATATCGGGTTTCAGTCTATGATTAGATTCGAAGCATTGTCGGGTCCATCAAGAAAAACGACAATGTTCTTTGTTGTCTCCCCCAACTTTAATTATTATAAAACTTAATAATTAATGGTATGATAAACTTAAAATACGTCCATGAAATGATATGAAAAATATAATATTTGGAACAAAAGCGAAAAGATAGTTTGGTCAATATCTCAAACCCATAAACGGAATTATCACTAAAAAAACACTTTAATATTCATGTACGACCTCAACTTCTAATCCCGTGATTAATGCATTAATCATCTCTATTATTACATACTTTCATCACATTGAGGAAATTTTCATACATGTTGTAATAACAATGGCATGTTATCTATAAAAAAATTTGGCATAGTTCCTCTTAATGTCCAACTCTCCAGCCCAATTCAACTAGCATAAGTATACATTTTACAATGCACCAATCATATTATCAATTCATCATGCAATTATATTCTCAATTAATTGCAGGCAAATCATAAATGAAAAGAGGAATCTCCTTTTTATACATGATACAGATATTCAGAATGCTCACACACGAGCCCTTAATAAATGAATATGTATCTACATGTATAGTCTTGTCGTATGTACCAACCTTAATACCTCAGTCCTGGAAGTATTCTCAGTCAATAGCTCGAACTCCTTTCCAGAACCAATGCCATACCTGCTTTACCTGTTCCAACAGGAACAGCCCCTACATGGGGTGAGCATAACAATAATATAATCACAATATCAACACAAACACGAATAACAGTTTTACAGAACACAATGCTGTAAATTAAAAGAATACTTCATGAGTACACAATGTCCATAAGAAATATCATGCGTTATTCTTGTTCTCACAATACCACATCATCAACCCAAATCAATAATCACAATTGCCAATCACATAATCGATAATAATCCATAATCGACAATAAGTTAAGTCATTACAGTAATGATTTATTGTAATCACAAGTTTTTGATTACCTATTTACATATTAAATCTCCAAATCACACATCGCTAACACAATAATGTCAGTATCATAAATCGTTGCACGCTTACTAGCGGCATCACCATAAACCCTCACACGTTCAAAGCACCCCAGACTCCAGATTACCTATTTACATAAGCACCCCAGACTCCAGATCCCACTATCAGCACAATTCCAAGGTTTAACACCTCAATGAGAATAAATCTTTACATCTGGATCCAACGACCTCGATATCGGATTAAAATATCCGGGAGTCTCAACACCATAATCATCTCATAATTACCATACTTAAAATACATCAAGGCTTATAATCACTCCGGGGTTTAACACAATAATTTCTGGACATCACATAACTACCAAACAACAAAAATCAAACACAAACACGAACAACAAAATAATGTAAATTTTATCACTTTCAAAAATTAATATTACGAAAAAGAATTACCTTAGTTTCCAAAAATGATAAACAACTAGACTCCACAAACCACAACAACTTAAGAAATTATGGAAAAAAGATGGAAGAATATTGAGAAATTTGGGGAGGATTGTCGCCTGAAATTTGAGAAGAGAAAGAAGAAGAAAAGGAAAGGAGAAGAAAGAAGGAGACGGGTGGCCGAATTAATGTATTATTGAAGGCCCCATCCATATGGGGCCTTCAAATAATATTTTTTTTTTAAAAAATCTGAAGTCGTCATATCAGATGACACCTTTAGATAAAATCGCCACTACAAATGGCGCATTCGATTATTTTAATAAACTTCTCCACAATCCTTTATTTTGTTAAATATATATTTTTTCGATTATATTATTAAAAAACCCCAGCTTAGATATCATATAGATATTTATTTATACACTAAAAAATTAAAAAAATCATGTAAAATAAACTTGATCATATAAAAATTAAATCTTTGCGTTTTGGGCATTTACTGAAAAATAAAAAATCAATTAAGTAATAAACTTAAAACTTACTTATTATATTTTTTGATGTAAAATTACTTACTTAACTTTTGGATTCTAGCAAATAAGTTTTGATTGCTAGAACTACTAATCCATATAATCAATCTTGAAACATAATTGTTTTAAATAATTTTTTATAATATTTAGATTGGAAAAATTTCTAAATACAGATGCAGCTGAACAAATATATTGAATAATATTCCGTATGCTATGAAACAATTGAGAAAACAATAATGTTCTTTTGTTACATTTAGTATTTCAATTGAGTTATTAATTTCTAAATTTATAACTTTTATAAAACTTTTAACAATAAAAATAAATCTAAATCACCAGTATCCAAATACACAATACTTTTTTTTCCCAAATCACAATTAATATAAAAAATTAATATGTCAAGACCAAATAAAAATTAAATATATTATAAGATTTTGAAAATAATACAAATCTAGCATGCATTAATAAACTTAAGAATCGGGGGCTGAAACAAATATTTTAGTATCTTTACCGCTTGAGCCGCTCATGTGGTGTTATTCATTGCTAGCATATGTGCACAACCCCAATACTAGATTCAAGGGTTAAAAATTTATTTGGGTATATGGGATCAACACAAATATATGGACCTCATATACCCAAATCAATTCTGCATCATTAGATCTTTTGTTCGGATAGTGCCCCTATACTAGCATCTCATTTCCCGCCCATATGTTGTATAGAATGATCTCTTTCATGGTGCAAAATACCAAAACCCCATTACTACCCAAGTGCAGTGGCTACCATATCAAATTATGACTTAAAACACATTTATGCATTTTTTGAGGCACAAATTACATATTATGCATTCAATTCTATCTTAAAACTTTTCTATCAGTTTATTAAAATCAGGTTTATGTTTTTTTATGAGGTTGAAAGTGAGAGCGTTGAAAAATCCCGACATATATTCGATTTCTATTTCCATTTTGAAACTCAAATTCCCTTCACAGATCTCAGCGCTCCTCTGTAGACTATTTCAAATCTTTTACAATTTTCAAATATATAAAATATGTATTTATATATAAAAGCTTTTCAAAAAGCTGGTTTTAAGAACTCAATTGAGACGAGTTTGCATTAATCTTGCTTAATTTTACAATCTTGAGTTACCTCACACTCTGTTTGTCGAGAAATGTTGTTGTGTTGTGGATAAGCTCGGAGTTTTCAGCTTGTTTCTATTTTATGGGATCGGTTTTTTTTGTAGTTTATTTGTTTTTCCCTCGTTTTAGCGTGAAATTTGTGTTTGATTCGTGGTGACGCGATCTTCAAATTCGAAGCTTGTGACCGTAATATTGAAGTTTTTGGGATTTTTATACGAGTTTGGGTTTTATGCTCTTGTTTTTTAGCAATGTCACCTTAGACGTTGTCCGAAATCTGCTCTAAAAAGAAGATTAATTGCAAAATCTGTGGTTGGATTCGCAGTTTTTTTGGTGGAAATATGTTGTCCATATCAGAAAATTCAATGTCTCGGAGTCGGAGCTCTTTGGAGCAAATGTTGGATTTTCTCCAGCGAAGAGACGAGAATGAGAAGCCCAAGGACTTGCCTCCAGCACTTCCTGTCCGCCCCAAGCTCGCCTCTCGGGCAAGGCTTCCTTCCGCCAAGCGGCAGCTGCCAACGGTCATCAAAAGTGGGGAAGCTGAACTACATTTGAGTCCATCTTATAGTAATGTGAAGGAGGAAGATTTGAAAGGATTGATAAGGAATGGGTTGAATAGTTTTGGTGCTGAAAAGGTCAGAGAAATGGACGCTGGAGAACCACCCTATGTCATGGTTTCAGCTGAGAAGGAAGAACATGAGTCAAGATTGGAGGAGGAGGACAACGCCAAGCTCGTGGATTTGTCCCCTGGATCTCTCTCAGGGTTCAGGGACTTTGAGGGGGATGATAGCCTGAAATATTTAATGAAAAAGGTATTCAATCTGTTGGCCTTTATTGGTTGTTTGTTTGAGTTAATTGATATCCATATTAAAAGTTCTAGAAACGCAGATATGATTATTTTAAATGGGTTCTTGGGTCAACCGTTCTTGATTTAGTGTTTTTTGAACATGTGAATAGTGTATACATTGGTTCTGGATAGATAGAGGCATAGAGCAGAATTAGACAAGTTCATTTCATATCCTGTTTAAGCTTCTTCAAAGGTGCGATCATATGATTATTTTTAATGGGTTTTAGCCCAAAATTTATTGATTTGAAATTTTTCGAACATGTAAATTTTCTCTGTGATGATACAAAGGTTTTGAATGGATAAAACAGAAATAGACGAGACCATTTCATGGCCTGTACAAACTACTTCTTTTGAGCCACAAAATGCATAAATGAAGTTTGTAGAAACATTATACTTTCTGCTGTTTCTGGGTTAGTAATTGCATACTGTTTTTGTTACTACTGTGAAAATTTGGGATTTCTTTGACTTCTGTTAATGGCATTAGTTCAGTTTCCCAATATTAGATCTTTTCTGCAAAATGTAATTTCAATCCTTGTCTACATCTCCGACTCATAATTTGGCTATTAATGCAACTTACACTATATAGATCTGCACATTGAAAATTTTGATTAAGTAAGTTGAGCCTCTTATGATCTACATGATATTAAGGTTATGCGAGCCTTTCATCATGTGTATTTGTAGCATGACTTTCTCATTTTCTTTTCAGGAACTTCGTGTTTGGTGTCCACTGCATAATGGACTTTGGGAATTAGGGCAGACAATATCAACTTCAGCACAGAAAGCTTCTGTTGTGCTACCTGATGGAAGTGTAAGCAATATGTTGCATGATCTATTATATTGTAATTATGTTGAAGATGGACAAATGGAGTTTTTTTTTGTTATTTTGATTTTTTTATATCAACATACTTGACCCGTATGATCTACAGGTTGTGACAGTTCCCATCAGAGAGCTCTTACCTGCCAATCCAGACACTCTTGAGAGCGTGGATGAGCTTATGCAACTTATTTACTTGAACGAGCCTTCAGTTCTTCATAATCTTCATAACAGATATCGTCAAGACGTTATATACGTAAGCAACTGTATGATATACTCATTTTCCAATGAAAAAGCTCATAATGTGAACACTCTTGAAGGATTTTGTGTTTGTGTTGTATAGAGTAAAGCAGGCCCAGTTTTACTTGCTGTCAATCCATTCAAAGATGTCCAACTATATGGGAATGACATTGTTACGGCATATAAGCATAAGCTTTTGGACAGCCCTCATGTTTATGCCATAGCTGACGCAGCATACAATGCAATGATGGCAGGTGTTATGAATTACCTGAAATTATTTTGTTCAAACATTCATAAAGTTAATGTGTCACTGAGGCTTACTCTTATTTTCTCAATTGTGTATATATATATATATATATATATATATATATATATATATATATATATATCTTTTTGTGTTTTGCAGATGAAAAAGACCAATCCATCATCATAAGGTTGGTTGAAGTGTTTTTAGTGTCATTCATTAGTTTCTGCAACCAGCTTCCCTTTTGATGCTTTAATTTGTTGCCCGACTATTTACTGCCTCAATATATTAATTTCTTCGATTGTGTCATATCATACAACTTTTTCGGCATAGAAGAATTAATGGTTGTAAAATTTTAGTGGGGAGAGTGGAGCTGGAAAATCAGAAACAGCTAAGATAGCCATGAAATACTTGGCTGCACTTGATGGAGGTTGTGGTGGAATAGAGTCTGAAGTCGTGCAGACAAGCTGCATATTGGAGGCCTTTGGTAATGCTAAAACATCCATGAATGACAACTCCAGCCGATGTGTGAGTTATCTCTTTTGCTGTCATTTAAGAGGCATCTTTAATCAATTTTTAGACGTTTAATGGCATAATATATTTCATACTTGGTGCAGGGAAAGCTAATTGAAATTGACTTCAGTGCTACTGGAAAAATATGTGGTGCTAAATTGCAGACATGTAAGTATACTTCTAGTAGTCAAGTTGAACTTCGTAAAATTGGGAATATTATTTGTTGACTTCCGTTTGTCTTGTGGTTCACTGACTTGGTTTCAATACGTGTGTATGTCAAAACATCAATTTCATGAATCAATTGTGTAGTCCTACTCGATAAGGTCAGTGGCTCATTGCCTCTATTTGAAATTATAGTTGATTTCTTTGAGTTGTATTTTCATTTAATGAACTTTCTGAAACCAAATCTCATTGGAGCAGTCAAGAGTGGTTCAACAGCCCCAGGGAGAAAGATCCTACCACATCTTCTACCAGCTTTGTGCTGGAGCTCCTTCTGGCCTCCGAGGTCTGTTTTCAGCATTTATTCCGAATGATAGAGTGACTTTTTTTCCTTTTGTTTTGTAAACCACATGGGGCCACCATGCAATTTATTGGTGCTTAAGCGTGCTGTAACTTTCTTGTACCACTATTTCACGTTATATCACATGGAGAAATAGCAATCTGGCGAGATAAAGGATTTTACATTATAGGGATTGCAGAAGTACCTTTTCTTCTTCAGCTTAGCCTGTGCCAACGGTTTTCTTTTCAGATAGATTGATGTTAAAAAGTGCTCGTGACTACAAAAATCTCAATCAAAGTGATTGCTTGGAGATCCATGGTGTTGATGATGCTCAGAAGTTTCATATTCTTATGGTAATGTCTGGTGTACTATATCTATGTGTATTGGATTGACTGCCAGTATGGTTTAGTCTTCCGCACAAACCTTTAACCTGTATTATCAAATGGGGTTATATCCTGAGAGGGGAAAAGGTCTTACTGATGGTTTACGCTCCTTTAATATGAAAAATAGATTTTCAGGAACTGAGTTGCTCGCTCAAATTTTTTTTTTTAAAGATATCCCTAGCTAGTTTATCACTGATTCAATACAACGTTCATTCATTAGGGAGCTTTAAATACGGTTGGAATTAGCAAAGAAGATCAGGAACATGTCTTTGAGATGATTTCTGCGGTATTGTGGCTGGGAAATATATCATTTCATGTAGTTGACAATGAAAACCACATAGAGGTTGTTGCTGATGAAGGTGAGTTAAATGTCTTACCTCACCTTGCTTTCTTGGGCCTCCTTATTGCTCGTGTATGTTGTATATGGTTCGTTTTGGGAGAGATAAGATAGCGAGTTGCATAAGAGGAGTAAACACTTTTTTGTTTAGATGAACTTCTATTAGAAACATCAATCATGAACCTCTAGTCCGTTGACCGGATGATGTGTGATGATCTGCATCTGCATCAGCCTCAGACTAGCTTGTTGATATAATCTTCTTCTACGTCGGTTACTTGATTTCATCTGTAGCTTATCATTTGTTGCTTCTATTGAATGCACTTTATAGGCTTTTGTCCGCTATGCTTCAATGGTTGAAGTGAAGGGCTTTCAACTTTTTTGCATCCTGTTCTTTTCTTAAAATAAGTGATTGATCCCACACTAGTAAATTAGGGCCACATGTCTCAATGCACCTTTAATTTCTTTTATAATTTCTATTTTTTCTTTGATTCATGGCATTTTTTCATGTAAGGCTGAAAACGGGTGCCTAATTTTTTTTATATCCATTCCAAAGTGTAGATGCTTTCATTTAACGATTCAGAGTTATTTTCGTTTATCTGCTGCAGCTGTTATCAATGCCGCTAGCTTGATAGGCTGCAGTGCGTGGGACCTAATGCATGCTTTGTCGTCCTGTAGAATACAAGATGGAAATGAAGAACTCACCAAGAGACTGACAGTACAAAAGGTTTAAAAAAAAACTCATGTTTGTTCTTCAAAGATTTGTTGTTTCTTGATCTCACAACCATGCAAAGTTGCACCAAAGTTTCTTGCCAATCCCCTGGCACATGCATGTGTACTTTGAGAAAAGATGTGTTTGCTTCAATAACTCAACTACCAATCCATATTGATACAATAGAAACTAAGTTTTGGTTTCGATTTAGGCAAGAGATACAAGAGATGCACTGGCAAAATTCATCTATGCAAGCTTGTTTGATTGGCTTGTAGAAGAGATCAATTCTGCACTTGCTGTGCGCAAACAGCACACTGGGAAATCCATAAGCATTCTAGATATTCATGGGTTTGAATTGTTCAATGTAAAAATGGGTTAAGTTTTGTTGGTTCTAAAATTATCATGTACCCACCCATATTTCACTCCTGTTTATTCTTCTTCTGTTTTGCTCCAGAAAAATAGCTTTGAACAGTTTTGCATAAATTATGCTCATGAGAGGCTCCAGCACCATTTTAATCGTCATCTCTTCAAACTTGTGCAAGAGGTAAGTGACGTATATGTTACTGTAGTGTGGAATAAGGCATGATATCATTGGTTCGTTGCATCCTTTAACCTGTCTGCTTCCAAGAAATTGAACCACGTCGTTGCTGTTATCAATTGATCTGATAACCTGCTAAAACACTGGGCCTCCCTATCTGGTGAAATAGTAAATCTGAGGCAGATTACAGTGTTTGCAATTTTATCATGTATGACTTATCTGCATGATCAAGAATTTACCCGCACCCAAATATTTTTGTGCAGTTTCAGATTCCAATACCTGTTTTACACGACATTTTGATAGAAAAATTATTGTCAAATTCTGTTCGCATGAATTTGGGGGATTGATTAATGATTAATTTTGTTGCTTGAGTTCATGCTTTTTGACTTTTGGGTGAAACATAAATCATTATTTGGTTTTATTTTTAATGCTGTAAAATTGCTTTAGATGCTCTTCCAATTTAAATTTCCTTTAATATGTGCACGTGTGAACATGGAAGAGCAGTGTTGATGTGCTATTATGTGTGCAAGGTAGCACTCCTTAACTTTCAGTAGCTTGTTGATTTTCAGTCGAATCTGTTTGGAAGATTCCTGAAATATTTTTAGTTCTCCAAATGAATTCATAATGATGACACGATCTTTACTCCAGGAGTATGCGGTAGATGGAATTGATTGGACAAAAGTAGATTTTGAAGACAACCAAGACTGTTTAGATCTATTTGAGAAGGTATTACTTTTCCCATGCATTGTGTGCATGGGAGTCTGTACCAGGATTTTTTATATCTTTTTTATATTTTTATCCTTTTGGTTTTCTTCTTTCTTTTAGGAGTCCCTTTTCTGATGCATTCATGATTTTGCATGATTAATCTAAATATGTGTTTATATAGTGGGGTCCCTGTGAGGCTGTGAATCGTGTCTAGGTCAAATCAAATTGTTGGTAGAGATTTTTAGCATACATTTTCTTACTTCCAAATTCATGTGTGTTCTCTGGTTAAATCTTTTAGCTTTATGTATAACTGTAATAGAATTGTAGGCAGATGCACGACTGCAAGAAAGTGGAAGGCTGTTGCTCCAGTATAGTGTAATTCTTTTTTTTTTTTTTTTTTTTGATCAGGCAAATAATTTTATTAAAAAGAGTACTAGGAGTACTCCAAAATTTACAACAAAAGTTAAGAAAAACAAATAAAAAGTATTACATCCATCAAACTATCAAAAATCTAATTCATCAAAACAAAACATCGGCTCCCTAATCCAATCAGTCAGTGAATAAGAGAATTCTGAGATTTTTAATCCAAAACCAACTCCGAAATCGGATTAATTCCAAACTATCATCACTCCCCTCCTCAGTAGATCTGAAAACTATTTTGTTTCTTGCCAACCATATTGTCCATATAACCGTCTGCCAAATTATCATCCATTCTTTAAGTCCCCTTTTCTGATTCCATAATCCAATATGGTGGTTCAAGTGAGTTTGAGTTTCCTGATGAAGCACCACTGTGAAACCGAGCCATTTGTAACATTGCATCCATATCATATAAGATTCCCCACACTCGAAAAACAAATGCATTGTTGATTCCTCGGCAGATTTGCAAAAAACACATAGATTGAACGGATCACCCGTTAGAATGTTCCTTTTCCTCAGGTTGACTTTTGTTGGAACGCGATCTCGCAAAATCCTCCATATCAAAGTAATCACTCTGTTCGGGGCAAAACTCTTCCAAATTTGCTCAAAAGCTTCCGTCATCACCACAGTAGGAAGATCTAGGGATACCGATTCTTGCAGTAAGGAGTAAGCCGAAGCTACCGTGAAGTGTTTAGAGATATCATGACGCCACTCCCAGCCATCCTCCTTGTCCTGGATCCTGGTAACCCTGTTAATGCAGTCCAAAAAATCCTTAAATATCTCTTCCTCTCTCAAGAACAAACCCCGACGCCAATCCCAAACCCACTGCCAAACACCCTCCTCCAAAATCCCATCTGACTGACTGATAATCCATGAGATCTAGCTATCGAAGCTAGTCTAGGAAATTGCATTCTTAGGCTATCCGTGCCCACCCAAACATCTTTCCAAAAGTTCGTGTTAAAACCGTTGCCCACAATTTTAACCATACCTTGAACAAACCACTTATTATTGGCATTAAATAATGTCTTCCTAATATCACTCCACCAAAAAGAATGAAATTTTTTGTCCCTTGGAGACTCAGATATCAATCCCTCCCAAGAAATAGGACCGTATTTTGAATTGATGATTCTGTACCATAATGAAGCAGATCCTCTTAAGATATCCCAACCCCATTTACCCAGAAGAGACGTATTGAATTGATCTAAATTTCTTACTCCCAAACCACCTTTAGATCTTGATTTACAGACATCATTCCATTTCACCCATGCGATCTTCCTGATCCCCTCCTTGCCCCCCCAAAGAAAAGCAGTTTGTAATGCTTTTAATTTTGTCAGTATAGACTTCGGGGCACGGAAGAAAGTGAAATGATAAATCGGCATTGAAGAGAGCACAGCATTGAGTAGAATCATTCTGCCCCCAAGAGATAAACTTTTATCCTCCCAAACAGCCAACCTCTTTCTGAATTTGTCTACCACCGGTTCCCATATAATACTTCTTCTCGAATTCATCCCAATAGGCAGACCAAGGTATTTGAATGGTGTGTTCCCCACATGACAGTTAAGGAATTTAGCCAAATCTTCTATGATTCTGTCATCCACGTTAACTCCAATAAGCTTGCTTTTGTGAAAATTTATTTTGAGGCCTGAAATCAATTCATAATTTCTCAAAATAGCCTTGAAAGATACTGCGTTCTCCTTCGTCGCATCGCCCACTAATAATGTATCATCCGCATACTGAAGATGTGAGATCGGGACTTCATCTCTTCCAACTTTAATCGGTGAAATTAGGTTCAAATTGACTGCCTTGGCTATCATTCTGCTCATAGCTTCAGCAACTAGAACAAACAGGAATGGGGATAGAGGATCGCCCTGGCGGAGTCCTCGCTGTAGATCAAATTCCGACATCGGACTCCCATTAATCAAAATAGAGGCTTTAGCAGTCGAAACGCATTCCATGATCCATCCTCTCCATTTAACATCGAAGTTCATTATTTCCATCACCTGATCCAGAAACCTCCAATTAACCGAGTCGTAAGCTTTCTCAAAATCCACCTTGAAGATCATTCCTGTGCCATTCTTTTTTTTTAATTCATCAATTAATTCACTGATCACCAGCACTCCATCTAGGATATGTCTGTTCCCCACAAATGCTGATTGTGATTCTGAGATGATCTTATCTAGCACCCTGCTAAGTCTGGCAGCCAGTAGTTTCGCCAAGACTTTATAGACACACCCAATTAGAGCGATAGGCCGAAATTCCCCAATATCAATTGGATTATCTTTCTTAGGTATTAATACCAAGAAAGAAGGATTGATTCCTCTAACAAGCTTCCCGTACTTATAAAAATCATCAAAAAAGCTCACGAAGTCATCTTTTAAAATGTGCCAGAATTTTTTGATAAATCCCATATTGTACCCGTCCGGACCTGGACTCTTAGAACTATCACAATTCCATACAGCCCCTTTGATCTCTTCTTCTGAAAATTTCGCTGTCAAAAGAAGATTGTCTGATTCCCCCACTCGATGGAATTCAATATCGTGAATCTTTGGGCGATCCCAAACTTCCTGGCTGAATAAATTCAGGAAGTGGTTCCGAATTCCCTCCTTGATCTCCTGCACCGTATCAGTCCATTGACCATCAACATTCAACCCCACAATTTCGTTCCTCTTCCTTCTGCGATTAACAAACTTATGAAAAAAGCATGAATTTACATCCCCGTTTTGTATCCATCGGATTCTCGCTTTTTGGAATAACAGAGTGTCTTTCATTCGGATCTGATTTCTAAGATTATTGAATTCCAGCCTATGTGAGTTCGCCTCATTTTCTGTTAAATCCCTTTGATCCAAAATCATATCCCATTCTTGAATTTTCTCTTTAATAGTATGGATATTGTTCTCTAAACTTCCAAATACCTCTTTATTCCATGTCTTAAGGCTGTTTTTCAACAATTTCAGTTTTTCTTTCAGTTTGAAGCCACCCCAGCCATGCACAGAGAAGGTTTGCCATTCCTTTTCTACAAAAGTCTTAAACTCAGAATGATCGAACCAAGAATCGATCACTCTGAATGGTTTCGGTCCCCAATCTACCGAGTGATTTTTTAGCATAATTGCACAATGATCAGAAAAAGTTCTTGCAAGTCCCCATTGATTCAGATTTGGCCATTCTCGATACCAATTGTCTGAAATAAGGAATCTATCCAATCGACTCATACAAGTGCCATCCGGTCTATACCAAGTATACTTCCTCCCAATCAATGGTAAATCCATGAGGCCCGAGCGGTTGATGAAATCATCGAATTCTGAATTTTCTCTGCTATGAAAGATTATATTGCGACCTCTCCTTTCATTTCTAGATCTAATGGCATTAAAATCACCGCAAACACACCATCTAGCCTCCAACTCCCCATTGAGTCTGAAAAGTATCTTTTCCCATAGTTCCCTTTTTAATGTGGTATCACTAGATGAGTAAACATTAATAATGTTGCACTTTGTTTTTTCTTTACCCCATAAACTTTCGACCCCCAATAAGCCATCCTCACCCCAGCAGCTTGTCATTTCAAATGCACTTTGGCGCCAGATACAAAGCAATCCCCCAGCTGCACCCATTGCTCCTTTAAAGACCCAATCAAATTCTTCAACACGCCAAATAGTTTTGCAAAATTCCTTAGTTATTAGATCCAGTTTGGTTTCTTGCAAGCAAAGAAAATCAATGTTTTCCTTCAACACCAGTGAACGCAACTCCCTTTTTTTCCCCCTGCCCCCGAAGCCTCTAACATTAAAACTCACTAGCTTCATTGGATAACCTCGACATCCCCAACCTCTGACTTTCTCATTTCTGCTTCTCCAAAAGCTTGCACGTCCCTTTTTTCCATTTCCATTAGTCTTTGGATGATTTCTTTATCATTCCCTGTGCCTATTATCCCAATTCGTTTTCCAATGTTCCATAACTCCTTTGCCTCCCTAAGTTGGTCCTGATCTTTTGACATATAATCAGAAAGGGATGTTGTTTGCATACCTCGACAGAGAATAGAAGTGGGATGTGGTTCTGAAAATTTCCTCCGTCTCTGATATGTGTTTACGAATCGGAGGGTATCTTCCTCTTGCTTCTTCTCAAACGTTGGTGTCCTGATTTGAAGAACATCATTTACCAGGTGTTCTGTCATTATCTTTTGTTTGCTCTGCTTCCAGGGACTCAACCCGATTACCTGCTGGAGCTTCCTCAGATTTATTACTGAATTCTTGTAGCCCCAAATTCAAAGCCATATCCTTAACTTCCCTGTCTGCTTCCAGTTTAAACAAGTTCGATTTTTGTTCATTCAGCGCTATGTCTTTTTCTGTTCCCATTACATCTTCTGGCCATATCGTTTCCTGAATCACTTCATTCGATGAAAAAGATTGAGACGAAGGAGAATTTGGTGATTCCCATGTATGATGAAAACGGCCCTTTCGATGGCTTACCTCTTCCTCAGGCTCTCGAATATTGCGATTACTGAGATCCTCCATTACTCTAATATCAACCTCAGAACCATCAATATTGATTCTAATTACTTTGTTGATGAATGCCAAAGTATGTGTCGATATTAAGAATCTTCCGCAATCCATTCTTTCTTTATTTAGAGTTTCCTCACTCACTGTCAGCAACTTACCCATAGTCCCAGCCAACCAACTGAAGAATATTAGGTTCCATGCGTGGGCTGGCACACCCTTGCAGTTTACCCAAACTTCCCTAGGATAAGTGTTCATTGACTTGCTCCAAATAAACATCTCAGTAAACCACATTCCCAACCAGTCATTTGTCTCTGTTAATAGATCCAGCAGAAGTTGCTTGTTTTCTGCATAGATAATAAAACCATAGGTCCACCGAGCGGTATAATCCGACCATTACCATATCCATTAAGAGTGAAGTCTTGCTGAGCACTCAATCGGTCCTCCGGTTTATGAAGTTTTCCCACGATGCAACCCTCTATCCATTCCCTTTCTTCTTTCCTTGTATTGAAATGCAAGACCGCTCCCTTTGTAGAAGCAATATTTAACTTATTGCTATCCTTGGAAATGTTGTTGTCTTGTATGACATCCGCATAAGATTTACCATTCAGAATGCCCATTTTTCCTTCAGGTATCAGTTTAGGATCCCTTTGAATATGGGCCAACTTTGATGATCTATCAAATCTTGCTATATTGGCTCTTATTTTGAATGACCCAATCCATATTTGATTCAAGTCAGCCTCCATTCGAGTGACATCGCCACACCCTTAAATCTAACAATCCAAATTTTTTCCTCGGATATCACGCTTCGAAGGTATAAATACTTCACGGACATCTCCCAATTTTTTGAACGTCTTGAACATTTCCGAAGAGTGCCATTCCTCGGGAAAGTTAGTGAAGAAGAAAGGGGTGGTGTCTTCATGTAAACGCCTCTGAAATTCCGGTATACTGCGTTGATTTTTGATTGGATGCGTCGTCTGCATGGGCTTGCTGCTGATGCCTATGCCGTGCTCGAGCGATGAGACATGGTGGCTAGGGTAGGCTCTCTCTCTCTCGGAATGGGTTGGGAAGTGCGGATTGGGATAAGGTCGCGGCTGGAAATCGCGTAACTTAGGGTTAGGGTTAGGGTAAATTTTTGCCTTACCTCTCAAATTTTCTCTCACTAGGGCTAAGCGCTCCATTGAATACCTGTATAGTGTAATTCTTGTAGCCCCAAATTCAAAGCCATATCCTTAACTTCCCTGTCTGCTTCCAGTTTAAACAAGTTCGATTTTTGTTCATTCAGCGCTATGTCTTTTTCTGTTCCCATTACATCTTCTGGCCATATCGTTTCCTGAATCACTTCATTCGATGAAAAAGATTGAGACGAAGGAGAATTTGGTGATTCCCATGTATGATGAAAACGGCCCTTTCGATGGCTTACCTCTTCCTCAGGCTCTCGAATATTGCGATTACTGAGATCCTCCATTACTCTAATATCAACCTCAGAACCATCAATATTGATTCTAATTACTTTGTTGATGAATGCCAAAGTATGTGTCGATATTAAGAATCTTCCGCAATCCATTCTTTCTTTATTTAGAGTTTCCTCACTCACTGTCAGCAACTTACCCATAGTCCCAGCCAACCAACTGAAGAATATTAGGTTCCATGCGTGGGCTGGCACACCCTTGCAGTTTACCCAAACTTCCCTAGGATAAGTGTTCATTGACTTGCTCCAAATAAACATCTCAGTAAACCACATTCCCAACCAGTCATTTGTCTCTGTTAATAGATCCAGCAGAAGTTGCTTGTTTTCTGCATAGATAATAAAACCATAGGTCCACCGAGCGGTATAATCCGACCATTACCATATCCATTAAGAGTGAAGTCTTGCTGAGCACTCAATCGGTCCTCCGGTTTATGAAGTTTTCCCACGATGCAACCCTCTATCCATTCCCTTTCTTCTTTCCTTGTATTGAAATGCAAGACCGCTCCCTTTGTAGAAGCAATATTTAACTTATTGCTATCCTTGGAAATGTTGTTGTCTTGTATGACATCCGCATAAGATTTACCATTCAGAATGCCCATTTTTCCTTCAGGTATCAGTTTAGGATCCCTTTGAATATGGGCCAACTTTGATGATCTATCAAATCTTGCTATATTGGCTCTTATTTTGAATGACCCAATCCATATTTGATTCAAGTCAGCCTCCATTCGAGTGACATCCGCCACACCCTTAAATCTAACAATCCAAATTTTTTCCTCGGATATCACGCTTCGAAGGTATAAATACTTCACGGACATCTCCCAATTTTTTGAACGTCTTGAACATTTCCGAAGAGTGCCATTCCTCGGGAAAGTTAGTGAAGAAGAAAGGGGTGGTGTCTTCATGTAAACGCCTCTGAAATTCCGGTATACTGCGTTGATTTTTGATTGGATGCGTCGTCTGCATGGGCTTGTTGCTGATGCCTATGCCGTGCTCGAGCGATGAGACATGGTGGCTAGGGTAGGCTCTCTCTCTCTCGGAATGGGTTGGGAAGTGCGGATTGGGATAAGGTCGCGGCTGGAAATCGCGTAACTTAGGGTTAGGGTTAGGGTAAATTTTTGCCTTACCTCTCAAATTTTCTCTCACTAGGGCTAAGCGCTCCATTGAATACCTGTATAGTGTAATTCTTTTTGTTTGCTTTGTAACAGGAGAGGCTTTGTGGGATAGTATCTTTATTGGATGAAGAATCAAATTTCCCTAATGCCACAGATTTGACTTTTGCTTCGAAGCTTAACCAGCACTTAAATACTCATAATTGCTTTAAAGGAGAGAGAGATGGAGCATTCAGTGTCTACCATTCTTCTGGAGAGGTTAGTTTTGCATAAGGTTGTGCCTTTGTGGAGTCTGAACTCCTGGCAGAACTGTAGCTATATCTGCAGAAGTGGAAAATTGAAGCATAACTGTGGAAATTTTATTTTCCGTCTTTTAAACAATTTATCTCTCTATTGGAGTGCCTTTTACTGTTGATCCGTCTGATTGTCATTCTTATAAGTTGTTTTGCTTTTTTCTGTTTTCCCAAAAACATTACCTCTCGATTATTCTATGATAAATGATAGTTATTATTGTCGGAGAATGTTGTTCATTTGAAGAGCAGCTAACAAGCATATGATTTTATATAATACTCCTGTATATTGACACTGGGTTATTCGGTTTCTTGCGAGTTTTCCCAACTTATTGATGTAGGCAGTAGAGTTCCAGTGTCTTTGGACTTCTGTTTTATCTAATTATCTGCTTCAAATTAAAAGGACCTGGTCTTTACAGCAACAAATGGGAGTTTCATGTATTAATCTGAAGTATGCAGTAAAGGGATTCTGTTTCCAACTTAATTTGAATGGTTGACATGTTGTATAACATGCGTTGCATTCCTGCCATTTACTTCTTGTGCTGTGGATGCTTCCTTCTACTGGTGTCGAGGATGACCACCTAACATGGATATTTTAAAATGGCAATGTTTTTGTCCATGAATTGCGTTTTTGTATTTATCTCTCTGTTAAATGATTTCAAACTTCTTAGCTGAAATTAAATTTTGCGTTTAGGTGCTTTATGACTCAGATGGATTCTTGGAAAAGAACAGAGATCAATTGCAATTTGATATCATTCAATTACTCTCATCATGCACCAGTCGACTTCCTCAGTTATTTGCATCTGTAATGCTTAAACAATCCCAGTTAGCTTGCAAAAGGCAAAGTGTAGCCACAAAATTCAAGGTGTGGCTTTTTACCCCATTCTAACCCCATTCATCACTTGACGCACTTGTGCCTAAAGAATAAAAAGTCAGAAACAACTGGATAACTTCAACCTTCGGCAGATAAAAAACTGCTGAATTTGTTGAACTGATTCTTCTTGTGACATAATCTGTACAACGCCACACTTTATTGTAACTCCATTCATCACTTGACGCACTTGTCCCATTCTAACCCCATTCAAGAATTTTTTTGACTCTCTTTCATGATTGCAGGGTCAGCTATATAAATTAATGCAGCATCTTGAAAGCACAACGCCACACTTTATTTGTTGCATAAAACCAAATAGTAAGCAGCTTGGTGGTGAGTTTGAAAAAGATTTTGTGCTCAGGCAGCTTAGATGCTATGGGGTTCTAGCAGGGGTTAGGATTTCAAGATCAGGTTACCCCACTAGAATGTCACATCAAGAATTTGCAAGGAGGTATAATTTGGCTATGTTTATTTATTTATTTATTTTGTTTTTATCAGACAAAATAATATAAAAGGAGTATGAGAAATACCCAAAAAGTTACAAATTTAAAAATAAAGCAGTACAAAAGACACATAACACTGAAAAGCTAATAAGCAAACATTCGGTTCTCTAGACCTATCTAAAAACGAAAAAGTCGGGTTCTGTCTACTTCTGCTCTTAATCCAAAGCCAACTTCTCTACTTAATGAAATCCAACTTTTCCTCATGGTCCGGTTCTCTTAAGATTTTTCTATTCCTGTCTAATCATATCATCCATATCGCTGCTAGCCATATTGTTAACCAGCCCTTCCTTCCTTTTCGATGACACAACAAACCTTTGTGTTGAATAAGATGACGATTTGCTTCCTTATGAACGACAACTTGGTTGTATTGATATTTTCAAATCTGCTGGCTGGCTTTCAGGTATGGGTTCCTGCTTCCAGAAAATAATGTATGTAAAGATCCTTTAACCACATCAGTTGCCATTCTGCAGCAGTTTGATATCCTCCCAGAGATGTACCAAGTCGGTTTCACAAAACTGTACTTCCGTGCAGGACAGGTGTGTTAGTATGTTTTTGTTAGGTCAGTTTCTAACTTTGCTTTTTTATGCTGTTCTTTGATATTCCTTGAAAAGTTGGAACTTGATCTGGATCCTATGGTTCTGGATGAGTATCAATAAGTAACCGGGTTAGGAGAAACAGCATTGCGGAAGTTTTGGCTTGAATAAAGTAATTGTAGGATCCCAACTCCTAATCATGTCATTAGTGCATTAACATGGTCATTTGTGTATACAATTATAGTATCAGGGATTTTTCACTATATGCCTCGCACTTATGCCATGACTTCTATAAAAAATTTCAATAGAAGTCCCCAAACATGAAATACAAATCACATACGTATACAATTCGTAATGCACTAATATGTTCTCAATTCATTAAGCAATTTCTTCATTAAGCAATTTCCTCTCAATTAAATTGCATGCTACACACAATGAAAAGAGAACCTCAAGATATTTATACAATCTATATACACTTATCAAAATGCTCACAGACGAGCATTTAACAAATACGTGTGTATGTATCTGTATAAAACGAAATGCTCTACACCAAAAACTGGTACCTCACTCCTGGAAGCATCCTCGTTCAATATCGTACCTGTTATACCTGTTTCAACCGAAACAACCCCCACACACGTTGAACATACCAATAACATGATCACAATATCAACACATATAACAACTAATAATTTACAAAATGTAAATGTTGTAATGTAAGAAAATACTCCCTGATTATACCATGGCTATGTGGGATCTCCCACGTTGTTCCTGTTTTCACAATATCTCAAAATCATCATCTCCAAAATCGATAATAATCCATAATCGATAAAGAATTTAATCATTCCAACAATGATTTACTATAATCACATGCATTTCGATTATTAATTTTCACATTAAATCACATAATATCACATCGCCGCTGTTAAGCGCGTGACACTCAAAATCATCGCACGCTCAACAACGGAATCACCATAAAACATCGCACGCTCAATAGCGGCATCAATATTACCAATTGCACGCTCATCCTTATTACTCATTGCACGTTCAATAGCGACATCGCATATACAATCACCCATTCATAGGTGCTCTCGAAACCATTAACACATAAATCAACAATTATGACAACAATCATAGCCTACACAGCTCGTAAGTCTTTATTTATTAATTTAAACATAACAAGAATATATTATTCGTTTAAGCACGAAAATAATATACTTTCATATTCTCGTACGCCACACCTACCTTAAGATTGATGACATGATTTGTACATCTTCCATAACCGGAGGCCCAGACAATATCCAACAATTAGCTTGAAAATCCATCCAGAATCGAGCCCTCCATCGATTTTTCTTCAAGGGTGAAAAACAAAGAGAGGGGGAGAAGGCCTGAGTGAGGAGAGAGAGGGAAGCGAGTGAAATGTTTGAATACCGAGTCAACTTGATATTTATAGTATCAAGACTTCAAAAACCCGAGTCTCAATTACTCGTACCAAAACACTTAATAAAATAAGTGGTCAATTAAATTATCTCCAACTCGCTCAAACACGTCCCAAAATCTCAGTCCAAAATATCCCAACCTCGAAATCCCATTACCAATATGATTCCAAGGTTCAACACACCATGATCATAAAATCTCGAATCTTGAATCCAACGAATACGTCACCAGGTATTAATCCACTAGAATCTCAGTTCCCCCAATTATTCCATAATTATTGCTCAACTCTAAAATTGCCTCTTTATTAATAACTCCATGGTAATTAAATTTCTGGCATCACAGTAATCAATGTTGATAGTTGATGCATTTCTTTTATATTTTACGGTTAGTTTCAGAAGTTTTGTAAGTAAACGCCAAATCAAAGGACAATTGAATCTGGTTTAACTTTCATCTAGCCAATTCAGACGATTCCACTATTTTCTGGAATTTTGCATCTGTTGCCAAATTTTCCTGAAGATTTCTTGCACGATGTTAGAAGATCTCCCAGATTAATATGCCTCGTAATCTGTCTACGGTGTACAACAGATTGGTGCCTTGGAAGAAGTTAGAAAGCAAGCATTGCAGGGTTCTCTTGAGGTGCAGAAGTGCTCCAGCAGTCATCGCACTTTTCAAAATTTCCTTGAATTGAAGCAAGGAGTAACCATATTGCAATCATGTGAGATTTTCTTTTATTGTATCCTTCATCATCAATTCAATCAACTCCATTCGAAGATTTTAGAGAGAATAATACTTTTCTTCTCTGGTGATATATTTGAACTAATGCCCCAATCAGATTTCTCTCTCTGTTTTTATGGAGAGGTTGTATATAGTATATTTTAATTTTCTGACCCAGACTTCTTAATATTTGCAGTCTTTGGATCTGAATCATTGATATGTAAAATCGTAATCTTTTTTTCAGATGTTCGCGGTGAAATATCCAGAAAGGAGTATGGTTTGCTTAAGTTGAAAATGCAGGCAGTCACCAAGACGTTGGATGAGCAGCTGGTGGCGGTTTTGCAAATACAATCTGGTAAGGCTTATCTTTAAGTCCTTGTTGCAACAATGTCATAATCCTGATATTTTCTTTTCTACAGTTATTCGTGGATGGCTTGTTCGTAATCATATAAGTTGCCTTCACAATGTTAATAAACAGAAAATGTGGAATAAGGATTCTAAAGTCGAGGTACGGTGTTGCGAAATCCATAACTTGAATGTGGTTTTCGTTCTGTTTGGAACGCTTAGAAATAGGCTGTTTCTATTTTTGTTTAATCAGAAAAAAATAAATGTGTAAATATTCATGCTTGGTAGCATATGTTTCTTGATAAATTATTGGCAAAAATAAGCTAAAAAGAGAATCTGAATCCTCATGTATTTTTTTTTAAGTGGGGAGGTTTTTTTTTAAGTGGGGAAAGGCTAAATCAATTTTTTTCCGCCAAACGCTACTTGAACTCTAGTTTGCCCAAAGTAAGCATGAACTTTTATCTATCCAGCAAGGTTCGGGAGCTCAATCTGAATCCTCATATTGCTAGACCATTTTGTATTTATTATTTTTACAAGTTTAAATGCATTTTCTATTTTTCGCATTTTAGCAAATTTAACCATTTTTTACCTAGTTAATCTACTTACATATATTTTCTTCTTATATAAACATTATAATTTTATATTTGATTGTTTTTTATGATCCAATTTATTTGTTTTTAGCACGGCATTATTTACAATTGATCATATTTTTGTACATGTTTTGTGAATGCTATGATTTATTAGTTTTATGTAATTATATTTTTATATAATATGAATCTTACCATTTTTATTATCATAGCATTTGTATTATTTTTATTTAATTTAAAAGTAACATACGCAGAAACTAAATGCTACCTGTATTATTTTCAGTTATTTAGACAAATAAAAATTGTTTTGACTATTCGTCTCAAAGAAACTTGCATCTGTTTTTAGGCAAATATATTTTTAAGTTTTAAGTTTTATATTTTTTTCTCAAAAAATTAAAATGTTTTTCTTCAATAAATAGATATTGAAACAAGGAACAAAACAATATTACTCATGTACGACCCTTTCTAAATCTATCTTCCTCCTTAAAATCTTGTGAAATGGGAAGGCCGTTCTAGTCAAAATTATGTCTGTATTACCCCCCTCACCTCCTATCCATTATATTTGATTTGGATGTTCATGTGTTGCAATCAAATTATGTTTAAATTTGATCGACTGGGCAGGATCTGCCGCCAGATCGACAACCTTCGGTTGTTGAAGAACTTAAAAGGCAGGTACTGATGACAGAGATGACACTTGGACAGAAGGAAAATGAAATTGAGGTTTTGAGGGCGCAAGTACAGCAATTTGAGGTGCGGTGGTCAGAATACGATGGCAAGATGAAATCCATGGAGGAGATGTGGCAAACTCAGATTTCATCTTTACAAGTGAGTGATTTATGTTCTTTTTCTATGATCTTTAATAAATGGCAATCAACACTGTTGGTAGGAAGCATCCAGCTAAAGGCTGGCCTCAATCGCTCAGTGTAGTGTTTTTGGACTCACATATTAGCAGTGATCAATAGTTGCTTAGTTCTGTTAACGGAAAGTTGGTATTCATGTCCATCTAGGATGAAATTGTGCAAATTGCAGGCGGAGTCTTCTACTCACTTGGATGATCTACGGCTGAAATTAGGCTAATGTGGTCCGAGTGATGGAGGACTAAAACAGTTAAAACGTTGAATAAAACAAGAGAATGAAATGTATCAGCTTTGGCAGCTTTTGGCTCTGTTCTGTAGTATGTGACTGAACATTGTCAACAGTGGCTTGTAGCGTCATAACCAGTTCACCCATGGAAGAAAGGAAGCATTTAAAATAAAGGAGTTAATGACTCTCTGTATGCCCACTTACACCATGCTTTATTATTGCAGATGAATATGGCAGCAGCCAAAAAGAGTCTTAATAGCGACAACACATCAAGTCAACCTATGGGAATCCAAATTCCCGTCGGTAACAGACCCATCAAATCCTACAACAATAGTATTGAGGCGGGGGCATGTCGTGAGATGAATGGTGGGTTAAATTCAATTACTCCTCTTGTGGAGGAGTTTGAGCAAAGCAAAAAATCTTTTGAAGATGAAGCCTTAGCAATTGTGGAAGGCAAGTCTGGGCATTCCCATTCTGTAAATCCTGTTGAGGAAGTGCAGAAACTGAAACAGAGGTTTGAGGCTTGGAAAAAAGGGTACAAGGTTCAGTTAAGTAACACTGAAGCAAAAGTCCACAAGCTGCGTATCACTGAAGCTGAGAAAAATCGAAGGAAATGGTGGAGAATGGCATGTATAAATTTTTAACATCCAAATCTGAGATGCTTCTTTTCAAGACTTTTACTATTCCCCGTGTCGCTGATTGGGGATTATTTAAGTTAGACTAGGACATAGATTAGCTAATTGTATATAGCTATATATATTTTTTATTTGTGACTTTCGATGATCGAGCTGTTGAGTGTAGGATTCTGTATTTAGAACTAGTTTGTATGCTGTAATTAGCTAGACACAGGAGGAAGAGAAATATCCGTATCGTGTGGCTTGCGTCTCCTCTAAGAACGATATCCATGGCATTCAAGTGCAAGAAAAAAATTGTTGCAGCTTGTAATTCTTTTCTATTTGAGTTTTCATAAATTCCATCTTTTCTCATGAGATTAATTGATGTTTATCTTCAGCGTGTTCTCTGGCCAGGTCTTTGAGGTTGCAGAAGACAAGTTATCACCGTGCTGAATTGAATAAATCTGGTGAGGATTTTCTCCACTATTTTGGCATCAATACATTATCTTGCCAAACAGTTGGGACAAAGGTGCACATATTACACTCAATTTATGCAAATAATATCGTTCATGCATGAAATTAAATTTATGATCCTGGTGTACACTTGGTGGCATAAACCCAGGTATTGTTAGCAACAGGGTTATCGAGATGATCCAACAGATTCTCCAGGGGACCTTTGCCAGTGAAAATAGCCTGCACAAAGAATCCAAACATGGAAAACATAGCTAGTCTTCCGTTATTGATCTCCTCAACTTTGAGCTCAGCAAATGTAGCAGGATCATCGGCTAAGCCAAGAGGGTCAAAGTATTGGTCACCAGGGTAGAGTTCGTTGCCTTCTACTCCATCCAAGCCATTGATTCTGTATGCCCCATTAAAAAAACTCGGAATCCAAGTACTGCGAGAATGCTTTGGGTTGCCCAAATAATAGTCCAAGCCACCTCGGTGAAGATTTGGGATCCAGCCTTGAACCACACAGGCTCTTTGAATTCAACTTTCAGCCACTTTTGAAGAACTTCGGGGGTGATGTATCCCAGAGCTCCGAGCATGGCCCAACGACCGTGGATCACCTGGACAAAATTTTAGGTCAGGAGCAAGTTGCCAACATAAACTTACATAGTTGTGCTGTTCATGCCTCTTGAAAATGGGAGATTGGACTAATACACTATACCTCGAGGGCTCTGTTCTTAGCAAAGGCCTCAGGATCAGCTGTTAAACCAGTAGTATCCCAGCCGTAGACACCAGTGAATTCTCCAGTCAGGTATGATGGAGTCTGAGCCGAAAAGGGTCCCATGTACTTGACACGATCTGGGCCGTACCACATGTCACTGCCCTGTCAAGAATCATGAGCAAATTCATATTGTAAGTGATTAATCACTCCCTTTAATTCTCTTTTAATACTTGCATTTGCTCATATGGTTGATGTGAATTCAGAAATTCAGTTCTCTTCAAATTCCATTTTCTCGTAACTTTCTAGTGCCGGAAAAGCCGTGTATTAAAACATTTCCCATCTGAAGTATTTCATTGATTTCGAGTTTAACTTATCCATTATACACATGAGACTCGCGTGAATATTAAATGTTCGATAATCTAATGATGTAAATGTCACGGGATTGCTCGGTGTATAATATACGTTAAAGGACCTCACTCAGTTGAATTTTCTTGACTTGCTCATGCAGCACCTTCCTACACAACATGACCAACAAAAAAAAAAAAAGCGGGAAAAATTAATTCAACTGAAGTCTAATACTATTCACAGCACAATAGTTGGACACAGTAAACCTATGACACACTTTCAACAACATTATTATGCATTAGTGCAGCAAGGACAGTTTGGAATGGACAGCAGGTTGACACTGTATAGTTTGGAATTTATGTCTTGCTTACAATAATGTTATGGCCAATGGTTTAAGCCAAAAGGCAAAGGTATTGCATCTTATTTGATCAATGATTGATTTACAAATCCTAGATTGTCTATGGGCTTATAGTAATGTCCTAGGAGCGGATTCATAGTTTTATTTGTTTGTTGTATATTGTTTTGAGTTTACCTTGCAATAAAATTTTAGCCTATAAAAAAAATTACTATTCAGCAGAACCAGAATTCCCAAGATGGATTAGTGTCGTTGGCTCGTTGCGTGCCAAACAAAATCACCACCAAAAATTCGTAGCCAGGCGGCGGAACAAGACAAGTGGATACCTTAACTAAGATGTGCCAAGTCAAAAAGATCAGGTAGGCCAAAAGTATTGGCTGCGCTGCGCCTAAATATTCTTTCGGTTCCACAGTTTTAATCTTTGTTGATGTAATATTCTCCATCACATGTCATCTTCGCAACCATATGGTTAAGGAGGTGCGTTTACGCTTCCGGGTTGGCAGCATGGTTCGTAATATTGGTACCAAGAACGACACTAACCGTTCCAAGTATTTGTTTCTCCAATTATATATACTAGTGTTTCGTTGCACACGTTGCGTGCATATACGATATTTATTTTGTAAAGTGATGTGGTAATGTGGTTATCCAAATTAGCAGGGTCTTGCAGTCATTTAGCACATAATAGTAGGGGTATTTTCGGATTTGCAAAATGATCATACCACTAAGGTGCTTAGCCATTATAAGATAGTAAGATATAAACCTGATTAACTAATTGATTTTTAAATTTCTCACGGTGTAGGCTCGCGGCGGAGGAACTGGTGGGTTAAGCCATTTTAACGTACCTGTGTATATATAGTTGAACTTGTTGCATATAAATGGCTAAACGACCACCCTGTACATATATGTAGTGTTTGCTTCAAATGATATGAATATTGATAATTTATATTGTGAGTATTAATGTGACTGATATGATATAAAACAATATTTGATGAATAATAATATGTTTACTTTAAATGATTGAGATTGCAATTATGATTATATGATGAATTACTTTTTTGCCCTTATTTCTTATAATTAATATTATGTTTAGTTTTATGTAATAAAATTGTGATTGTAAATATCATAAAAAAATATGATCTCATTTTTTTTATTTAGTGTTCTTACTTATTTAAATAACCCTCCTTCAATTTTTCATCATTTTTATTTATTTCATATCTAATCTGATTTTCTTACTTTCAAAATAAATTTTACATAATTTTATTATTTTAGGCATCTATATTTATCAAAAAATTATATTAATGTAAATAATGAGTTATAAATTCAAACAATTTTTTTATAATTATTTATTAAAATAAATGTAATTCACTGGATTATTTTACTTAATTATATTTTATAAAATTCAATTTAATTTAAAATTTCAAGTATTAAAGAAGTGAGTTCTTACTCTTTGATCATCGAGGAATCCTTTTAATTATTTTTATTTAGTTTTGAATAATAACATAAAGTTAATTATTCCAATCAATGTAAATCAAGAGGGGAGGAAAATTGTTTTGAGGGGTAATATTGATTTTTGTAGAAGTGAGATTATTTACCCCACTTACAAAAGGATTAAAAATCAAAGCAAAATAGTACATAAGTGAGGCCAACAGATGAAATGAAAATGAGTTTTTTTTTTTTTGAAAAAAATGAATTGAAGTTTTTATTGGCCTAACATGGAGGATTTTTTTTGATCATATTGTAAAAACCTGTCTTGTTTGTCGGTAGGAATATTGTTTTTTGGGCAAACCTCATGCCGTTACAACATGATGAAACATTTATTGAATCAGTCCATCAAAGAAACTTCAAATCATGTAAATTCGTTTTCAATTAAAATGACCAAAATAGACATGATTTTATTACGTCGTTTTCTGTACTCTCCTTTCCTCACTATTTATGTATATTTTTCTACTACGCTTCGTTATCAAACACTCGTCCTTATTTCCCTCCCCTAACCATTTGATCGTACTTTAATGAATTTGTGGAATCAAATTGTGATGTATCTGCTTCGTTTCATGCATTAATCTGGATTTTAATGCTTCCATCTTCAAATTGTGATGCACTTGCTTATACTAAGGCGATGCACTTAATTTTACAAAGTTTACACTTAATTTTTAACAATGTGATGTACTTAATTGTAGCAGGGTGGTGCACTTAATTTTAACAGTATTGTGCACTTAATTGAAACAAGGTGGTGCACATGCACCACAAACTTAACTAAGCTAGTGGGGACAATTATACTATACTAGTACACACGATTAAACTATATTTGTACACACAATTAATTATACTGGTGCACACAATTGTTATATTGTAATGGTTCACATAATTTATCTATACTGGTGCAGACAATTAACTATATTGGTGCAGATAATTAACTATATTACAATTGCAACCTGCAACGAGTCTAGTTTAGATCATGTGAATTAGCTATGAATATGTTTACTATAGTATAATGGTTTAATTAAACTTCACATTAACATTTTTTCATTCGTTTTCATTTGACATGTGATTTTCATTACTAAAGCAACATCGATACTATTGATTAGCATAAACTGGTTTGAAATTTCAAATACAAAAGAATTATTAAATTTTATGTTGATTTTTGTTGGTTAAATCTCATTGTCACCCGATCTTGTATTATATATGACAAAGTGAGGATTCAAAGAATCGAAACACTAACGACTTCTTAGGTTAGGGCTTCAGATATTGGATTTATTTGAACAAAGTTTTCTGGAACGTGATTTTAGTTGTAAAGATGATTTTGTCCACGATTTAGTTGAAGATTGTTTTATAAAGGTGCACTTATTTGTAATTTTCTCTTCTTTTTTTGAGTTGGGTGAGGGGAGTTGAAGATCTCAAACTCGAGATTGGTGTTTATTTTGGAGTATCTTGATGCCACTGAAGTCAAGGATTCGTGGTAAAAATGTGTAATTTTGAAAGTAAACATGTGATGGATGGTTTTTGATTGATAATAATCATGATCTTATCCTTAAGTAAACATTATCATAAAGATTACTTGAGACAGACGTATTGTAGGAGTCTATTTAATATGTAAATAAATTAGACCTAACATCCATTCAAACACGTGGATATTAAATAAATTGTTAAACATAAACATATTATTTTTATATAAAAATTGACTTTAATCCAAAAATAATTATTTATAATTCCAATTGTATAAATATTAAATACCAATTGTAGGGGTGATTATTCATCGTATTTGTTTAAGCAAACTTTTTAAAATATATTTAAATAAAAGTCTATTTTAATTCAGTAAATTAAATTCTCTTATTTAAACGTTTCATTTAAGAATTGCGTCTTCCAAATTTCCACTACTACATTCCAGTCAACTTTCCAAATTCAAGTCAACAAAATCAAAACCCTAACCCCACCGAAAATGCAGCACCTCTCACCGGATTCCGACCTGCCGTCGCTCTCCTCCATCAAGGTCCGATCCTCTTCCCCTCGCTTCCCACCTCCCACCACCCCTCTCTCCAATGAAACCCCTACTGCCAACGCCCAGCGTAAGATCGGCATCGCCGTCGATCTCAGCGATGAGTCCGCACTCGCCGTTAAATGGGCGGTCCATAATTACATCGTACCCGGCGACGCCGTCATTCTTGTCCACATCCGCCCCACTTCCGTCCTATACGGCGCTGATTGGGGATCTGTTGATCTTTCTATGGTCGATACTGGCAACGAGGAATCCCAGCGAAAGCTTGAAGATGAATTTGACGCTTTCACCACCTCCAAGGCCTCTGATTTGGCTCAGCCGCTTGTGGAAGCGCATATACCATTCAAAATTCACATTGTGAAGGATCATGACCTGAAAGAGAGGCTTTGTTTGGAGGTTGAGAGGCTTGGATTGAACGCCCTGATCACGGGGAGCAGGGGATTTGGTGCGGCGAAGAGGGGAAATAATGGGAGGCTCGGGAGCGTGAGTGATTACTGCGTAAGGCATTGTGTGTGTCCCGTGGTTGTGGTGAGATATCCGGATGAGAAGGATAAAACGGAGGACAGTCATCCTGTTGTTTCTGTGGGATCTGCGGAAGTGGATGAGGAGGAGCAGCAGGTGTCTCATGCTGCCGCTGATGATCGAAAAGGTCAGCCAGATCCTTTCTGCAAGATTTTTCGGTTGAATGATGTTTAAGTTCTTTATATCCGGTTTTATCGATGTCCCTGATCATTTTTTTGTGGTTGTGTATGCACCGTGCACAGCTGGAGTATTAAATTTTTTATTTCTTATTTCACTAGAAATTCCTGATAGAAAAACAATCATGCTCATAAGTGCTCACAACACTTTGTGTAAGGAACTTTGCCACTCTAACTAATGAAGTTTGTTAACTTAAAGTCTAGTTATTAAAAATGCAAGAGGCATGCTCCTGGCAAAGGTATTTGTTGCGCACGAGGTATGCGCCAAGAGGCATCCTTTTAGTGACTGGTGCACTCCGGTTTGTTAAAATTTGAGGCACTTTTTAGTGTGCTTCGTGGCTTTTAACTATGCCTCATGGTGCTCTTGCTCATTCATTAACATCAAGCTTGATTTACTCAACATTCCAATCCTGATTGCAAGAAATATGAAGTGATGTTTTTGACAACGAAATGGTGACGGTGTTTTGACCTGGTGGCAGGGTTTAGCCTATTATTTGGTGGATTAGAAATATTTTTTCATTGTCTTCTGTTGGGAGTTATTTTAAAACAAAAAGCTATACATGGATATAAACTTAATGGCAGGAACGAAGTAATGTTTTTGATAACAAAATAACAAAATGGCGACTGTGTTTTGACCTAATGGCAGGGTTTAGCCTATCTTTTGGCGAGTGTGAAATATTTTCACGTTGTCTTCTGTTGGGAGTTATTTCAAAAGAACAAAGCTTATACATGGATATAAGCTATCAAGTGCGATTAATAAGCTGTTAAAATTGGCTTGAGTTAGTTTTGAATTTTGATATTTAGAGTACATCATGGTTGTTTTCAAACTTGTAATTATTTCATTCATATTTTTCACTGGTACTGGTTCTTGTCACAATGCCAAAAAAGTGAGCATTTCTCTGGCTGGTTCTTGAATTATGGAATTTGGATTCACCATCTCTCGAAAGATCTCGATGTTTTTGTTAGGAAAGACCTCAATTCAGTTAAAAGCAGATGTCTTTCTTCTTGATATGAGAGAACATTATTTCAAGTTCTATTCTTTTCCGCATGAAGTATGAATTTTTTTAAGTCTCCTTTTTCCTTTTGTGTTCTTTTGGGGAAATATGTTGTGGTCATTATTCCTCTAAACCTGCTTGCTATCTAAATGACTTGCACATTCCGAGCTTTGACTGAATCATGATGTTTTATTCAGAGCGAATGCGATTTACAAGTGTAGTTGATGGCAGGGAACTCCGAATTTAATATGTCAATACCATTCATATTCCCCACCATTTTGCACACTTCTATTTCAACTTTTTATCTTGCTTGTAGTCTTGATGGGTTGGCTGTAAATGTTTTCTGCATTATATTCTGGTTTGGTCTAGTTTTCAAATCATAGTTCTAGGTCACAATGCAGTTCACCGAGTTTGCGAATTTAGGATATTTCGATAGGATTTTCTGAAGATACCAATGTGTTTGATGAGCTGTTGAATTGTCCTAGCACAAATGTGATTTGCTTATGATAGAAACAAGGAACAGTCCAATTCTCGTTACCTCACCTATATTTTAATGCACTACTGAAATGGTTGGATTGTCTCTCACAGTCAAAGGAACGATCATCAAAGAAGACAATTTTAATGCCTGTCACTGGATCTGCCCAAGGCATCAATATTGGAATGAGATGGCATAGTATCGTATTTTTTTTTTATTTCCATAAAATCGTCAAATATCTCAGAACCCCCATGTTTTCTGTTCACCAGAAATTTGACACCTGCCTTTCTATGTAATACCGCTAAATGTTACATGTTTCTGACAGATTCATAGCTGATGCTGGGTTAATGGCCCCATGCCATGACACTAGGTGAGTAATTATGTTGTGTGATATTTGTGTTCCTTCCTGCTAACTACATATATCAACCAATTCTTCAGTTGTATCCCAAGTTTGAGACTGATGAATATTCTTTGAGTTTGATGCTTTTGTTTGTGAAAAAAACTTGATAATGATTCCTGTGCACCATTTCTTATGCAGCTTGTGGAGTTCATCAGTGTTTTCAAGCTTTAGGTCAGTCATAACAATCAATGATTTACTTGATGTGGAGTATTGTCATGTATATGAACGTTTGCTGCTTTTGCTGATGCTCAAGTTACTTTGTTGTGTAACATTGTCAAATGATACATGTGTTTTAAGTGGGTTTTCGTGTTGTGGTCCAGTGTTGTCTGTCATGTCACCTTGCTATGTGTATTTTCATTGGGCACTTTAGTACAGCTATCGGACATACTACCTTTTGTTTCACATAATTGAATAAAATAGTTAGAAGCATATAGTAAGTATTACAAGTGTTTCAAGGGTGTGTCTTACCTGCATTTGTAATATTCTTTGTGTATAGTAGATATTTATGTAAAATAGCTTTATGTTTAAATGTTACTGCTTTCACATTTATTATTGCTATTTATTCACCCCCTATTATACAAAAAATGTTCTAATTTTGCATCTCATTATTCTATTTAACTGTCTTTGTAATACATCGATTAAAGTACTACTCTCGAGTTGGTGTATTATTTAAAAATATTTGAACTAGATACAATTGCTATCGGGCATATAGTTTGCAATACAACAAAGATTGGATCATATTAGGAGAGTAAATAAGGAACAAATCTTGAAATGCTAAGAATGAGAACCTTGTGTTATATGGTAAATATGAGACATTGGACTTATAAGTACCCGATATTCTCCTCCATCTCAACCTCAACATTAGTTTGTTCGATGTCATGCCATGTTAAATATCAATAATTGCCCATAGACCGTTTAAAATATGACGGTCAATCTGCTTTACAGTTTAAAATATTTGAGTTATATTTTGACCACTAATTATAACTCTTAGCGAAGCGGTAATCGTTTGATCAGTAATATGAAATTATATTGGTGTACATTATTATTTGAGGGTTGGTCAGCTGTTCAAGAATTGAATAAACCCGCTCGAGTTTAGCTACTCAGTTATTCTGCATCATCAGTTATCCCAATTATCAATCATAATTTAAGGGTGCTCAGTTGTTCAAGAATTGAATAAACCCACTCAAGTTTCCACACACTCATAAATTCTCGCTTATTCTATCATTGTTTATTTATGGTGTTGAGTTTGTTAAAGAAGGTAGTGAGAAAAGAACAATCTGCTAACCTACTTGCTGGTGGAGAAATTCCTATTGTCGGTCCAGATATAGTTCAAACTAAAATCTAAACCCTTGGGTATTCACATGTAGTTCAAACTAAAATCTAACAATATATTCACATGTTGGGAATAAAAAAACGTCTAAAGTTCACAAGTAAGAGACCCTTTTTTTTTTTGGAACTGGAACTATATTAATTAAGCTTCGAAAACATGAGTTACATGTCTTTCAAAAAGAACTGACAGGATTCAACAGAATCAGGTAAAGTTTCAACGAAAACAGCCTAGGAAGTTAATACATGATGGGCCAACATATTTGCAGATCGCTTGCAATGTGTAATAACAAAGCCGGTTGCAGAATTGGTCGATAAAAGAGAGACCTTGTCACATGAGGAACCAAAATAACTAAACTCCAAACAATAAGAAGGTAAAAAATACTAAATAAAATAGTATAGTATTTGAATTATAACTTATAATTTTCGATATACATACATTAATAGATTATTACGGTGAAAAAAAATACAAAATAAAATATGTTCAAATATGTTGAACAAATCTAAAATGCATGCCAAGGATGAGAAGCACATATATATTATATATATACTGAAGCACAATGTCAATATACAATACACCTCATTCACATTACAAATAAAGGATTATTATTACTCTACTTCTTTCTATATTGTTATTTTGAAATTAATCAAAATGTAAGAATGGATTAGTTATAAATTTAAGTATCCGAATTACACCATATCCATATGTAGGCAGATGGTCTTAAATATTACATACTTGTGTTGACCTAACCCCATGCCAGTTGGCATACGACAAGTGGTCATGACTCATAAGTGAGAACCGGAAACATTGTTGCTGCTCTGAATGGCACTTTCCTCAGAGGCATCATCTACCATCCACGTGGAATCTTTTTTTTCTTTTTAAAAAAAAAGATTCCAAATGAATGGTGATGATGCCTCTAAGGGCACTACCTTTAAGGGCATCATCAAACAAACCGTTAGAATCATACCGTCCATGACTAGCCACAAGTTTAATTTATAAACAACCAGACATTCAATGTACACAGTACACTTATAAACAATTTTAGAATCACTGTGTGTAATATCGCCCAACAGCCATTCAAAGTGAAACCACATAGAATGTCTTAAAACAAATATAGATAATATACAACCACCAAGTATCCAAATTTTTTAAATAAGAACTCCAATTCTTGTAAGTAATACAAGCATAATACAAATATTCAAAATATATATATATTCGGGTCAATCAATTAAAAGCAAAAAACTAGCAAATTAGCTCGAATTTCAGCAGTGTATGGTTTCTCTTTTTCTGTAAATATATAAAAACAAATCCAATAACAAACATTAAATAAGTCTTGGAAATCGAGGAATTTCTCTGTTCAAGAATCTCTCGTGAGTTTGCAGATTCCTAGGATCATTGCAAAAGTCTTTTCAGGACAAGAATATTTTTATCCGATCGTTTGTTTTACGGCCCTTCATAGAGCATCAAACCCACCTTCTGCCTTCTGCCATGGTGTCTTGCTGGAATCTTAGGACTGCACGGACAATATCTGCCGATGCATTCGCCGGGCTCTGACCTGAATCTGACCGCTCCAACGGAATCGACGCGATGTCGTTTTTTGTTCTTCGCAGTTTCAATGGTCTGACCAAAGACACTTCTGAAGAATCATGATTCTCAGATTCTTGAAAACTTAAAACCGGTGAAGCCAATTTGGCGTCCAGATAATGTGAAGAACGGCAGCCTTCTTCATTCTGCATTAATACATTCGTAGGTTCAAGATTAGGAGCCCCCAAAACAAAAAACTATGAAATCAGTCAAAACAGACAAAAAATGGTATAATATTTTTAATTAATTGTGTCTCCCAAATGCAAGAAAGGGGAAGAACAAACCTCGGACGCAAAAGGATAGTTGTGATCCCGCATC
This sequence comes from Haberlea rhodopensis, assembly GCA_907163345.1. Classification (NCBI taxonomy): domain Eukaryota; kingdom Viridiplantae; phylum Streptophyta; class Magnoliopsida; order Lamiales; family Gesneriaceae; genus Haberlea; species Haberlea rhodopensis. The sequence continues at coordinate 10,434,781 of CAJQUN010000008.1, read as the reverse complement.
CTTTTCAATAAGGGAAAAGAAGCATCATCCTCATTACTGGAAGAACTCGCCGCCATCGACGCCGCTGGAGATGGCGGCGCTGAACTGCAGATCGACCAGGGGACAACCTGATTCTCTCCCTCCTCCTCTTCATCTTCATCTTCTTCTTCATCACTGTAATATTCTCCATCATCACTTTCACTTTCTTGGGAATCACAATCTCGATTCCCATTCCCAAATCCACCGCTCCCTTCGGCTCCTCCGCGCGCCTCACCTTCAGCACAGGAACTGCAGACGGAAACGGCGGGACCGATATTCAAGCCGGCGGCTTTCCACGGCGTGGGAGCGCCGCAGGCTTTGCAGAGGAGCGTGCGGCAGTGTTTCGCCACCAAGAAATTAGCGGCGTGCACTTTCTCGTCGCAGTCCCAGCAGAGACTGGCTTGATCCGACTCGCAGAACATTCTGGCTGGTTTGCTGCACAGTTCGCAACCCTTGTTCGACATCTGATCCAAAAAAGGTAGTGTTTTCTTCCTCGGTTGATCGTTTTCTTCTTGGATGAATTTGAGTAATTTTGGTAATTTTTAAAGAATGGAAAGAACTTCAAAAATAGGAGGAAGCTGACCACACAATGTTGCGGTTCTAACCACTTAATAAATTGCTTGATGACTTGGTATCATATAAATGCAATATAAGATTCTTGAAATCTTTTGCCACATGGCTGCTTACACTCCACATAACGGATTAGCCCACGTGATTTTCACTTGACCCAAATTTTAGGCCCACTTCATGATGGCCCAATATATTATTATTCTATCCCTTCCATTCAGAAATTCCACAAAAATCATGGATGGATAGAATATAAAGTATGGAAGATATTATAATATTTAATTTTTTTTATAATAATACGTTCAAATCATCTCTTGACAAGTCCACGTGAACCTTCCCTTTGAGGCTGCGAATTTGGCATCGAATAAAAGAAAGAATGGTTCATGATAATACATCTGACAGAATCTGATAATGACACCTTAATTTAGTAGTTATTTATTTCTCAATTCTCAATATAAGAGATGTCGGGTTCGATTCAAGAATTTTATATGTTTATTGAAATGTGATACGGTTGTAGCGGCTAAGGAAAGGGAAGCAGATGAAGCAGTGGCAGAAGAAGTGAGAAGAAGTATAAATAGAGGAATAAGTGACTCGAATTAGCCAATCTATCATAAGGTATATCATCATTGACATATAATACTATGATCTATATATGTCTTTTTGTTCAAAATCATGACTTGGAAATCGGGGTTGTATTTCTCGACGGTGAATTTTATGAGTAGTTTGATTTTACTAGTGAATCGGTTGTTTGATAGTTGCACGAGATATTAGTAAATCGTAGGTGGAAAATGAAATCTTTTGGGTAGTATCAAGCGACACGTGTCTGATTTTGTTAAAGTGAAAAAAATTGTAGGGATAAGATCGTTAGGTTCTTTGAATGGAGACTTTTGATAGCGATGGTGACACGGAAAAGAAATGGAGGAGGAAGGGTGTGTATTAGTGGAGGACATGAAAGACCACCGCTTGAATTACATGAGAAAATAATTTATATACAAAATCTAATATAATTATAGAAAAGACTTATGAATATAAAATATTACAATCTAACACTCAATGTCTGGTCCCACTTCTATACGCACAGTTTTACAAATACCAACACACATATAAACATATACATAAATATACATACATATCTATGTATCTTGGTTTTTCCAAACACGCGGTCCATATAAGCATTTTCCCCTCCCAACATCAAAAAATGTCAATTCTATGCTACCCAATGGATAGTGCCCTATACGATAAATCTATGGTAGAGATTTTTTGACCAACATTTGTGATGTGTGTTGGAATCATTTTGGATCATAAATTTACCCAATGAGACACTATCCTATGAGATAGCTTAGAAGAATTCGTTACTATGATAGTGACAAGTTCAAATGCATATGATGTGAATGTTTTACACCAAAATGGGAATTAAGGACTACATATACGAACTTTTGGAATGGATATCCAATGTATTTGGTTCTACCAAAATTTGGAATGGTACCGGCCCGTTTGTTCCCATCTTAATATACATCAATAAAGCCCAATTTCCTATAAAAGAATCCATAGCCCAAGCCCATAACAGAACTAAACCCTAAAACCAAGAGACCCTTATATTGTATTTCCCTTCGATCCGCATACTTCATCGTCTCACTTCAGCTCCATACACATTACCGCCGAAGATGGGTCGAGTCATCCGTGCGCAGCGTAAGGGAGCGGGATCCGTGTTCAAGTCCCACACTCACCACCGCAAGGGCCCCGCACGCTTCCGGTCCCTTGATTTCGGCGAGCGAAACGGCTACTTGAAGGGCGTTGTCAACGAGATCATCCACGACCCTGGACGCGGTGCTCCCCTTGCTCGGGTCACCTTCCGCCACCCCTTTCGCTACAAGCACCAGAAGGAGCTCTTCATCGCCGCCGAGGGTATATATACTGGCCAGTTTCTTTATTGCGGGAAGAAGGCTAATCTTGTTGTGGGAAATGTTCTCCCACTTAGATCTATTCCAGAAGGTGCCGTAGTATGCAACGTTGAACACCATGTCGGTGATCGTGGGGTTCTCGCCAGGGCTTCTGGGGATTACGCCATTGTCATCTCTCACAACCCTGATAACGGTACCTCTAGGTATTATTGTGCTCATTATTTGTTCTTTCAGTTATTTCATTTGATGTATAGTCTGAAATAACTTTATTTATGTATTAACTTCATGTATTGTGGCTTATTGATTTTATTTCGCGGGTTTTGGTTTAGCTGTTGTGATGTATGGTTATTTGTTAGAAACTGAATTTGTTCAATATTTTTTACTCGAAGAACTTTTTTGAATATGTGTTTATGTTGTGGGTTGTGGAAGTGAGCATGATTAGTATTGAGTTTTGTGGGTATTCTCTTTTCAGAGCTGTGTGGAAGTATTCACTGTTAAAAAATCTTACATGCACCCATATAAAATTCCTCAAACACAAACTCAAGTTTTACTGATTGCATGGTTCGATACCTCGATACAAAGCAAAAAATCATGTCTTTATTGTCAAAAGGACATTGCTGCGTAGATTGTGTTGATTATTTGCATTTGCAATGCATGTATAATACTGAGAATTCAATATACTTGCTCCATTTTGGTAGTTCTCGCAATTGAACGTAGGAGGTTTCTTAATTATTATGGGTATTTTTGGAAACACCCAATGTGTATCCAGAAGTGTTTACGTGAAGGTTTCATGTTGCTTGTTCTTGCAATTTAAATGTAGAAGTTTCTTAGACGCAAAGGGTATTTTTGGCAACATACAATTTACATATAAAGGTGTTTATCTTAGGATTTGTGTCTGAATATATACTGTATATTATTCACCAGCTACTTCAACTTATTAGGTTATTGAGCTGCTTATTGTAAATGATTTCCCTTGAGGTTGTTATTGTAGCAGAGAGTCTGCCATAGGGAGCATTCATCTTTTGAATTTTTCTTTCCCCCAGGATTAAACTTCCATCAGGGGCCAAGAAAGTTGTGCCTAGTGGATGTCGTGCCATGATTGGGCAAGTTGCTGGTGGAGGTCGTACTGAGAAACCACTCCTGAAGGCTGGAAACGCTTATCACAAATTCAGAGTGAAGAGAAATTCATGGCCCAAGGTTCGTGGTGTTGCTATGAATCCTGTGGAGCATCCCCATGGTGGTGGTAACCATCAACATATTGGTCATGCCAGTACTGTACGTCGTGATGCTCCGCCTGGGCAAAAGGTTGGTCTCATTGCCGCTAGAAGAACTGGTCGACTTCGTGGCCAAGCCGCTGCTACTGCTGCTAAATCTGATAAGGCTTAGTTTCATTACTATTGAACTGTTCGCTTTATTTTGCTGTTGTTTTCCCTTATATTTAGAGGTGTCGGATTTTGTGGGTTGAATTTAAATTTTTGTTGAATATTGCATTTTGAGTACGACTTTTTAATGTTGTTGATTGGTTTAAATGATGTTCATTTTGAAATTAGTTTCTGAACCATATGCTAGTCATTCAGGGGGAAAAACATATCAGTTTGAATTTATGGTTTATTACAAGGATTGTGATTCTTGTAACGCTGGTGCTAGTTGAAATTGTTTTGCTTTTAATGAAAACAGCATTGATTTTGAAATGGCCTGTTAAATTCCAAATACTTGGCCACATCTGGGGGTGTCAATGGAACGGGTCCAGACCCGGACCTGCATTGAACCCACCCCCTGCCTGGGTGGGTCTGGATCCACATCAACCGGGTTTGAAAGCGGGGCGGGACGGGTCCTGGTTTTGGCCGAACCAGTCCTGACCTGCCTTGTTATACAATTTTAATTTTTTTAAAAAAAAAAATTGATATTGAATATACATTTTACTTATTTGATTGAATAATAATGTGCCATTATTTAATTTATATCTTAACACATGTTTATGTTAAAGAAGCTGAATATTTTGAAGAAAATGAGAGCAAATTAATAAATATGTAGTAGGTTAAAGATAGTTTTACAATTCTTATTATAAATATTTATTAAAGAAAATATGAAATTTAATTACAAAATCAACTTTTGAAATATTTTGTGTTTCAAAATTGATTTCTGAAATTTACTTTAAGCCATTGCATGATGGCATCTGACAACTCGTATTTTGTAAGCTCATAGTGAACCGAACAAACAATACTTAGAAGACTATAAAGATGTTTGAATATTTATGCCCCTAAATGTGATTACTTAGGGTAACATCAACATAACCGATCTCCACTAAACATATACGATATTCCTCTAACTAGTTTCATAAGATATCATGTCTAATATATCATTCAAAATAAAATATTACTATTTTTCAGAATTATATACAAAATTATTTTTTCCAGAATACTATTTTATTATGGTAAAGGGCCTAGTATATATATATTTTATGATTGATGAACTGAATTGCAATTAATTTTAGAAGTCGAGGATGGATTTTGATTAATATACAAAAGCAAAATAAATATTTTATTTAAATAAATAATTAAAAAAAAAGTCATTCAAGTTCAAGTACCATATACTTTCATAGAGCATGATGCTTGGAAATAATCGAAGCACGTTTTGTTTTATGTCCCTCAAGCCCTCAATCACTGCAGATGCGAGAAGAACCCTATTCCGATTCGTCCCATGAACAAATTCTATCTCTACAACTAGCAGCATTTTAAGCCTTTGATACAATTTAAATCTTGAAACTGCATAGAGACCAATTTACAAGTAATTTTCTTTTCGGAATTCGGTGAAATATGGGTTTCTCTATTACTAGTTGGAACCCGATTTCGTACTGTTATTTCATCGGGAATCTTGATTCAAAGGGATTGAGAAATTTTGTGTATTTTGAAGGAAAGAATGGAACTAAAATGAATTTCAAGACTGATCATTTTGTCAGGTTAAGGTCGCTTCGCTGTAATCTTGAAGGTATTGATTTTGAGGAGAGAACAAGCCCATCTGAGGTACATTCGGAAATCTACACCTAAAAATTAGATGCTGAAGCATGATTTATTTTCATATTTTGAGATTAGGGGTATAACTGTATAAGCTTCAAAGAAACTAATTGGCACGGGAAATTTAGGTAGTAAGATTTCTTTTATCAGCTATGTTCACTCAGAGATAGCCTGCGTTTTGATTGAGAAGGGGAGTGATGTTTCCACCATGTACAATTCTACATTTCCACGTAATAACGATTAATTGTCGGACAAATTTGGTAACAGATTGTAAGATTATTCATTATCTTAAAAAAACAATATCTTTGGAACAAATATTTTCAGTGTATTTTCCAAACATGGCAGTTGGAAATTTGACCCTTACTAAAGTACTTTAGATATACCTAAGGTTATTTTTCTAAGTCTCACGTGAAGGTAAGATATACCAAACGGTAGAGGAGTTGTCCTAATGCCATTAATCATTCTAGCTGTATGAATGGATTTTTATTCCTTGCATTTCACAATATATTTTTATGAAATTTTTGGTGTGTGACAGAGAGAGGAACAATTAATAGAATCACATCAATTGGTACAAAATGTAGCATAGACTTAGTTGGGATCAAGACTTCCCTTCCCAATTATCCAAAGTAAGATGCAACTTTTCTGCGGAGAATTTAAATGAACAATCACCAAAAAATGATGGATTTTATATGTCTGCCGGCTGGCCCAACTTGCTCTATCCATTCCTAGGTTTATTTATTCAGCTGAAAGATGAACGAGCAAGTGACAGATTTATGTATTGTTTGGAGCTTTGAGAGCCTTGGGGTTGCCAGGAAGTGGAATCTTTAAAGCCCTTCCATTGATTGGTTTAGACTCATGTGTGTGTGTTCTTTCTTTAAAAAAAGGGGGCAAACCCCCAGGAAGCTCCTGCTATGCGCGAAGTACGAGAAGGGCCGGGCCACTTTGGGCCTAATGTATGCAGCCTTCGCCGTTAGTCAGTAATGTGTGTTGGCTTGGATTACTTAGTGTTGCGCGCCTAGGAGGGCAGCACGCTTTGGGATGCGGAGGAGCTATTATCTTCCAGCTCCCTAACCTAATGCGGCATCGGGTTTGGACCGCAGGGAACCATAGCATGGGGGGACGTGCCGTCGCAAGGCTGGCTAATCGTACACAGCAGGCTCGAAGACCCCTGGTTATTGCAATGCAAGATGTTGTTTCCACGACTCGAACCTAATGTCATATGACAACAACTTTAACCATTGTGTTCATTCTGTATGAACAGAAAAAAATGGTAGATCAAAGAGTTGAGACTTGAGACATTGATGGAACTTGTTGGCTTATGAAGATTTGATGTGATATTAAATATAAGGCCTTACTATTGTTGAGGTAAATGAGCAGACGTAGGAAAATGAGCTGACGTATTGAAAGCTTTCCTTCCTTTTTCCAGTCATTTAGACATAAGCGTCCAAAACTTTGGGAATTGCTACTTTAATTGAGGGAGAATTAGTATGATTGAAGTTGCTGAATTGTTCCATACCCCACATGTTTTGAAGCATTTGCTTACTTTCATTTCCCCTGTCGTTTGAATCTTTTTATTTCACCTTCTCTGTTTGCAACAGGACCTTGGTTAAATATATTAGTTCAAATTTTCTGGAAAATAGGTAAAGAAAGAAATTGAGCAATGCTACAGACTCATACGAAGGCTTGGCAGAGGGGTCGTATATTTGGGCTCATCAAGGTTGGGACCTGATCATCCACATTACAAACAGTCATTCGAGTTGGGGAAACAGGTCTTTCTTCTTCTTCTTGTTTCAAAATAGAGTATTGCTTAGGCCACGAGCTGAGCCACTTTTATATATCTCATGTATGAATTCAATATATAATCTTACAAAACCAGTACGATTTTTAATGTATTTAAATTTGATTGATTGTCAGGCTCTCCAACTAGTATTTTTGTTTGACAGATTGCAACCCTATTAGATTGTACTTCATGGTCAGGGGCTGGACCGGGGCTCATGGATGCCGTTACTAAAGGCGCTCTCCAAGCAGGGAAGCCTGTTGGCGGATTTAAGATCGGCAAGGAAGCTGGGGAATGGGTGGCGACGAATTTTCATCCTTATCTTCCTTTAGGAAGCTATCTTACTTGCAGGTGGCGATGGCTATCTTTGAAATTACACCTATTTAGAGTGCATTTGAATGTAGAAGATGTTTACGCCACAATGTCGTTAAAGGCTCCTGAAGCAGACTACTAAACACAATTTACCGAAGTGCTGGCCTTGAAGGCTCAAGGTTCACTAGCAAAAATTGTATATGAAGATGAAGATGAACAGTCGTAATCACTTGTTTAGGATATACTTAGCACGTTGTTTGACAAAGCATGCACCTCGTGTTGCACCTGGGCTCTTGGGCATCCTTGGGTTTTAAGCTTTGAATAATATATATGTAATGACATGCAGGTTCTTTTCCGCGAGGAAGCATGGGCTCGTGGATGCTGCTGTTAGAGCTACTAGTTCAGATAAAACAGCTGTTGTGGCTCTTCCTGGTGGCGTTGGCACTCTAGATGAGGTGTTCGAAATCTTGGCGTTGATTCAACTCAAAAGAATCGGGTCAATATTTCCCGTACCGGTTTTGCTGATGAACTACGATTCCTTTTACTCCAAGCTGCTAGACTTTCTTAACGATTGTGAGGTCTGGGGGATGGTCTCCTATGGTGAGGTAGCATCGCTTTGGAAAGTTTGTAACAATAACTCGGATGCTTTGAGCTACCTGACAGAATTTTACGGCTCCCCACATCCTGAAGATGGTACGAGTGCACCTCGGGGAGTCCTAAAAAATATAAGTTTTTAGACATTCTAAGGCGTCCACTTCTTTGATACAATCATCTTACAATTTCAGATTGTATTTATTCAATGCGTGTGCTGGGCTAACCGATGACAAAATGGACGGAAGAAGTCGAAGTCATGTATTATGGAAGTTCATTTGACAAACATCAATTAAGTAAATTACCAAAAACAAAGACCACTGTCGTATTTTCAACTCATTCAGATAGGATATTTTAACTACAAATTCACCAACACAGTGGTTTTGCTGCCTCATTCATTTTTCACAGGGTGCTTTTAGTTACAAATTTAAAAATACAAGGTTTTTCGCTTGATCTTTCCTTCCTTTTTTTTTATACATTTTATCCATCATGAAAAATACTCTTAAGCTTTACTGGATTTGATCGTCTTTTATTCAGCTATCATTCTTGGCCCCCCTTGAATGGAGCGTTGCTAGGTACATGTACTCCCAGGCATGCAACGCCAGGATTTCACCAGTCTGCAGCGTCCAGTCGGCTACTGGTTTAGCCACGGACCCTCGCACAGACTGTCCACGAGTCTGTGTCTATAATTGAATATTGCATGTTTTTAGTGCACAACACCTGCACTGTGCGTGTATAAGTCGGTGGACCAGGATGTTCATACGAACCTGGGCACTGAATGTGCCACAGATCTATTGCAACGCTTGAGAACTTTTGCATTACGGATTTGTACACGAGTCGGTGCACGTACGTGTGCAAGTCAGTAAGTTATTGGAGTAGTGATTTCACCTTTACTCCAGCAAATGACCAGTTAGTATGCGTCACATACTTGTCTGGCTTTGGAAATTTTACCTCCACCTTTTATCAATTATCATCTCTTAACATTTATTATATTGCTATCTCCTTGTATAACAATTGTTAAATTATTTTTCTAAATATTTACTGAAATTTACTTAATACGGATAGATCCTCACTGAATGCTTAGATACTTAACCCTCTTATTTCTTTTTTATAGATCCAGAAACATGATTACAAGATTCAGACCAAGTGATTAAGTACCAACAACTTCCGTACTCCAAGGAATAGATTTCATTGTTTTCTAAAAGGAATAATCCCCGAACTCAGTGGTTGTAGAAAAAATATAATTGCCAGGTTTAAACAAGTAAGTCCCAAATAGGGTGCCAACACTACATCAAGACAAGACGCTGATTCGATAAAAAAGCATGAAAAAGAAATGAATTCACCCAAATTAACCCTATTAACAGAGTTTCAAACCATAAATAGCAGCAGAAATCAAACATCAGAGTAATAAAGACCATTTTCACCACCACTCCTCTTAATAACAACATAATTCCAGGGAGAAATAAATAAAACGTGAGAAACATAAAATCTGAGACAAAGATTGAAGATATTAATCAAGCCTCGAACCTCTGCGCAAAACGCTGGCTAAAAGATGATTGTTTAGCATCCATCTTCCGTCGACAAATCCTAAAACAACGGTAACTAATGATCACCATGGCTGACGAAAATGAGAATAATCCCTCAGCAGCAAGAGTTTCTGATGAAGAAGATAAAGGGTTCTTTTCAAACTCCGTTAAATGCAGGACAGAGCATGTTAACGTTCACAGTTTCCAGTAATCCATCTGCAGCAAGAGTTTCTGATGAAGAAGATAAAGGGTTCTTCAAACTCCGTGAAATGCAGGACAGAGCATGTTAACGTTCACAGTTTCCAGAAATGCTGATGCATCTCAAAACAAGAAAAAATTAGGTAGTGGTTACTGAATAAGATATGTCATTGTAAAACTAGCGCATATACTTGCCATATGAAGACAAAAAAACATGTGCACAATGCAGAAAATCATTTCATTCCCTGGAAAAGAAAAGGGGGAGCAGGTCGTTTCTTCCGCAATCTCTGTGCATCCAATGGGAATAAAATGTAACTAAGAGCAGCTTTCAGAATATCATCTTTTATTCATCACAATCAATTTTGAATCCTCGATAACATCCGCCAAATATTAGCTGTTATATTAAGACTCGGACATTTCGGAACTCATTAACTCTATCAACAGTACGCAGTTGCCTCATCAAATGCGTAGATCCGCATCTCTTTTGAGGAGTCAGGATTCAAACATCTTAACACCCGATATAGAACTGTCAGAATGTGTACTTTCATTTTCTCACATCAGGACTCGATTAGCATTCTAGGTGGTATAAAAAATGTTGGGGGCCTACAAGACCTTTTCGGCTTAGCACCACTCATAATCTCAATTAACATCGTGCCAAGCACATAGGCCAGTGGCACTTGTTGATTCCTTCAGCTTAGCCACTTCAAATTACAAGCTCCAAAAAAGTGAATTCATCTAAGGACCTCTAAAATTTTGATTTTAAACAAATCATAAAGCCTAAAAACATATTTTGATCATAGTTAACCACCAGTCACTCTAATCCTGTTTACACAAGTTACCCAAAAATATTAAACATTATTCAATTAAACTGAGCAGTTATTCTTATTTCGGTGTAACTTTTAGCAAATGAAGCCAACATTAAAATAAAGCTCTTTGGCAAATACTGCCAACAAATCATACACTAAAACGCCTACACGCATTTCGACATCCATTTTCGGGGTATGCACTGTTGTTTGTAGCGTGTCAGCTATCATAATTGGCTTGGTCACTGCCAATAGACTAAAACCAACCCAAAAGGAAGTCATAAACCATCAGCTCGTAGGCCACCTATTGTTAAGAAAGGAATCCAATAACTTGAAACCTCACAATCGATATCATAACTAGCTCCATGATCAATGCCAGATGCTAACAAGCCAATTAGTTAAACGAAATTATAGAAACAGTTTACAAATTTACTCCCATTTATGGCATCATTGGCTACAGAAAGCAGATCCAAATAAATGAAATGAGATAAAACGCATTCGACTTCATTTGCACTTGTCAATCACTGATTCCCCCATGAAACAAGTGAGAGATAAAAAAAATGGAATTTCCCCATCTAAAAGACAATTATTTGAGTTATGCAATTTTTCCAAAATTTTGTCCCAAAAATCAGCGTCACTGATCCTGATTCGAATGCACTAACAAATATAAATCACTCACCACCAAATTGTGTGACCCCAATTTAAAATAGGGATCACAAATTTATCAAACAATATCAAGGAACATGAACATTGGACCCGTACCATCATCCGCAAGAATTTGGTCGGTTTTCACTGTGGCCTGACAGCACCAAACTCAGATTTTACCTTGAAACTCGCCGATCCACCACCCTTCACAAACTCCAATCCAATATTCTCCTCCTTCCGCACAAACCCCGGCCTAAGATGCGGTGGAATGAACTTGTCAAACTTCACCGGAGACACCAACGGAGGTGAAGGCAGTAATGTATTGGATCCGGTTCGGTCATGTGGAAGGGTAGAGATACCGTCCGGTTCTGGGAAGATCCGAGGATGATCTGCCGACGGCTGCGTAGCTGAAAGAGACGAACCCCTTTCTTTGTTTTCCGTATTTTGACTACTTGAAACCGGTTTTGGCGGCGAAGGTCGGCTCAAAACAAGCATATGTCCATGGATTTTCGAATTGGCAATAATATTCTTGCTATGATTTGTAACAGCAGTGCTCGAGGAAGAAAATGAACTGTTGGCGGTTGGCTTAATATTGTTGTTCAGTTTTTTCTCAAATAATTCATTGAAGTTGAGGGAGGTGTATTTGTTGCTTCTTGCCATTCACCTATTCCGCCTATACGGCCCCGTGAATCACCGCCGTGAGCCACCGTTACAGGAGCGAGAAAAATGAAACAGTTAATCGGAGTAAAACTTTTGCGTTTACAAAATGTCTTGATGGGTCGATTATAGGTGTTCGGGCTACGGAAGAGAGTTCGTCCAAGGTGGGGGTGAAAATTAGGTGTGGCAAAGGGAACGGTCTAACCCAATACCCATATTAAACCAGCTTTCCTTAGTAGACATGACCACGGTTCGTGAACCGCCGGTTAACGAACCGGAACCGCCGGTTCGACGGTTCAAAAGAGCTCGACCCTTAACCTTAACCTTCGTAGACGGTTCCGGTTACGGTTCGTGAACCGCCGGTTACGGTTACGGTTACGGTTAACCACCGGTTACGGTTCGAACCTTACATTTTTTAAATTTAAAAAATTAAAATTAAAAATTTAATTTAAAAAATTTAAAAATTACTCTAAAAGGATCATAAAAATTAACAAAGGAAATGTAAGGGGAATGTGAGAGTTTGAACTTTTTTAAGTTGCCTTTAACTCTCTATATTCATATGAATCATTTAGCAATTTATATGTTGAGTTCCAACGTGTGGGTATATCAAGTGGAAATTTTATAGGTCGCATGTCATTAAGCTTAAAAAACTTACCACATTGTTTCATCAAACTTGATGGGACCACAATAAGATAATGTCATTTTAATTGGTTGAATCTGAGTATCTAACGATACTAATTACATATGAAATTGATGTGAAACATATATAATTTTGATACAAATTAAATGATATTGGTATGAAACATTTACAATTATGATACAAATTACATATGAAATTTGTATGAAACTTATACAAATTTGGTACTAATTACAAAAGAGTTTGGTATGAAACATTTACAATTATGATATTAATTACATTGAAATTGGTATGCAAATATACAACTTTGTTATAATTACACATGATATTGGTATGAAACATTTACAATTATTTGTTATTTATCTATAAAACAACACAAAAGTTATTGTTATGTTAGAAAATCAGTAATGAGATTTGTCACTATCAATTTACATAAGAAACAAATGTCAATAAAGTTATTTTTATGATGATTTCATTGATTAATCATAAATATATTAAGTTAGAAGTTATTAATTTATATAATATAAAGTTAGTGGATTATCAATTCAATACGTTGTTCACAAATCAGTATAAGTAAATTATTAAAAGATTTTCTTAATTAATCAAATATTACATTATCGAGTTTCTATTTAAAGTCATATCGTGGGAAATTAAATTAAGATATACTTATTTGATTATTGTATATAATCTAAATCAAATAAAGTTCTTGTAGAAGGATTTTAATGTATATATTATATTTGTTTATAATAATTTTCTTCATTATTATAATATTTTATTTTGCAACAACTATTTCTTTAGTTCTTATGAATTTATCCAACGTTTTTTGTTATATTTTCTTTGTTATAGATATGTTTCTATTACGATACTAATTACATATGAAATTGGCATGAAACATATATACCTTTGGTCTAATTGCAAATTAAATTGATATTGAAACATTTATAATTATTATACTAATTACATATGAAATTGATATGAAATCTATACAACTTTGATACTAATTACAAAATAAAATCGACGAATATAACATTGAATTATTTGTTATATATAAGAAAACAACACAAAAGTTCTTATTATGTTAAAAAGAGTCAGTAATGAGATTTTTGATTATCAATTAGAAGTGATTAATTTTTATAATATAAAGTTAGTGAATTATCAATTCAATATGTTGTTCCCAAATCATTATAAGCAAATTAGTAAAAGATTTTATTAATTAATCAAATATTACATTATCGAGTTTCTATGGTAAGTCATATCGTGGGAAATTAAGATATACTTATTTGATATTGTATATAATGTAAATCAAATAAAGTGCTTGTAGAATAATTAGAATGTATATATTATATTTGTTTATAATAATTTACTTCATTATTATAATATTTTATTTGCAACAACTATTTCTTTAGTTCTTATGAAATTATCCAACATTTTTTGTTATATTTACTTTGCTATAGTTTATTTCTATTTTATTAATTCATCAAATATTACATTATTGAGTTTCTGTTGTAAGTCATACTGTGATAAATTAAGATATACTTATTTAATTATTATATATATAATGTAAATTAAATAATGAATATAAAGTACTTGTAGAATAATTATAAAAGGTATAATATATTTGTTTTGAAATATTTTATTTTTCAACCACTATTTGTAGTTCTTAATAATTTATCCAACATTTTTTGTTATATTTACTTTGTTATAGACATGTTTTTATTATACAATATTTATTTAAGAGCATAATATATTTTTTTAGATAATTTTGATTTTACAATATAAAATAGTTATTATTGTATTACACATATAATATACATTGTCTTTTAGTATATATATTTATATTGTCTTAAATAAAACAATCAGGACAATAGCTTAGTGGTAAGATGCTGTATGTACATGACAGAGGTCAGGAGTTCGAAACCTCAACAACACAATTTAATTTTAAATAATAAATAAAAAAAAATAAAAAAAAGGGTTAAAACGGCGGTTGGAACCGCCGGTTCCACGGTTAATGTAAGCAATGAACCGTAACCGGCCCGTACAGTGACGGGCCGATTACGGTTCGGAACCGTGAACCGGGTCAACGGTTAACCGGCCCGTAGGTTACGGTTCCGGGCCGGGCCACGGTTTTTTAAAAACCGTGGCCATGTCTATTCCTTAGGATAGGTTTATATCCGGTCAAATGGGTCTGAGGCGGGTCTGAACCCGACCAACGGGGTTTTGAAGTATGCGAAGCGACTCCTGATTTTTTAGAACCTGTCCTGCTATGATATTAAGTATAATTTGAAGATTAATAGTGTGCCGTGAAATTATATTGTAAGTGTCAACTTTTTAATTTAATGTGATTGTAATTTTGAGTTTTGATGGATCGACTATTTTTCTTTTTTAATTTAATTACAAATATATGATCAAATTGTAATATATTTTTTTTAAAAAAATGATCTTCTAGTTATGTTAACGGGTTCGCAGGGGCAGACAGGTAATATTTCATATAACAAATTCAAGAATGCGCTCTTGGAAAATAAAGAATAATACCATTATGTAACTTCACAATAATATATATTTAGTACATCTTCATTAACAATATATTATGTCACCATTTTCTTAAGCTAGTAATCTACAATTTATAGATCAACGAATCACAGGCAGTTTCAAATTTAAATATAAAAACCGTAATGATACATTATATTTGAAAAAAAATATAATTTTAAAATATCATAAATTTTTTCATATGAATTATATTAGTATTTAAATGTAACATGAAGTCTGAACTCAACAAGCATAAGAAATTGTCACGATCATGAACTTTCACAACCTTGAGTTCTCCGACCAATTCAAAACAAATGCGCACTTCATTAAAATCTCCAAAATTGTATGCAATTAAATGGTATCTAACCATGAATCAAAATCATCCTGAAGTTTAGACTTTGAACAACTGTTCGATTGTAACGATTTAATGTCGCGGAACACATGGAAAAGTGACCCAACATCAACTTTTACCAGATCAGACGTTTCCTTGAGAAGAGTATCGGTATCATCATCGACGATGACAGTAGTCGTCGGAGTTTTTGTCCTATATGTGTCTTCCTTCTTCACCCATCTCAGAAGATCAGTTACGACGAACTAACCTTATTTGGTCCTACCTGTTATTACTTTTTCCTTCCGAGGTAATTAATTAATGTAGCCGAGCTTGTCACGTGCTTGGTCCTACATGTTATTACTCTGTCAATGTAGCCGAGTTTATTATGTGCTTGGTCCTACCTATTATTACCTTGTCCTTTCAGGTTAAACATTTAATGTAGCCGAGCTAATTATGTGCTTGGTCCTTCCGTGGATCTCTGATTCATTGAACGGCTAGGATTTGCCTCGGAAGACGAATAGACGTCCCAACGATCTGAATTTTGTATTCAAAATTTGAACTGATTAGCCGTTGGATTCCCGCCTAAATCATCAATGGATAGAAGGGCTAGCTCATATTTAAATCAGGTCGGCTAAATACATACGAACTTCTAGTCTACGACGCCAGCTCGACTGGGAGGGGGGCTGTGATACCCCTTTAATATAATCACCATCTAATTGGCCGACCTTTTGCCTTTGCGTCCTGGTGATCTTACTTCAAAAGACCTCGCCTCTTTCTCCGACCTCTTTGTTGGTTACCCACCTGTTTGGCCGACGTGTTTTACCTCACCTGTTCACCATCCTCCGAACGTTCTGGCGACCTATTTTTGGGTCCGAGCTCCTTAGCCGAGCTCTTCTCATAACTTGCTTAATACGTGGACACAATAAGGGAACTCTATCTCCTAAATTAGGCAAGTGCGAGATATGCGGAGCAATATCGGGGATTTGATTGTATTCACATGATCTTATCATATCCCGAGAAGATTTGGATAAACATGGAAGGAATCCTTGATATAGGGTAACTCTTAGTCATATACCTATAAATACCAGGTTCAATCTGCATGTTTAGACATTCATAATTTCTTTCACTTACTTTACAAGTGTATATTTTCTCGTATCCTCTCGCCTGACTTTGAGCGTCGGATAGGACACGCCGAAAAAACTTCCGCCCCCTTCACACTTTTATTTCGTGATTCCAGGTCTCTGAGGTGGGGATCCAAATCAAGATTGACGCCTTTATTATTGGCATTGAAGAACATTGATGTATTTTCTTACATCTTATTGATATCAGAAGGTAATCATATGTTTTGGTGATATCACTCATTTATCAACACCCTAGAGAAACTACATTGATCTCTTTGAATATTTAAATGTTCTTTCTAAAATACTTATATATAAATAACCACCTTCAATATTTTTATTGTTCTCCAATTTTTGAAACGCTTATTTTATCTAATTAATGATACACTATATCATTTTTTAATAAGTAAAATTTTAAAATATATAATAATTATATATGAAAAACATAACAAAAATTTAAACATAAAAAACTACAACAACACAATTCACTAAATATTAAAAAAAGTAATTTTTTCATTAAATTTAATATACAAGAACGCATCACATGTCAAAAATGGATGAATTATTAATAAATCAGTTTTCTTTCATTTAAATTTTAAATCGAAAAAGTACTCAAACATCATTATTCTGGTATGCTTATTTTGTTTTGTGGTTGGAGTTTTTTGGTTATGTGTCACTGCTTGAAAATAGCTTGATTTTGACTACTAGCAGTCGTGGTTTCGTGCGACAATCAGTGGCGCTCTATTGTCGACGGTTTACCGTTAGAGATTTGGATACGAGGGCCTGCGTGTTTTTTGAATTTTTATTAGATTTTGCCTCTCGATTATTCATTCGTGTACCTTCTCATACATTGGCAGGCAGTTCCCTTTATTACCTTGCACTCATCGAATTTGTTTGAGGGGACCATGATTCACTTGGCTGGTCGTTGATTTCTCCGGATCTAGCACGTTCCCTTCTGCTGTGCAACTCATTACCACTTGGCCTTTAAATTACCCTTTATCTTGATGTATTAGTTCGTGTGTCTTTTGGTCTTTGTATATTGTTGTCATTTGTACTTATTGTACTTGTGTGTGGTTTTAATATTAGATCTAGTTTTATATTTAAAAAAAACAATTATATTTTATATTAATGGATTAAAGAAAATATTTTTATATTAAAATCTATTTCAGATACACAATGGTTGAAGTTCACTTGACACTGGTTATTATTAAGTGAGAATAAATTTTAACATCTAATTCGATCTCGTAACATATTCTTCTCCAATTTCTTATAAAGTTATAATCAACTCTATTTTTTATATCATTTTTCTTACCTAATTATTCATTTGATTAATAAAAAAAGTAATACTTCGATTTTTAATAATTAAAATCATTAATATTAAATTTATTATGGTTTTTCACATAAATAAAAAAATCAATGCTCCTGCAGACGAAATTTTGAGAAGGGGAAAAATAAATAATAAATAAAATATAGAGGGTAAAAAAAATTTAATATATCAAAATATGATTTTGGGGGAGTAAAATATATTTTTTTAGAGATAAATTGTAATTTTTAACCCCTATACTCCGTTTGATCGATACAAAAACTGCCAATCATGAAATAACGGTTAAAACTTAAAAGAGAACACAATATTATCACAATAATCTTTCCTCCCTTCCTCTGCATATACAATAACAAAGCTTACAATGGCGAATTGCAGGCCACTGGGTTTCTTGATTGGCCTGCCTTTTGCACTTCTCTCGTTGATTCTCTCTCTTATCGGCGCCATTTTTTGGATTACTGGGTTCGTTTTCTTTCTCTTCATATATTATTTAACACTCATCAAATTCATGTATCTTCATTCATATTAAGTTTTCTTGCCATGGAAATTAAATGAATGAATCTGTAGCAATTGAATTTGCATTTGATTTGGCATTTCATCATTGATCTTTCTGTATATTTATTATTAAGTTTAAATTCTTGTAATATAGGTTTGTGTTCACCTGCTTGTTCCCTTGCTGCATATGCTGCGCTGGAATTGCAAACTTGGCCGAAAGCATGATGAAGCTCCCCGTCAATATTATCATGTGGTTCATTGATCAAATTCCATGTTGACCATGAGTGAGAAATAGGAATTCGTAGTTCGTTTCTAGGGAGGTGAAAAAAAAAATTAAAATTTTAATAATTTTTGTTTAGTATTTAAAAGAATTACATATAATGTATTTTCTTAGTTCATTTATAGATTTAGGTATTGTAATTGTTTGTGGTTATTGAATCGGACAGAGTTGATAATTTGCTCCAATTTGTTGATCATTATCTGGTAATGTGATTTAACAGATAGTATATTATTTAACACCAAGTTAAAAGGTTTTGAAACAGACGATTTCAAATGAAATGGATCATATCGTTATTTGAAGGTTGGCGGAATTTGTTAAGATTTTCTGTACAGCTATTGATCATTGATTCATTTCAGAACCCTAATTTGTCAATTAAACTGAATTGAACTACCTCAAAATAGCTATGTTGAACAAAAAAAAGGGGTTTAGATAACTTCGCTCGAATGTGAAGTCACTCCGATGCTCAAGTCAGTATATATCAGGATTCACCCAAATCTCTTGGTTTATTGTATTATATCTTTCATTTAGAATAGTTTATTGTAATTGATTTGTTTCCTTTTAGTAGGATTATTGTTTATTGTAATTGATTTGTTTCCTTTTAGTAGGATTATTGGCTTGTATACATATGTAATCTGAGATTGAATTGAATGGAAAAACATTATTCATTTCATGGTATCAAGAGCCACTAAAGGCTAACGCCATTCCTCATCTTGTTCCAATCAAAAACACCTACTATCTTCAATTTTTTTTTTCCAAATGGCCTCCATCACCGAGCCCTCATCATCTGTCATCTCCCAATCACTCATCACCCTTAACGTAACTGCTCAAGCCCCTCTAAAATTAACATCATCTAACTACACTGCTTGGCGCTTACAGTTTCAGACTTTGTTCATTGGTTACGACCTGCTTGGCTTTGTCGATGGAACAAAACCATGCCCGCCACCCACCATCCTTCAAGCCGGTGTTTCCACACAAAATCCTGCTTATGTTCACTGGATCCGTCAAGATCAATTAGTTTTGAATGCTCTAATCGGATCTCTCACACCCACACTCATCCCTTTTATCGCCGCATCCAAATCATCTCACGATGCTTGGATGACTCTAGCCAACACATACGCCAAACCAACTCGTGGGCGTATTCTCCAACTCAAAGGAAAGCTAAGTAATCCTATAAAGGGTTCTCAATCTATCACTGAATTCATGCAAGAAATCAAAACCACTGTCGATGCTTTAGCTCTCATGAACATTCAAGTTGACATGGATGATCTTGTAATCAAGATCCTTAATGGTCTTGATGACAATTACAAAGAACTGGGTAATGCCATTCAGGCCCGTGAAACAGCCATCTCTTTTGATGAATTACACGAAAAACTTCTCAACCTTGAAGCGCACTTGGCCACCAAAATGACCCCACCCTCTCCTGCTCCGATGAGTGCCTTTTCTGCTGTTCGCCCACCTTATCAGCCATCCCGTGGTCCCCATCGTCAATCTACCCAACACCGCACCACCAACCAGCGTCCCTCGGCTCCAAACTGGACAACACGCCCTCCATTCCAACCCACCACTCAAGGATCCAAACCATATCTCGGTAAATGTCAACTCTGCAACCAAACTGGGCATTCTGCAAAACGTTGCACCTCCTTCAAACACATACCATGGTCTTCTGTAATGCAAACACCTAACCAGCCCCCTCATCACGCCTATACTCCTCCAAGTGTGCACACGGCGACACATCCATCAGCCTCCCCAACACCCACTGAATGGCTTCTTGACTCTGGCGCATCCCACCATGTGACAAATGATCTTGCTAATCTACATCTCCACTCTCCCTATAATGGTTTGGATGATGTGGTCATTGGTAATGGTATTGGTTTGCCTATCTCTCATATTGGCTCCCTCACTCTCTCATCATTGTCCTTAACTAACGTGCTTTGTGTTCCTACCATGTCCAAAAATCTTATTTCCGTTACTCAATTGTGTGCCACTAATGATGTCTATGTTGTTTTCACCACCTCTTACTTTCAGGTGAAGAATCGTCACACAGGGGTCCTTTGTCTCCAAGGACCACGTAAGAATGGGGTTTATGTTTGGCCGATCACTGCTGCGTCCAGGAACTCACCACATGTTTTCTCATCTGTCTCTGTTCCATTGTCTACTTGGCATTCGCGTCTTGGTCATCCTTCTAGTAAAATTGTTCGTCATTTAGTATCTTCTCATGGTTTTGTTTCATCATCCAATGACTTATTAAATTTTTCTTGTAATTCTTGCAAAATAAATAAAAGTCACAAACTTCCATTTTATGATTCCACTCTTACTTCTTCCACGCCTTTAGAATTAATTTTTTCTGATGTTTGGACCTCACCAGTCATTTCGCTTACTCCACGTACCACTCCATTCTACACCTGTGATTTACAGTGACAACATTGGTGCTACATATTTATGTGCAAACCCGGTTTTTCACTCTCGCATGAAGCATATTGCTATTGACTATCACTTTGTGCGTGACTTAGTTCAGCATTCAAAACTACGTGTCTCTCATGTCTCTTCCGCTGATCAACTTGCTGATGCTCTCACCAAATCTCTCTCTGGCCCACGACTTCGTGACTTCATGATCAAGATTGGTGTTTCTTCGGAACCTCCATCTTGAGGGGGCCTATCAGGATTCACCCAAATCTCTTGGTTTATTGTATTATATCTTTCATTTAGAATAGTTTATTGTAATTGATTTGTTTATTAAATTCAAAGCTCTTGTTGAAAATTACTTTCACACAAAAATTGTCACTCTCTACACTGACAATGGCGGAGAATATATAGCCCTCAAATCTTTCCTTGCTTCCTCTGGCATATCACACCTTACCACCCCACCACACACACCTGAACATAATGGCTTTTTCTGAACGACGTCATCGTCATATTGTCGAAACGGGCCTTACTCTTCTCCACCATGCATCTATTCCTCTCACTTATTGGCCTTTTGCCTTTGCTGCTGCCACATATCTCATTAATCGCATGCCTAAATCAAATCTCGCAATGACCTCATCATTCACCAAACTCTTTGGTCGCCAACCTAATATTCTCAAACTTCGTGTTTTTGGATGCCTCTGCTATCCATGGTTACGTCCTTATAATGTCCACAAACTTGATCCCAAATCACGTCCATGTGTGTTCCTCGGCTACTCCCTAACCCAAAGTGCTTACATCTGTTATGACCAATCATCCTCCAAATTCTATACTTCCCGACATGTTGAGTTTGTCGAAAATAAGTTTCCCTTTTCCACCTTTGTTTCCACGCCACTATCATCCCGTGAGTCTTCTTCTCCTGTTTTTCCTCTTCCTTTTCTCACATGTGGTAGCCCTATGCAGACAGATTCATTTCACCAACAATCTTCATCTACGGGTCCTACAATCACCCCTGATGACGCCTCCTCACCATCTCCTTCTCAGAACCCAATCTCACCCTCTGATGTCCCAAGCTCTCCATCTCTACCTCACATGCCTCACAATCGTCATCCCATGGTCACTCGTTCTAAACATACCATAAGCCAACCAAACCCAAAATATTGTCTTGTTGCCTCACCAGCTTCTCAAGAACTTGAGCCAAGTTCAATCTCCCAAGCCCTCAAAGACCCTCGCTGGCGATCTGCCATGTCTGCTGAATTTGATGCCCTCCTTCGAAATGGTACTTGGGATTTAATACCTCCAACTGGCTCTGAAAACTTAGTTGGCAACAAATGGGTGTTCCGTATCAAATATAAACCTGATGGCTCCGTGGATAAATATAAAGCTCGCCTAGTTGCTAAGGGCTTTCATCAACGCCCTGGTATTGATTATTCTGATACATTCAGTCCTGTCATCAAGCCTGCCACTGTTCGTTTAGTTCTCAGTTTGGCCCTTTCTCGTGGTTGGTCTCTTAGGCAATTAGATGTCAATAATGCATTCCTTCATGGCCACCTTAATGAAGACGTCTACATGGTTCAACCACCAGGATTCATTGATAATAATTTTCCCAATTATGTCTGCAAACTAAAGAAAGCTATTTATGGTCTCAAACAAGCACCCCGTGCTTGGTTTCAGGAGCTTCGACGGTTCTTACTTGATCTTGGATATGTTAACACTCAGTCAGACTCCTCATTGTTTGTTCTCCACCGAGACACGTTCCGAGCATATTTTCTGGTTTATGTTGATGATCTCATTTTGACAGGCAGTGATGACTCTTGCATGACTCAAATTATCACACAACTGGCAGCCCGCTTCTCAATTAAAGATCTTGGAAAACTTTCATATTTTCTAGGTATTGAAGTATGCACTCGACCTCATGGGCTTCTTCTTTCTCAGAGAAAATATATTACTGATCTTCTCGCTCAGCACAATATGGCATCATCAAAGCCTGTTCCAACTCCACTAGCTACTGGTACCACGCTCTCTCTTTATGATGGATCTTCTCCCACGGATTCTACGAGATTTCGTCAGGTGATTGGCAGTCTTCAGTATCTTCTTATCACTCGTCCAGATATCGCATTTGCTGTCAACAAGCTATCCCAATTTATGCATGCACCAACTGATCAACACTGGGGTGCAGCCAAACGTCTCCTACGTTACCTAAATGGCACTCGAGATCTTGGTATTCGACTCAGCGCCAGCCCTTCTCTCTCCTTGCATTGCTTCTCGGATGCTGATTGGGCTGGCAATCCAGATGATCGCACATCCACGGGGGCCTATATAGTGTTTTTGGGTCCTAATCCAATTGTATGGAGCTCTAAGAAGCAACGTTCAGTTGCCCGATCTTCTACTGAAGCCGAGTATCGAGCTGTTGCGGCTGCTGCCGCTGAAGTTCAATGGGTTCATTCCCTCCTTCACGAACTCCACGTACCACTCCATTCTACACCTGTGATTTACAGTGTCAACATTGGTGCTACATATTTATGTGCAAACCCGGTTTTTCACTCTCGCATGAAGCATATTGCTATTGACTATCACTTTGTGCGTGACTTAGTTCAGCATTCAAAACTACGTGTCTCTCATGTCTCTTCCGCTGATCAACTTGCTGATGCTCTCACCAAATCTCTCTCTGGCCCACGACTTCGTGACTTCATGATCAAGATTGGTGTTTCTTCGGAACCTCCATCTTGAGGGGGCCTATCAGGATTCACCCAAATCTCTTGGTTTATTGTATTATATCTTTCATTTAGAATAGTTTATTGTAATTGATTTGTTTCCTTTTAGTAGGATTATTGTTTATTGTAATTGATTTGTTTCCTTTTAGTAGGATTATTGGCTTGTATACATATGTAATCTGAGATTGAATTGAATGGAAAAACATTATTCATTTCAGTATATGATCCAATGATAAAAAGTATTGAAATTGTCGGATTATATATAAGTAATCGTGCACCTGAACGACTCTCTATTGATGTAGAGGTTCAATCAATATGGAATTTAATTGTATATGACAATTAAATTTGTATTATCTCGAGAATATTGAGAGATATATTCATAATTTAAATAATATTATTATGGGATTTGGTAGGATTTTTACCATATCGTCACCATCCATTTTTTTCACAAAAATCGTTTTAAATTGAGACAATTTAGGTGTTAGGATGCTAGCCCCAAAAAGACCATCTCGATAATGTGTTACAATCTTGATTTGTGAAGGTAAGTAAAATTAATAGGAGATATCATATTATACACTCTTCAAGCCAGTGATAAAATATCAGAAATTACTATGTTATAGCATGAAACTAGTACAACTAGCTACTCATTGACTAATATTTCCATTTTTGTAATTTCCCACCAATGATATGAGTTCGATTTTTCCTGTCAACATTTTTTAAGTTTGAGCCTGTCGCACACGGCTTACCTAGTACGGTTTACCTAATTTGGATGATTTGCATATTAATACATCAGCCTGAGATTTACCCAATGTGCACCCCAAGAATATCAGCAACAGTTTTCTCGTCATCAAAAAAAAAAAGAGTAGTTATCTATATATGGGTGCGTCTAAATTACTCTATTCCGTATATACTATTTCCTAGTTCTAAGTGTTTTTGTTTTACAGTCCCGCTAGCCAAGCCAATGATCAGCTTGGCAAACTTTGGAAACAATTTTATGATACATAAAATCACGGCAGACAAAAAAAATAGACTTTTACTTCTTTCGATCTCGAGCCTAATCGACTCGACTCTTTTCCCCGACCCCGGCCTCTCACTTCGTCTCAAATTTGTAGATAATGGAAAATTACTGACTCGTTTCAAGAAATAATGTTTTCTCGTACCTATAAATATTCATTTGTGATGCAAATGTAGATATCATATTATCTTGCATTGGACTTCAAAGTAAAGTCTGAAATCGAAATGGAAAAGAGTCCATTATATTTAATCATTAGCTTTTTTTTTTCTTCTATAGATTCATAATAATTTTAAAATATTAATTTATTCGATTCTATAGAGATTAGTTTCAACTCTTAGATGTGACATTATTTTGTTTTCTAAAATATCACGTCGTTTGATAATTAAAATTTATCGTAAGATTTTAATAATTTTCATTTGATAAAATCCATATTTTAAAGAAATACGGTCAACTAAAACATAACAGAAATACTCCTTGAAATTAATAATCATAATACCAGTATTCTCTAACTATTTTTGCGACTCAATATCCCAACATCAAATTGAAATCCATCAATCATCACCTCAACCATATCCCATTCGATATACCAATCGATATAGTGGCAACATCGAGCCAACTATACCACATCGTCGCATCATCATAGTGACTCATCGTATATATAATCAATATAGTGACAACACCAAACCTACAATACATCATCGTCGCATCATCGTCACAACTCATCATATATAATCGATATAGTGGGATACAAGCATACTATACCCCATTGTCGCATTATCATCGCGACCCATCATATATATTAATCGATATAGTGGCGACACAAGCCTACTATACCACATCGTCGTTCCCCTTACTAATGCGACAAAATCAACAACAACAACTATAATACATCGCATATTTCAGCGACCCTCAACATCATCGTATATTCATTTACAATCATCGATATATCATAATCAACATCAATATAAATACTAATATATGCTCGTACGTCAATACGTACCTGAAGATCGAAGAATATAATTAGAACTACTTTTTTCTTGTTGAAGTTATTATAGTATCTAACATGACAATCATACATAAAATAAATCAATATGTTGAATATATTTACTTATACTTTCACATATTTTCCAATTTATTCATTTAGAAGTTATATCTCATATAGATCTATGATTATGTTATTTTGTGTTGGTTCATGTGACTGATTTCATATTTAAGTTGGGCAGACGTCATATATATCTGTGGGAGTGAGTTGGACAGACGTCATATATATTTGTGTGATTGTATATATTCCCGACTATGTCTTGTTGGGAAGTCCAATTACGGGGAGATTATGTCAAAAACTTTATACAAATGACGTCATAATTTGTCTGTTTACGTGGTGATATTTGGGGCGCCACAAATATATAATTTAATATACAAAAAATGTTGCCGATTATTAATTTATATAATTGATTTAATTATAAGCGTTTGCGTTTGAACCAGTTAATTTTTGTTGTATCACCGATCTCAAAATATTCATCACCCCTTAATAATACACTAATGGACGCTGCCACTACGCCGGAGCGGCCGGAGTTTCCGGCGAATTTGGAGTACCAATCTGGATTTGGAAACCACTTCTCTTCCGAAGCAATCGCCGGATCTCTTCCTCATGGCCAGAACAGCCCCCTACTCTGCCCTTACGGCCTTTACGCCGAGCAGATCTCCGGCACCTCATTCACCTCTCCTCGCAAACACAATCAGCGAAGGTTGTGTAATGCATATGTGATTTTCTCATCATTTCGTCATTTGTACTTTTTTATTATTATTGAAAATTGATGACTATTCGCAGCTGGTTGTATCGCGTAAAGCCATCCGTGACGCACGAGCCATTTAGAGCTAGAGTACCGACAAACTGTAAGCTTGTCAGCGAATTTAATGAGTCAAATAGTTCTGCCACGCCAACTCAGTTGCGGTGGAAGCCGGTGGAAGTACCTGAATTTCCGAGAGATTTCATCGACGGCTTGTACACTGTATGTGGTGCTGGGAGCTCTTACCTTCGCCATGGTTTTGCGATTCACATGTAATGGTTTTCTTTTTTTATTACTCAATGTAAACTGCGTTTCACTTTTTGTTTACTCTGAAGTAATGGACCTGATAATTCATAGTAATCTGCTTTTGATCAATTAAAAATAGTTGACATAAAATTAAGCAATATCAAGAGGTCATTGCCACGTTACTATTCAGCTCACCTCCTGATTGATGAAATAGATATGCTGCCTTGAACTGCCCAAGAGTACTGGCCGTTTTGTTGAGTTGGAGCATTATTATTCTATATTTGGCTACTGATATTTAGGTTTTAATGGTTTGTTGTGTTCTTTATTACTTTTTAGAGGAGCTATCGTAGATTTCCTGAGGGTGGGGGACCTATTAGGTGGGAGATTTTTTGGTGTTTTTCGTGTGCATAATCAAGTCACTGGAACTTTACCAACTTCGCACCTCTTCAGATACGAACAGAATTACTAGGTGTTTTATGGCTAAAACTAGTTAATGTAGTTAGAAATTCTTCTTGGAGGGGGGAATATAATGTAGCTAGAAACAAACATATTTAATCTAACCTCATTAAATTCTTTATCATTGTCATTTCTTTTTCAGTCTTAAATTATTCTGACACACTGGCCCTGAGAGCACATAAACATAAATGTACATAATTGTTTTCATTGTGAGTTTAAACATAGCCAACTCTCACCAAGATGCTATTTCCTCCAGTACCTTAGATTTAAAAGGATTTTGGTGATTAATCGATTTCAACAATGAAAAGTTCATCAAAGACTCGGTGTCTTTTGAATAAAGTCGATGTGGATGACTTTGATGAGATATGGATGAATTTGATGAGTTACTGCTCATCTTTTAGAGGCTTAAGAGTTTGTGTTAATCTAGGTACACCGCCAACAAATCAATGGCTGATTGTGCCTTCTGTAGTGCTGATGGTGACTTTTTGATTGTTCCTCAAGAAGGAAGTAAGTAATGCTTAACCATCTGCCTTTCCAAATATTTTTCTTTGTACTGTCGGTACCAAAATTAATCCAAACTAGGATGCTGTTTGATTGAGCTAATTGATTTGCATATATCAGATGCTGGAGTTGCTGGAGTGGACATGTTTTTAAAACATATTTGGTATTTCTGCAAAAGTTGCATATTCTTGTCTTAAATATCATTTTCCTACCTAGACTCCTAGGACCAGTCATCTTGATATGGTTCCAATTAAATTTGAATCGTTGTGTGACTTGATTCACACTTGTTTATTGTACCCAACAACTTGCTTACATGTCATTCTACCATGTTTAATGGTCGCGTCAAATAGTTTTATTTTCAGAGAATTACAAGTTTACGACCCACTACTTTTCTGTTGGTCATCCAGGACTGTGGATAACCACTGAATGTGGAAGGCTGCAAGTATCTCCTGGTGAAATCGTAGTTTTACCTCAAGGCCTGCGGTTTGCCATTGATCTGCCAGATGGACCATCAAGGGGCTATGTCGCTGAAATATTCGGAACTCATTTCCATCTTCCTGACCTTGGACCAATAGGTGCTTCAAAAAATTTATATTGTTTCCATTCTTCTTGGTGTTTGTTCATCCGATAAGATATTTAATGTTGTGTTGTATGTACTTTAACATGTCTAGGTGCCAATGGGCTTGCTGCTCCAAGGGATTTTCTAGTTCCTGTAGCTTGGTTTGAGCATTGCTCCCATCCAGGTTTCACCATTGTGCAGAAGTTTGGTGGTGAGCTCTTTACTGCAAAGCAAGATTTTTCTCCCTTCAATGTGGTAGCTTGGCATGGAAATTATGTTCCTTACAAGGTGGTTTTTGTATCTTTTGTTCAGTATTCCACTCCTACAACTGGCAGGAACAAGATACTTTTATCTCATCTCCTATATTTCATATGTTTAATTAATATTCTCTTGGTCTGATGGTATAATTATTCATATTTTCAGTATGATTTAAGCAAATTCTGCCCATATAATACCGTTTTGATTGATCATAGTGACCCTTCAATCAACACAGGTAGGTTGCTCAATGATCATCTTATCTACTTATTTTCGTTAATTCTCTCGCTCAACCGGTATTTTCCGCTTACATTAAAAAATTTAACTCAGGAGCAGGGTTATATTTGTTTCTGTTTTAGTGGTCGTTTACATTCAGTTTTAATGAAAATGCAGTTCTAACAGCACCTACTGACAGACCTGGTGTTGCATTGCTTGATTTTGTCATTTTCCCTCCGCGGTGGTTGGTTGCTGAAAATACATTCCGTCCTCCATACTATCATCGCAACTGTATGAGTGAATTCATGGGTCTAATACATGGAGGATACGATGTATGATCATGGCTCTGTGTCATTGTATTCATGAGATTGCGATGAACTTTTTCTACTCCTGTTGTAATAACTGCAGGTCAAATACTGGGATGGATTTTGTCAAATAAATACCAATAATGATGGAGATATATTTACATATATTAGAAAAACTGAGAGAAGCTATTAATTGTTTTTTCTTCTGATTGTATTTTCTGTAAATTGAGTTTTGTTTCAGGCAAAAGCTGATGGATTTCTACCTGGAGGCGCAAGTCTTCACAGCTGCATGACTCCCCATGGTCCTGATACAAAAACATTCGAGGTAAAACACCATCTAGTGGCACACAAAATCTCCAGTTATATACGTGTCATATTTCCTATAACATTTTTGAACACCACGTAAATGAAAAATGTAATAGAAAATCCAGATCAAAACTCGAAAGTAGAATGCAAGTTCTTACATTGTTATGTTTTCACGTGTTGCTTGCATTCTGATATGATATTTTATTCTCAAACATAGAATGGTTATATTAGTGTATACAACGACGATTAGCATTGGTGCTGCTGCTACAATTTATATTACTGTTAGTCCCCATCTATCATGGTTAGCTCGAACTTGTTGCAAGAATGATTTCTAACATGGTATCGAGGAGTAGGTTACAAGTTCAAAGCCCCTTGTGCGCAATTTATTTTATATTTTATTAAGTTAGTCAGAGTGCTATTTTTTTTATCTTATGTTCAACTCCCAACAAAAATGCACGTGTATGTATATTTTGGTTTACGGCTTCCTCATGAAGGGGCAGTATAAGTAGTTGCTAACCGATATATTTTCTGTTTTGTATTTCATCAGGCCACAATTGCACGTGGAAATGATGTTGGACCACATAAAATCGCTAATACAATGGCTTTCATGTTTGAGTCATGTCTAATACCTCGAGTCTGCTCGTGGGCACTTGAATCTCCATACATGGATCATGCTTATTACCAATGCTGGATCGGTTTGAGGTCCCATTTTACATGTGACCTCACGAAGCAAGAAAATCAAGATCTGGATAATGGGGATAAAGAGAAGAAATGAAGGGGCTTTCAGTGCTGTGAAGGGGATATGAAAGTTAATTGGTTAACAGCACTCCTCGCTACAAGTGTAGTATCTGTGTTGTAAATAATGGTGAAAACTGTGGTGTAGTTGCGGTGTTATATACAGTTTAGCACTTTATTGTTGTTTCCCTTCTATGTAAATTAGATTTCTTCTTATCTTTTCTATGTACTTATTCTTACCAGCATAAAGCATCATGTGAACGTCGATATAATTAAGATTATATATAATTTCAAAAAATTAGCAATATAGTATCGTTTCTTGTTGTTTGCTTATTTTTTTTCAGTGTGGAATGGAATGAGTAATAATTGATCTCTAAAATAATCGTTGGAGCGCAATAATTACCCTCCTTGAAAATCAATCGAAGTGTGATGTTTGTGCTACTATAAGTTTTAAAAGATTGAAGTTGTATATCTATCAAGCTATAATTTTTGGTAAAACGACAAGTTTGCGATCCTACAATCAAAGCTCAATGCTAGGTGTTCGATTTTCATAGTTTCAAAGAGTATAATTATTGGATGTGGATTGTTGGAGGCGTTTGGATAGGTGTATGATTTAAAAGATTATATATTTTTTGGTAAATGATAACTCTTTAATCTATAATAATGATAGAATAATAAATAATTACTGAAATTATTAGTTTTTTTTTTCTTTTTAAAGTCAGTAGGGTCAAAACTAAAATATCTTTAATGTGCACCTACCAAAGCCTTCTAATTATTCAGATGTTTATTGTACTCATAATAATCTCAGGATTTTACGAATTTTAATGTATTTTTTATTGTACTTGGCACATGCTCTCGTCAACGCAGAAGGTGGAAAACCGGCATCGATAGCAATACAGCCATTCCTTTAAAAAATAATAATAATAACAATACAGCCACCGCCACAAACTCCTCCGCTGCCGAGACCTCGGCCGCTTCCGCCTCTACCACCTCCCAAAATCCCACCCCCCACCCCCAATTCCACCGAGGTTTCCACCCCTACCTTTTCCGCCGCTGCCGCCTCCTAGGCTACCACCGCTGCCGCCTCCAAGACCCAAATGTTTCTGCCGTTGTCCCAACTTCGCCTCCGACCACTGGCAGTCCTGATGTGACAACTGTTTCCCTGGGCATTTCGGTGACATTGTTTTGCGAGAAATCTGTGGAACCCTCACACCGAGGATGTTCTTCTTAGCTGAGGCTGTCAGCAGACAAAGAACAGTAGCATCTCTTCTAAGAAAGTTGCATTAAGAAGCGGTACTCACGGTCTGAATAATTTTTTAATTTAAATGGGGTGCAAGAAGGCAAGGGCAATCATGCTTTGGAGCTGCAAAATTTTTAAGCATTACCTCCACTGCCTCACGGTGATGAGGTCCAGAATTTGAAGAAAATATCCTTAAATGAGAGCGCCAATAAGCAGCTGCAGATAATTGGGAATGGGCAACAGAGTTCGAGTGAATCATCTCCACTGGCCAGTGAGTATGACCTGCCAGATGGCCAAGAGCAGACCAGCGCCAGCTGCCCATTGGGCATGAGCTG
Source organism: Haberlea rhodopensis (assembly GCA_907163345.1). Classification (NCBI taxonomy): domain Eukaryota; kingdom Viridiplantae; phylum Streptophyta; class Magnoliopsida; order Lamiales; family Gesneriaceae; genus Haberlea; species Haberlea rhodopensis. The sequence goes on along the minus strand of CAJQUN010000008.1, from coordinate 10,402,994 downwards.
CTGAATGATGGAGAATCGACGCCAATCTAAACTTCACCTCCCTGTGAGAATGGGTCTGCCAATGTAAATGGAATCGGAACCAACTGGTGTTAATGATGAGAATGGGTCTGTCAACGTAAATGGAATCGGAAGCAACTGGTGATAACTTGGGTTAATGATAGTCTTAGATTGGTTTTTTCAAAACTCAAAGCAATATGCCGAATAATTTAAGGAGCTTAGGATGACGTTAGAGGGCGGGGCGAGCTTGATCTGGTTAGGTGGGCAGTGATGTTGGCGGACATAATCACTTCTGTGCCAAATGATGGGGCAGGGACAGTGGCATTTGTGAGAAATAAGTCGGAGATGGGTTTGATGGGGCACCAAGAAATCACAGTTGTGGGATCAGCCATAGTGAATAATGATGCAGTTAAGGATCGGTCTTGAAACAAGACCATATATCATAGGCAGTCCATTGATAAATTAACAGAAAACAATCTATCCGCTGGTGAAGTTGTTGATAAGGACAAGAGAACTCAAAGCAAATCATTATTACAAAAATCCAGAGTTTCTATTTTCGAAAGGAGGCAGGAGGGTTTAAGGCTCTAGGCTTGGCATGATTACTACGTTATCTTTAAGCATCCTATGAACATGGGTACAAATAAGAATAGATTGCCACAAAGTCAGTGCAAGTCACCGAGCGAGCTCTCGGAGAATTTGAGACTTGTGTTTGCAATGCCATGACTTACAATCCAAAAATCCAGAGTTTCTATTTGGAAAGGACAGTAGGGTCCAAGGCTCTGGGCTTGCATGATCACTATGTAATCCTTAAGCATCCTATGAACACGGGTACAGATAACACTAGATTGTCACAAAGTCGGTGCAAGTCACCGAGCGAGGGAGAATTTGAGACTTGTATTTTGCAATGCCATGACTTACAATCCAAACGAGGAGAAGCAAAATCTTAGCACAAACCTTCCATGGTTGGTTTCTTCCTTCCCAGTTAAATGTATTTGATCTTTACAATTCATTGATACTGTTGTTATGGCCGAATGTCTGATGCCTAGATGGAATAGTCATGGATCCTTTTGTCCTTTATCTTCATATTCCCTCTGTAAATAACATTTAAATTCCGGTGGGCATGGTTCCTCTGCGGATGGATTGGATGCGGGATGACACTTGGGTCATGATTGTATATAATTAACATACAGATAAACATCGAAAACTTTATTTTTTTATGTCAGTGACCACAAAATCAAATCTCTTTTGGTATTAAATCAACATTGCTTAAAACAGCTAAATTCTGGTAAGGTATATGGTTCATTTGAGCAATTTGTTTTGTTATTAACGAGAAAATAAATCCAAGGGCTCACGGGGGGAGACAAATGTGTATTTATTTTGATATAGTTCAACATGTGGGACCACTTGAAAATAAATCCCAGAGCAAATAATTTATCAATTCAAAAAAGAGCTTTAAGCAGACTGAGAGATTGAGAAACTTAACAAAAGTACAGTATCTTACCACATTTTCAAAGACAATTTCAAGCAGGAAACAAGTACAAATAATGCCAGTTTCTGGAGATGGCAATTTCCAATTGTTTTGAGCATCATCGGATCTTCCAAATTTTTCAACACTCCTTCAGAGTTGATTAAAACATACATTTTTTAGTTATTTATAGCAACATGCAGGTTCCATGTACTTCATGCACCACTTGCATACAACCGCGTCCATTCTTTAGCTGCAGGATTGATAATCAAACAATTTTTGTTAAATTTCGTTTATGCTATAAGCATTGCAAATTTCTGCTACATTTGGTATTACGTTCTTTGTTATAGTATCCAATTATTTGTATTGTAATACTTATAAAATGGAAAATACCCTTCTCAATATATGAACAGCGTACAGCTAGTGAATATTGCACAGGATATTTGTAGGACCAACTTGCATGCAAAATAATTATTGCATATGTAACTGAAATTGTAATGAAATGCCAACCTGTTTCGACGGCTTCTGCCTCATTTGTTTTCCAATGCTTAGCAATGTTTTCAGAAAGTGGATCGTCTGGATTTGGAGCACTCAAAAGTGCTTGGATGCTAATCAGAGGCAAGAAGTTTAAATAAGCACTTGAATTTGTATTTGGTACAACCAATATAAAAGCGACATCAAACTTGTTAAAGCAGACTGTGCCTTGCCATAAATCAGTACCAAAGTTTCAGTTTAAAGTCCCAGGTAGAAATTAAACCAAGTCATTTAAAAACATATCCCAACTATTTTGCTTTTTCTTGGACACAAATATACAGAAATTTTGGATACCTCAGAAGTACAGTTCTGATCTGAAGTGCAGGACTCCATTTGTCTTTAAGAATATCAAGGCAAATCCTTCCAAGCTGCACAAAAGTTCACAATATAATATACAGTAACAGTTCGCTCCACTAGAGATATCAAAACAAAAAAACTTGGAGGACAAACCTTATCAATGTTTGGGTGGTAAATTTTTGTAAGGAAGCGAACCTGCAAAAGACGAGGGAATGAAAATCTAGACAGTCATTAAACCATCATCAATAGAAATACAGCTGATGTTAAATTTCGTAACAAGTTTCTATAAAACTAGCAGCAAATGAGTTTTAGTTTTAATTTCCATCAAGGTAACAAATCCTCAAGTATTCTCGATTTTCGCCATCTGAGAATCCTCCAATAGTAACCACAAAAGTTCGGCTATTCATCAACTTTCAGAAGAGAAGCTAATCGATTCTCATTACATATCACGGCAAGAGTCTTTATATACTAGGGCAGGAGCAGCGTTGCTAGTTAGCATTGGCTAATATGAGGTCAAAGGTTCAAAACAGAACATTGCCTTTCTTTTTTTCCCCTTTGTACAAAAAACAGGTACAAGAAATCAAGTTGAGACATTTTGGAAAAACTGTTGGAAATTCTATGGTTTTTTGCATATGCATGTCAAGACTAAGGTATGAATGGGAAAATTCGGCATGCATACAAAGTATCAATCCAACAAAACATGAAACCAAGGTTAAATTGCAACAGAAAACATGGGGAAACAACAATTACTACGGCCGAAGAAAGTTCATATGCAATATGCAGCTTTACTAGCATATTGCAACCAAAATTTGCACTTAAATGTTTTTTCTTTAGTAAGCTTATTTTAAGGAGCATTACCAAACGGTCAATATCATCATTGGTTTGTTGCTTTCTCTTGATCTGGATAATTGCCTCTGTCCTTAAGTACACCCAATACAATAGATTCTTAATTTCTTATGGAAGTTTTTAGGTGATAAGACAGAAGGGGTGGCCATAAAATGGTGACACAACTCAACCAATGTGAAGGGAAGGAGTGTAAACAAACTTCACCAACGTGAGAAAATATGAAAGAGCTCAAACAGGTAAAGACACATAATAATTCTACTAGGAAAATCTCAATTCACTTGAGAAATGACAAAAACAGACAGACAGAAAGGAAGAATAGATGGTAATATCAAAATGAAAACAAGTATTTTACTTAGTTGCTGAGTTTACATACTATGCAAATGAATACCAAATTGCAAGAGAAGGCAATTGCCAGATAAGTACATAATTAAGTATCTATTAAATGCAGGAAAAAAGAAGGATCCATGATACTAAATGACAGAAAAAAAATTGGAAAATGTAAAATCATATAGAGAAAAAACAATGACCCATGCTACTAACTAATAAAAAGAAACACCAATGGATACGGCTGTTTTATATTACCTTTGGAGCAGCCATTGGGTATTCTTCAGGTAGAAACAATTCCAGCTTAAAAACACCACCTGTACAGAGAAATAAGACATTAAACAAGACAGAAACTAGATAAAACCATTCACCGACAAGGAAAAATCTCAGAATTCAGAGTACTTGAACAGGTAGGCATTTAAAGTCACAGTTCGAGCACAATATATTTGACCACAAAATCTATCTTAAACCTCAAAACAAATGGATGAAGAGATTAATACCAAAAAATCCATTTAGTACTGATACAATAACATAGACTTGACTATCGATCGAAAATGTTTTCAGTCAACCACAATTGGTAATTTCTGGGCATAATCAACATCATTTCAGAATGAATACATGTTACAAAATCACTCCAGAATTCTACAGTGAGATCTTAGTTAACGACCCTAATAAATTTTCAATAAACACAACAAAAAAAGTATAATTGCATGTTCAAATACTTGTATACGAGCTCTCATGCAACACATAAAATCGAGGAGCAGCATCATTTGATTACTGACTGACTGCCTGCTATCAAACGGCACATTCTCATGTAACATCATGAACAGCAATCACATTCCCACCATAAAATACAGGAAGGCCAGGAAGACAAAAGCGCTATCAAATTTCAGAAACTAGGTTGGTGTTGGATGTGTAACTTGTTTCAAAGACTTCATCAATTAATCAATATAATCGCTTGATAGTGTCAAACCATGACTATATCCCCTACTTCAATATTAAAATGAGTGTTTAATAATCATAACTGTAGAAAACCAATGTCTCGAAAGACAAAGTCCAAGAAAGAAAACAGAAAACAGACAGCTCTAACAAAGGTACACTCGTTTCATAAGAATAACAAGAGCTGTAAAAAACTGCAAGTGAAGAAGTAATTGAAGACCTCAATAAAAAATTAAAAAGGTGAAACATGACACGTATATTATTCAATTTTCGAAATGACAACAAAATGACCAGAACAAAATTGTTAACAATATGAAAAATCAAAATTGCACACTGCAACATCCAGACACAGACTAAAGGAGCATACAAGAACATATGATTCTGGCAGGCAAATCAATTCATATAACACAATATTCCAGTTCCAACATTACCTTCATAAGGAGACTGTGTTGGACCAAGAATCATTACATTGAAATACCTCATATTGTCTTCTGATGGAGATGCACTTATTCCTGGTGCTGCAGCACACAACATATAACAACTCAGACCTTTGGATTCATCACATAATCCCAAAAGAATACAAAAACTACACATGCTAAAAGCCAATAATACTGTAGTAGAAATTAGTTAAATTCGCCGCAAATTTCACTGGAATAACATTTCAGTTCGCATCTAAAACTAAGAACTTCAGATAAGATCAAAAGAAATTTACAATTATTTACAAGAGACAAATAAATCTATCCAAATCATAGCATACATAAAAACAGAAAAAGTAAATAGAAAATGGAGCAAGAAGAGTATAGATGTACCAGTCTTAACATGATTGCCAATCAACAGTAATAAATTCAAAAATCAAACTTAAACCAACACATCCAAGTAACTCACAAAAATATATATAAATAACAGAAACAACAAAACAACAGAGGCTCCAGCTTTCAGAGTTTAGGTACAGGCCCATAGCATAGATAGGTAAAAAATAGAAAGGGAACGTTTCAACAGATGGTAAGCTTATGCGATTGAACTTATAAGCTTAAAAAGAAAATATATATATCTATTCCTTACATAATTTGATCACAACTACCGAATTTGAACTAAAAACAACACCTTCGATTCAATGCGTGCATGCGTTGAAATTTAAAGGTATACCTGGTTCGCTCAGAAGACGCTGGGTCTCCTATCCGATCACAAAGAAATCATAGTCAATAAAGATTATTCCAATAAATTAAACCAGAATCATGTAATTCAGACCCAATTAGTTCGAAATCGTCGCCTGTAGTTAAATTGATAGAGGGATCGATATAGATATTTGATGATCAATATACCTTGATGATCCTTCGGGGTAAATTGCTGTTCGCCATTGGATTGAATTTGCAATGCTTTTTCTTCCTCGAGGGTTTGGAGAGTTTACGCTAAGAAAATAGCTTTTCTTTGTTTTTCTCTTTCTCGAAATAATAGTCAAGGGTTTGATTGGGAAAACAATTCACTTAAATATATCAAAAATTAGTTACACTATGTTTGTTTAGTAGGTTTGGAATTATAAATTCTATTTTTATTATTTGGAAAAAAAGAATTTTAATATATAATTGATATTTGATGAGATTTGATTGTATTTGATGGAATTTGATATAACTAAATGAAATCGATATAAAATTGAAACAATTTCATTGGATTTGAGTTATATAAAAGATAAAAGATATTTTTAATATTAAATTTGTATAATAAATTTTTAGATCTACTCTTTAAATTTAATAAAATATAATTTTCTTAAAAATCTATGTTATTAAATCATATTTTAGAAAAAAATTATTTAAAATCAATTAAACAATTTATATTTGAAAAACTATATCAATTATTGCTTCCACTTAAAAAACTTTCATTATATTCAAAATTCATAAATCTAATTTATGAAAATTTGGCAATTTTTTTTCAAAATTTACTTTGATGAACTTTTTTTTTCATTTCTTTAAAAAACTAATAAAAATATAGTTTCTTACAATACATGAATATTTACATAAATATTAAGCAATGTATTTAAAAATATAAGTAATATAAAAAAATTTAATATCAAATAATAATATTTTTTAGTGTCAAATCCAATTTTTATTTAACATTTTAAATTTTTACCAAAGACCAAATGGAATTTCAAATTCAAATCCAATTCCAATTCCAATTTCAAATCCAAATCCATTTTTTATTCAACTAAACACAATGTTAATAACATCGCTCTTGCTTTATAAGATCAAGATCATAAAAACTAATATTTATAAATAATAAATATTTAAAATTGAGAAACAATAAAAATAATAATATATCAAATTACTTAATAACACCCCTCTTGCTTTATAAGATCATAAAAACTCCGAGTTGGTGGAGTATTGTGAGCTCAGGATCATAAGGTCATGAGTTCGATTATCTCTGTCAATACTTTATAGATCTGAGTCTGTCACTCTGGACTTGTCTAGCGCAGTTTACCTGGCTGTCGTTGTTTGCAGGCTGCTCTATCTGCCCAGAGTTTACCCAATGTGCACCCCAAGATAATGGACGTGGGTTCTATCTTCATAAAAAAAATCATAAAAACTAATATTTATAAAAACTAAATATTTAAAATTAAGAAACAATAAAAAATTAGGTGAAAAACTACTTGACTAAAATTAAGAAACAATAAAAAATTAGGTGAAAAACTACTTGACTTTATTTATATCTCTAGATCTAGATTATATGGAATAATACCAATTAAATTTTGTTTGGGACTTCAATTCTGTAAAACCAAAATAAACTTCAACACCCACACATGGTGAAAGACTTGAAACTTTACATGTCACGCAAACTTCTACACTACGTGGAAGCTCGACAACTTGTCTTCAAGAATAGATTATAGATTGTTCCTTGGATGATTTATAACAGATGGAGCATCTCCACTCCCGATGGTGTAAATAGATCGAGTCGGCTCGAAAAAAATTGATTTGTATCTGAAATTATCAAACACAAGCTGAACTTAAATATATTTCTAGACAAACTCAAACCAAATTATTTTATTAAATAGTATACGAGCTTTAACGTTTTAATATAATATAATTATATATTAAATAAATATGTTTTGAGTTTTTCGAGTATTTATTTTCGAAAAATTGTTTGAATAGCTCATGAACATATTCAATTTTTCGAGCTCGAGCTCCAATCCAACCTCAAACTTTAAACTATTCGATAATCGAAGCGAACTCAAGCTCAAATCTATTTAATTCGAGCTTTAAATTTTTTTCATATTCAATTCATTTACACCACATATACAACTCCTCATATCACTAATTAAATTACTTTTTGAAACTATTACGATGTCTAAAAGTGATACTAAATTTCTATAAAAAATCGAAAATAAATTTTTATCAATTTCATTAAAAGTTTTCATATAAAAACACTAAAATGGATAGCCCAACAATTTAACTTTTTATATATAGTTGTTTTTAGATCGATTACTACTACAATACTCATTGAGACATAACTATATATTTATATTATTATTATATTTTATTTCTTGATAGTAAAATTACAATGTAATAGCAAATAAAAAATAAAAAATGGAAGCGTAATTAGTCATGTAAAATGACTAAATAAAAAAAACCGTCCACCCAATCTAAGCTAATCGAGGAATAATTCCAAGTCTTTGAGAGTTTCATAGCATTGGGGAATGATATCCTTGGTCATGAATCCAAGTGGGTTGGCGAAGCGAACGGGTGTATGTATGCCACTGTTTTTGGTGCATACGATTCTTGATGTTTCGACGTCGCTCATGATCTCGGCGCAGTCACTCCTGGGGGACGCAACCGCGCTCACGTCGCAGATTTCTTTCTCGTGATCCCCGATCACCGACAAACTGTAGTGCCCGTCGGCGTTGGCTACACCCTCCACGCTGTATGTCACTGCTTTTGTCACCGCGTCCGTGCAAACCAGTCTCACCTTAGCACCTGCAAGTTTTAAGGATCATGCATGTTTAGTTTAAGTGAAGGATATATGGATATTAATGAATGCATATGTAGCGGAGCCATCAATCCAAACTTTTGTCTTGGCTTGTCGGGCTGGATAAAGTTAAAGGAGAGTTGTGCTAAAAAACCAAATTTCCAAAAATTAATACTATTTTTTAATTTTAAGAGTCCACCCTAACCAAAGGTGGTTCCGCCCATGTGCATATATACCTGGGAGTCGCTGGCTGAGCTTGGTCTGGAACTGGACTCGGCAAGGATCGCAGTAGACATCGCCTTCGACGTTGAACACTTCTTGAGAATGGGCGTGGGCGGCGGTGGAGGCAAAGGCGATGATGCAGAACGCAGAGATGAGAGCAACGGCCTTTGCCATTTTTTTATTTTTATTCTTCTTTTTTTTTATTTTCTCACCTCGCTTTATATTTTGCGTAGTACAATCTGTAAAGTGGTGTTAGAATGGGATTTTATAGAGGATGGAAGGGAGATAAGGACATGAAGGATCGATCGTCTCTGCTATGTTTTAGGACATCCATTGAGGGGAGACATTGGTTCCTTATTTCACGTTGGTGCGATAATAATGTTTTGAGGCTACAAATAGATCTACCAATATTGATCATACTTTTTAAATTTAGTTCTTTTAGGGTGTTCGAAGATTCGAAGTTTATTTCCTAGAAAAATTCTATATCTTATTCAATATAAGTTTGTTTGCATGAAGTATACGAGAAGTATGTGACAAAATATGTAATATTTTTACCATAAATGTGTGATTGTATGTGTAATTTATATATTATTGTAGCTCCTCTTTGGTGAAAATTGGAAAAAGAATTAAGATTAATTTGCTGTTCACATGTTACAAGCACATTACAATCATGAACATCAATTAAGACAATAATGTTCAATTTGAATTCAAAATAAGAGCAAAACAAGTCCATTCAACTGCTAGAGAAACAAAATCTTGCACTACAGAAGCGAGGAATAATAAAATGATCTCTTTTCCTTGCACGATGACACTTGGATCAGAAAGGTCTATTGTGCCGGAAAAGACCATCGCCTGTTGTACTCGCAAGAATCCCTCCGGTCATCGTGAAGAATGGTGTAATTCGAGCTGCTTACGTTCCTAAAATAGCACGAGTCATCGTCGATGAAATGGTATTCCTGTTGGGTGCTTCCCAATCCAGAAACCACCAGGTTGCGTTTTACAAGCATGTAGCCTTGTCCATTTTGCAAATTTCTGAGCCTACTCGAGGAGGATGCAGATTCTGAAGTCATTTCCTCTTTCTCTTCGAGATCTAAAGTCACGTTCGCTACAGAAACATACATTCCATTCCCTTTATCAATGTTATCAGAGTGGAGGTGTATTCCAAACTTTTTGAGTAGTATTGTAGACCGATTGAAAGGTGAGGAAAGCATAGTATCAACACTGTTATTGACATTTATTACTTGTTGAAAAATCTGCAAATTCCCCTCATTTCCCAACGACATAAAATTACTATACTCGAATTCTTGGACCGATTTGGTTGTGATCACTCCATGAGATGATCCGATCCATCCACTTGAAACTATAGACCTACTAACATTTGTAATGAATGATCCATCAAAACCAGTGAAGTTGGATAGAAGAGATAAATAAATAGGCGAAATATTGTGTTCCAACAACTTCCCTTGCGTCTTCTCGCTTTTTTTATCCAACCAGAGATGCAAATTTGCATCGATATACCAAACATTTAAAGCATTCGTAACACTAAATCTAAACTTATGATCCTTTCCATCCAACATGGTACCCAAGAATGGTGTGATCTCGATATCATAAGAAGGGAGGTCAAATGAACCAATTCCGGTGATCGGTCTCCACAAGAGGGGATTCACACCTCCCGTGTAGATCACGGTAAACGGCCAAATTGTACCCACAATGAAACCATCCAAGCTAATAATAACCTCCCTAAAAGGCCCATTCCCTGCCACATCGGTGAGATTATTTGTGGAAATATACTCATTCGGATAATTCCCAAACCAAAACTCATCATTCTCATGAAATGAAACATACACTTCCAGCACAGCCCGGTATGCATTCGGTGGAATCTTGAACTCCTTCCCCTTCAAATCCTTTGAATTCTCAATCTCAAACCAAAACCCATCATTTAAAGGTAAATTTCTTGAAATGGGCAGTATCAAATCAGCTCCAAAATCAAATCCATAATCAGAATCAACCCCACTATTCACGTAATTTCCATCAAAAGGATAATAATGAAAAGTAACATTAACATGATACACACCAGTATAAGTACTATCAACAATGTTGCCTAAGTAAACAGCGAGAGTCTGATTTGTCATCAGCAAGGAATAATACCTCGTAACATCTTTCTTAACCGTCCAAACAATTCCAGTGGCTCTAGGCTCAGCAGTACAGCTCCTAAAAATCTCGACCCCACCAAGCCAAACACCAAAGATTCTATCAAATTGCCTGCCTTTGCAAGCCGCTGTCCATTCAAGAACAATTTTTGCAAGTTTCTGAGGGGAGGAGCAATGTGAGGGGGGATTGTAATCCGCAAAAACTGGGGGTTTACCATATGTGTAGGCAAAGTCGTGTTGGAGGGCTAAATATGAGCAAGGTCTGGTCTTGGGAAGTGGGATCGGTTTTGTGACTTCAAAGAAAGTGGTGGGAGGGGTATAGCGTGAGGGGGTCTCGGAAATGAGCTGTGATCGGAAAAGGGATGATGTTTTGCGGAGGTTTGCGGCGATGAGTGGCGGTTGGTGGAGGAGGAAGAAACAAGAAAGGAAGAGAAGGAAAGATGATGCCATTTACTGAAATACTGGTGACTTGCTTTGTCTCACATACAAGAAGAATTTGTACCTAAATTTGTAATTTTGTGTTTTGAGTTTCGTGAATCTATGAATTTCATTCTTAAAACATGTTAAATTGTAATTTATGGACTACTACTTTTAACATGGTGAAGTAATTTATTCATTGGATAGAGATATATTCTTGATTTTAGTAACTTTTGAATAAGAAAACAATGCCCGATTAGTTTATATCCATTTTCTTAGCTAGTTGTGCAACTCATTTGGAAGAAATGAAGCCACCATACATTGTACTACAAAAAGTATGGACCAGTGTCTTAAGATAATAATTATATAATAATAAAAAAATTAATTTCATTGGATTTTAACTCTTATAATGTTTAACGAATTTCATTATGTAATATTTACATATATATATTCAATATATAAATAGGTGATAAAAATAATAAAATGTTTGTCAGCATAAAAAAATCATCTATCGCACCCTCAATGTTCACTCAAACCAATATATTGATTAGTGACATAGTCCTCGTTATCCCCTCAATGTTCACTGAAATCAATATAGTGATTCTTGATATAGTCGTTATCAGATAAAATGCAACTCAGTTATATTTTGATACATAGATTAATTTTTTAAACAAAACTAGCATGCATTTGCAAATTATACTCATATTGGTATATTTGAAACCCATCACAAATACAAATATGAGTCATTAGGTTGACATATCTTTAATTTGAAATTTACTTAATTAATCCATCGAAAGAAAAAATGTTTTCAAATTGTTCAAGGAAAATGCAACCTTGGTTTTCAATATGGCCCTGATGGATAAATACACATTGCCAGCACAACTACATCAGATTTCAGTTTCCCTTCTCCCAAAACAAAGTAGAAACACTGATCAATCCAAAGAACTGATCAACTTGGATGCGGTGCTTACGCGGGCATGAGAAAAAAGAGCCTATTCATAAACTCAAATATTCATATTCAGACAGTTTGCATGTATGTGCTTTCGTGTTCTCAACAAGCACCATAAGCCTGAATCAAATCTCAGGTCTCACAGTTTTACCATTAAGGTCGAAAGTGAAAAACAGGTACTTCTCAGGAACTGATGACGTACTCCTCAGGAATGTAAAATTTTAGTCCGATAACCCTCGAATGTCCACATTCCAAAGATGTTGACTAAGGTGTAATATGTGGAAGACATGATATTGAGTAAGTCTTATGATGCAGTGATGACCCTCCACAAGCAAACATACGATAACTAAAGTGTTGGCAGAAGCAAAGAAATGTGTCATAGCCACTGGCCACCAATCATATACAAGTGAGTATTACACCAAGAATTGACAAGCGATGAGTTTTCTAGTTGGCTATGTTGATAACCAATTAGCTCGGTGGTGGAGCTTTGGTTGTCTCAGATGACTGTTGGAATTTGAAGTAATTAAAAGAGACAAAAAAATAGGTACTCGATCGATCGAGGACAAGGCTTCGATCGAGCGAGTAAGCCAGAAGTTTTCCACTTGTTGGAAATAGGTGCTCGATCGAGCACCAGGCTCCGATCGATTGCGCCATGTGTCTTTTGACAGAATGGTGTGTCCATTCATGTTGGGGTGCGATTTTTCCATGATATGGTGCATATAAATGGTGTCTTTTGGACACAAATCATTGGTTTACTATAAATAAGACATCCCACACTTGGATAAAAACATGAATTTCAAAGTTTACATCAGATAAAAAAATCAAATTGTGAGCATTTTGTTTGTTCATATATTTTCATTCATATTGAATGTTTTGAACATTTGTGGTTTGAGAACTTGTGATTTGGAGTGCTCTTATCACAAATCGTTGTAATCTTTGGAGACAAACTGCAAAATCAAACCGTTAGCACCAAGGCGGAGCAATATTGTCTTAATGACGGAGGTTACAAATCTCGCATCGACATAAACTTTTAAGCCATTGTCAATCTTGTTACTACATTCCTAAGACACATATTGCTGGAGACGAAATCAAACAACAATCTTAAGACAATATCGGCAACAAATGGCTTCTTCGAGTGCAACAACGACTCCTGTTCATCATGGTGAAATGGCTGAAAAGTTCAATGGGAACGACTTCAAGTGGTGGCAACAAAAGATGCTCTTTTACTTGACCACACTGAGTTTGGCAAGGCTCGAGGCTCCTATGGTTGAAGAAGGAGAGACTGGCACCAAAAGAGGGCGGCACTTGAGGCATGGAATCAAAGTGACTTTCTATGCAAAAACTATATCCTAAACGGGTTAGACAATAAATTATATAACTTTTATTGTCTTGTGAAAACAGCAAATGAACTATGGGCATCGGTGGAAAAAAAGTACAAATCTGATGATGCAGGCATGAAGAAATTCATAGTTGGACAGTTCCTGGATTTCAAGATGGTTGATACCAAGCCTGTGATGGTGCAAGTGCAATATCTACAAGTGATTTTGAATGATATTCATGCGGAGGGAATGAGTCTAAATGATTCATTCCAAGTTGCCGTTATGATTGAAAAATTGCCTCCTGTTGCGTAAAATCCCTTACCGCAAGCGCACGGTAGTCAAGTTTTAGTATAGAAAGATGTCGAACCCACGGAGATTGATTAAATAGTTAAATCTAAGTACTGAATTAAAATAATCTTTGCTTTATTTAGAGAATCGAATAGTTGAGTGTTATGCAAATAATAAAAATTAATTAACTAACGATGATCAAATACTGAGTTGAAAAGAAATCAGTTGGAGACGAATCTAGGAGTACGATTTCACTTGTTCATCCACTACACTTATCATTCCTTGATTTCCATGTTATGGATGTCCTAGTTTACTAGCCGAGAATTCTTATTTGTTTCTACTCCCCCTCCCGGGTGTTAAGCAGAATTAATTATCTAACATTAATCTTGATATCCCTATCTAGATTAATTATCAAACAATTGTAAAAGCGCAGTAATTCCTTTGACGACTTCTATGGAGTTATAGGCCTTCCGAACAATATAACTACCACGATACGAATTCCTTCTTTCCTATTCACAACCCCCTCTCCCGAGTGATAGATCACGAATATGGAATCATTCAATCCATGGCCAGTAGATTAAAAGCATTAGGAACAGGAAAACATAAATAAACCATACGGAAATCCAAATAAACTTCAATCAATTCATAATAAGCGTAGTTTCAAAACAAGCTACATCGTCTCCTAGAAAATAAAATTAGCTCATGCTAGAAGTATTTAAACACATAGACATGTTTAAATAACCCATAAAAATTGCTAAAAGTTTAGAGATACAAAACGAATTGGACGCTATTCTTCGATCTCCGATGAACGCCACCGTCTCGTGATGAATTCTCTCCTATTTGCTCCGAGCCGTCGTCGTTATTCTTCTCCGTTCTTCAACCCTAGCCTCCTTCTCTCCAAGAATATGTCTAAGGCTGAATATCTCGAAAATCCTCCTCTAAAACCTTTTAAAAGTCCCGTGCAAACTTCTAAGGAAAGTCTCCAAAATTACCAAAATTCCATTGGCGTAATTACGCCTCCGAAGTGGCGTAATTACGTCTGTCGACGTATCTAAAGAACTGGCTTCCCGCGTGACTGGCGTAATTACGCCTGAAAACAGGCGTAGTTACGCCTGAACAAAATCTCAAAGCCGTTGCTTAGGCGTAGTTACGCCTCCAAATAGGCGTAGTTACGCCTCAAGACATTCTCCAAAAAATGATTTGACGTGGGTTAGGCGTAGTTACGCCTCAGAGTAGGCGTCTTTACGCCTGTTGCCATGATTGAAAGTGTAGATTTTTGGCTTCAATTCATCCGTTCTTTCCGTCATTTGCACCCTTTTAGTCCACAAAACATGTAATTACCTGGATTCCTGCAAAACAACACATAACAAAACCAAAAGCGTAATTCTGATCGAAAACTAACACTAAACCATGCAAAATAAGAAGAAATATAAGTGTAAAAATACACTTATCAAACCCAATAAACTTAAACTTTTGCTAGTCCCGAGCAAAACAACACAAAAACAAAACAAAAACAAATCAAAACTAAACTGACACGAAAAGACACACAAAACAAAGTTGTAAAACATTCCAATTGTATAGGTCTCAGAAGTATTCAGACATGCATATCATTTTCTCAAGAATTCTCACGTGTGTGTGTGCTACCATTTCCATGTAATCATTAAAGCAATCTAAACTCACACAAATCAATAGGACTTTGCAAGGTGTTGGTTCATTTGCATTGTTCATAAACGGATATAGCTTTGACAAACAATGAACAAGGCATAAAATCAAGTAATGAGACGTGTGTGTGGATGTCAAACGCATATTCATTACAAGTGTTTCTCGAGAGTCCATAGGCTTACAATTCGTAACCTTCTCCACTAGTATATTAGACGAATGTGGCTCGGTCAATAGGTCTTAATAGGCTTGTAACGTTAAGCTTCGGCTCATGGCTTCAATAAAAAGATTGGATATTCAAAGCAAGAGAGTAAGTCATATATAACCATGTTGCGCACTCTCATCTCAATTTTGATTCCTTCTATTGATGATTCATCAATTTTTTTTTTTCTTTTCAATTCACCCTCTTTTCTCATCCGCCTCATCATTCACCTCATTATTTTCTCATTCTTTCCATCACTATTTTCTTCACCTCTTCAACATATTTCTATGCATTCATTCCCTTTTTTCATTATTATCCCTCTTCTATTTTTCAATTAGGAACATGAGGGATATTTGAAACTTTAAAGTGCAATAGGGGCTTACTCACTTGAGGGTAGGAAATAGTGTATAAGCTTTAGCAAGGTGGTCAATGTGGGATTTTGAAATGATGCCGAATGGGGGTTATTATGTGCCTAAGCACATGCCATTCGATTTTCAATAAGCTCAAAGGGTAACTACAGATGAAAATGATGTATTTTGGTGGCTTCAAAGGCTCAAACGAATAAAAAAAAATGCCTACATCATTCCTAAGCCACATGACATCCGTATTTCGTCTCAAAGGGTACTAAAGTAAGTTCTAGACTACTCTCAATTCACAAATAACTTATATGATTTGACCAATGTGCTCAAATGGTATCTCAAAACCAAGGTGATATAAGAAGCAAATTTGAATGAGATTATAAAATATATTGCAACAATTCAATTCTCATTCTTTTACATTTAAGCTCAAAGGGGCTACTATGGCAATTTTCTATGAAAGAATCAAGGCCCAAATTATCAAGAATTGCCTATATCATTTTTGTGTTCGTTCAAATCATCATTGATTAATCAAATGGTCATGGTTTCTAGTGCAAGAATATGTGAGAACTCAAGAGCAACATGAAAACATGAAAATTTTTAAAATTTTCCACAAATCAACTCAATTTTTTCATCATTGGCCTCAACTGACTCGTAATACAACTTATGACACTCACAACTCAACAGACTCTAAATCAAGACAAAACCAATCAAAATAAGGAAAACAAACACACAAAAGCAACAGGAATCCAAGTAGTTTGAATAGTTCAAAGTACCCCCCCTAAACTTAGAAATGTGCATTGTCCTCAATGCATATACATGAAGAAATAAATAGAACGATGCACATACCTAAGCGATGACCGTCAGTGGTCATCGTCATCCATATCGTCGGGGGGCGGTTGTGGAAAAGGTGCTAGCTGGAAAGTCGGCGGCAACCCTTAGATGAAGAATTTTCGATTTGGTTGGCTAAGCTAGACCACTTTGTTGCAACCCCCCTAAACTTGCTTTCTTGCACCAGTAGACTCCAAAAATCTGCAATTAATCGATAAAAATATTGACTTTAGAGGTGGGATAGCTTAATTAAGAGAGATTGAAGAGAAAAAATCGGAATTGAAAATTTGAGGGGAAGAGAACTAAAAATACGCGAGGCGTAATTACGCCGCTGGAGAGGCGTAATTACGCCTCGCCTACGGCTTTGAAAAATTTTAAAAAAATGGTAGGCGTAACTACGCCAAAAACAGGCGTAGTTACGCCTACGCTACGGCATTTTAATATTTTCTGAAAATTGACAGGCATAATTACGCCACAAAGAGGCGTAGTTACGCCTGTCCTACGGCATCTCAAAATTTGCACAATATTTTTCAGGACGCCATCATCATTTTTTTTTAAATAAAATAAAATAAAAATAAAATAAGGATACAGGATTCGGGTTGCCTCCCGAAAAGCGCTTAGTTTATAGTCCTCGGCCCGACTGTCTTCCATCCATTCACTTAGGCTCGCTCAGGTGAACCTCGTCCACGTCTCTTACTTCTTCCCCAAAATAATGCTTCAATCGCTGCCCATTTGCTTGAAATGTGTGACCGTCATCGCATTTCAGTGCAATTGCTCCATATGGGGTCACTTTTTCAATAGTGAACGGCCCAGACCATCGTGACTTCAACTTTCCTGGAAATAGTCGGAGACGAGATTTATATAGTAGCACTTTCTGACCAGGAATAAACTCTCTTCTCACGATTTGCTTGTCATGCCAATTCTTCGTTCGCTCCTTGTAGATCTTAGCATTTTCGTACGCTTCATTACGAAACTCATCCATCTCAGTGAGCTGTAGCAACCGTTGCTCACCAGCAGCCTTCAAATCAAAGTTCAGCTTCTTTATGGCCCAGAAAGCCCGATGTTCCAACTCTACCGGTAAGTGGCATGCTTTCCCAAAAACTAGACGATATGGGGACATCCCTATGGGAGTTTTGAATGCAGTGCGGTATGCCCATAATGCATCATCCAATTTCAGGGCCCAATCCTTTCGGTTAATACTGACCGTCTTTTCAAGAATTAGCTTAATTTCTCGGTTAGAAATTTCGGCTTGGCCATTAGTCTGTGGATGATAAGCCAATGCAATCTTATGCCTCACAGTGTATTTCGTCATCAAAGCACTGAAGATCTTGTTACAGAAGTGGGTTCCTTCATCACTTACAATCGATCTCGGAGTACCAAACCGTGTAAATATGTTCTTTTTGCACAAACTTGACCACGACATGAGCGTCATTAGTCGATGTGGCAATCGCTTCAACCCACTTAGAAACATAGTCCACTGCTAGCAAAATATATGACTGCCCAAAAGATGGTGGAAAGGGGCCCATGAAATCAATACCCCATACATCGAAGATTTTTAATTCCAAGATATTTGTCAACGACATCTCATGGCGTTTAGAAATATTACCAATGCGCTGACAACGATCACACGTCTTCACCAAAGTATAACTGTCTCGATGTAGCTCTGGCCAATAGAAGCCCGATTGAAGCACTTTTGCTGCTGTCCTTGCTGCTCCAAAATGTCCTCCATAAGGTCTGGAGTGACACTTTTCAAGAATCTCTCTTGATTCCTCCTCAGTTACGCATCTCCGGACAATTTGGTCTGCACAGCGTCTGAATACATCCGGTTCATCCCAGTAATAATTCTCCACATCATGAAGAACTTCTTCCTTTGCTGATAAGTAAGGTCTGGAGGCAATATACCACACGACAAATAATTAGCAAAATCAGCGAACCACGGAGTTTTAGTACATACCTCAAAGAGATGTTCATCAGGAAAGTTCTCTTGTATGACTCCATGATCCATTTGATCCTCCAACTCCAAACGAGATAAGTGATCTGCTACTTGATTTTCACTGCCCTTTTTATCCAAGATCTCGAAATCAAACTCTTGTAGCAACAAGACCATCTAATCAACCGGGGTTTCGCATCCTTCTTGGCAAAAAGATAACGAATCGCTGCATGATCTGTGTAAACTATGACCTTTGTCCCGATCAGATATGCTCTAAACTTGTCGAATGCATACACCACAGCTAGCATCTCTTTCTCGGTGGTCGTGTAATTCTGTTGGGCTCCATCAAGAGTTCTACTTGCATAGTAGATCGCCCTAAAAATCTTGTCTCTCTTTTGCCCCAAAACTGCTCCCACAGCATAGTCGCTGGCATCACACATTAAAACAAATGGCTCCTTCCAATCCGGCACTATGATGATTGGTGCAGATATAAGTGCTTTCTTTAGCCTGTTAAATGCCTGCAAACACAAATCATCAAAGACAAAAGGTGAGTCTTTTTCTAACAAATTACACAAGGGCTTAGCTATTTTAGAAAAATCTTTAATAAAACGGCGATAAAACCCGGCATGTCCAAGGAAGCTCCTAATAGCCTTCTCATTGTTCGGAGGTGGAAGCTTCTCAATTGCAACCACTTTTGCTCTATCCACTTCAAGTCCTTGAGATGACACCTTATGGCCAAGGACAATACCCTCTTGCACCATAAAGTGACATTTCTCCCAATTTAACACGAGGTTCTTTTCTTGGCAGCGCTGTAACACAAGAGATAGGTTATGCAAACAATGGTCAAAAGAGGAACCAAATACCGAAAAGTCGTCCATGAAGACTTCAAGGATCTCCTCCACCATATCTGAAAATATCGCCATCATGCACCGTTGAAAGGTAGCAGGTGCGTTGCATAAACCAAAAGGCATTCTTCTAAACGCAAAGGTGCCATATGGACAGGTAAACGTTGTCTTCTCTTGATCCTCGGGGTCTATGGCAATTTGATTGTATCCTGAATAGCCATCTAAGAAACAGTAATAACAATAACCGGCTAACCTGTCAAGCATCTGATCGATAAATGGAAGAGGGAAGTGGTCCTTCCTTGTGGCCTTGTTGAGTTTCCTATAGTCAATGCAAACTCGCCACCCCGTCATAGTTCGAGTTGAGATCAACTCATTATTTTCATTTCTTACACTGTCATCCATCCTTTCTTTGGCACGACCTGTACTGGGGAAACCCATGCACTATCTGAAATAGCATAAATAATCCCAGTATTTAACAATTTAAGCACTTCTGCTTTTACTACCTCCTTCATTGCTGGATTTAACCGCCTTTGATGATCAATGGAGGGAACGAAGGAATCCTCCATAAGAATTTTATGCATGCACAAAGACGGGCTAATCCCCTTGATATCAGAAATCGACCAACCCAAAGCAGATTTATATGTCCTCAATACACGTAATAATTTATCCTTCTCTAAAGAACAAAGAGATGAAGATATAATTACCGGGTATGTCGAATTCTCACCCAAGAATGCATAAGTAAGGTGGGCCGGTAGTTCTTTCAGTTCCGAGCTCGCCTTCGTATCTTCTTTGACTGATGTATCTCGTACATCTTCCTCTTTGCCAGTAGTGTTGTTCTCCTTAGGCAGGCTCTTAAGTGCTTCCACTTGCTCAGCAAGATCAGGTTCAGTTGCATCCACTTTCATAATAGAGTTGACCATGCAATTCTCCAATGGATCCTCCGGTATTGCTCCTACTTCAAAGTTATGGACACATGAGTCAATTACATCCAAAAACTTGCAAGTACTTACCTCGTCAGGTCCCTTGAGAGCCTTGTAAATATTGAACATGACTTCTTCTCCTCCAACTCTCAAGGATAATTCTCCTCTTTGTACATCTATAAGTGCCCTGCCTGTTGCTAAGAATGGTCTCCCCAAAATTAATGGAACATCTCCATCTTCCTCCATGTCTAGAACCACAAAATCTGCAGGGAAAATAAATTTGTCCACCTTCACAAGCACATCTTCAATTATCCCTCTAGGATATGTGAGAGACCTATCCGCCAATTGCAATGTGATTGTAGTAGGCTTTACTTCACCAAGCCCTAAACTCCTGAAAACAGATAAAGGCATTAAATTAATACTTGCACCTAAATCACATAACGCCCTATTAAATGTAGAACTACCAATAATACAAGGAATAGTAAAACTCCCTGGATCTTTCAATTTTTGTGGTAGCTTCTTTTGGAGTATTGCACTACATTCTTCTGTGAGATTCACGGTTTCAAATTCCTCAAGTTTCCTCTTTCTTGCCATTATATCCTTCATAAACTTTGTATAATTAGGCATTTATTGCAATGCCTCGGCAAAAGGAATATTTATGTGGATTTTCTTGAAAATCTCCAAGAATTTGGCAAACTGGTCATCTATAGCCTTTTTTCCGGAAACGTTGAGGATATGGAAGTGTAGGCTTGTACATAGGAAGCTTTTCCGGTAATGTGGCTTGCTTCTCCTTTTCAACTTCTTTAGGGGTTTCAACCTGAATTTGAGTCTCCTCAACAGATGGCTCATCAACATGTGCTGGTTCTACATCCCCAAGTTCCTTACCACTTCTCAATGACACGGCCTTGCACTGCTCCCTTGGGTTCACTTCGGTGTTGCTAGGAAATGATCCTCTTTGTTGGTTGTTCATGGCATTAGCAAGCTGCCCAATTTGCACCTCAAGAGATTTCATTGTAGCACCCATGTTGTTCATGTGACCCTCAATCGTATCAAGCCTCGACTCATTCTTCTCAAGCCTCAATTTCGAACTTTGAACAAAAGTATTCACCAAATCTTCAAGTGAAGGTTTACCTTCATTCTTTTGTGGAGCATATCCAGGTGGTGGATTCAGAGCACTATTGTTGTTGGCATATGAGAGTCTATCATTGTTGCGGAACCCTTGTTGATACGGATTGCTTCGGTAGTTATTATTGTTGTTGGGATACCGATTGTTTATGAACTGAACGTGCTCTTGCTCTGCTTCCCTTGACAACTCCATTCCAGCTGCAGCGGCGGCTAATTCAATAGTAGGTTGTGCTCCTTGCTTGGTCAGAGCTGCTACCTGCGTGGTTAGTGCAGACAGTTGTGCAGTAAGAGTACTAAAATGATCAACCTCATACATACCTATGGGTTTCCTTGCCATGGCTCGCTCACTGGGCCACTGGAAGCTGTTAGCCGACATCTCCTCAAGTAATTCAAAGGCAGCATCTGCAGTCTTAGAAAATAGTGTTCCTCCTGCTGCAGCATCCACAATGATCCTAGTTGGTCCATTCAACCCATTGTAAAATAACTGAATCTGCACCCAGCTTTCATAGTTATGTTGTGGGCACCTCCTCAATAAATCCTTGAATCGCTCCCATGGCTCGTATAGTTGTTCAGAATCAATTTGTCTGGACGTACTGATTTCAGTTCTCAGTTGAGCTGACTTAGCTGGTGGGAAAAACTTTGAGAGAAATTTCGATGCCATTTCCGCCCATGTGTTAATACCATTATTTGGAAGAGATTGTTGACAACTCCTTGCATGGTCCCTAAGAGAGAAAGGGAACAATCGCAGTCTCACAGTATCTTCTGGAACACCATTCATCTTCACAGTATCAGCTATCTCCAAAAATATCCTCAAATGCAAGTTGGGGTCTTCAACAGGGGACCCACCAAACTGATTCTGTTGCACCATACTTATCAATGCCGGCTTAAGTTCAAAGTTGTTGGCATTGATAGTCTGGCGAGCTATCCCAGAGTAATTGTTGTTGACCAAAGGTTTGAAATAATCTCTGATCGCCCTTTGAGGTTCAACAAGTTGTGGAGGTGGTTCGTTGTTGTCTCTATTTGCAGCCATTTCTATCAATTCCTCCCTTCTCGTTTTTCTCAGTCTTCTTGCAGTTCTCTCGATCTCCGGATCAAACAGCAACGATTCAGGAGTAGTGTACTTTCGCATGCACTGCAAAAAATTCAGAAAAGACAAAAATCACTCCTAAATAAAATGAATAAAAGCTCTAAATTAAAACCAAGATTAATTGGTACAGTATCAGATTGTACTAAATAAATCAATCCCCGGCAACGGCGCCAAAAACGTGTTGCGTAAAATCCCTTACCGCAAGCGCACGGTAGTCAAGTTTTAGTATAGAAAGATGTCGAACCCACAGAGATTGATTAAATAGTTAAATCTAAGTACTGAATTAAAATAATCTTTGCTTTATTTAGAGAATCGAATAGTTGAGTGTTATGCGAATAATAAAAATTAATTAACTAACAATGATCAAATACTGAGTTGAAAAGAAATCAGTTGGAGACGAATCTAGGAGTACGATTTCACTTGTTCATCCACTACACTTATCATTCCTTGATTTCCATGTTATGGATTTCCTAGTTTACTAGCCGAGAATTCTTATTTGTTTCTACTCCCCCTCCCGGGTGTTAAGCAGAATTAATTATCTAACATTAATCTTGATATCCCTATCTAAGATTAATTATCAAACAATTGTAAAAGCGCAGTAATTCCTTTGACGACTTCTATGGAGTTATAGGCCTTCCGAACAATATAACTACCACGATACGAATTCCTTCTTTCCTATTCACAACCCCTCTCCCGGGTGATAGATCACGAATATGGAATCATTCAATCCATGGCCAGTAGATTAAAAGCATTAGGAACAGGAAAACATAAATAAACCATACGGAAATCCAAATAAACTTCAATCAATTCATAATAAGCGTAGTTTCAAAACAAGCTACATCGTCTCCTAGAAAATAAAATTAGCTCATGCTAGAAGTATTTAAACACATAGACATGTTTAAATAACCCATAAAAATTGCTAAAAGTTTAGAGATACAAAACGAATTGGACGCTATTCTTCGATCTCCGATGAACGCCGCCGTCTCGTGATGAATTCTCTCCTTTTTGCTCCGAGCCGTCGTCGTTATTCTTCTCCGTTCTTCAACCCTAGCCTCCTTCTCTCCAAGAATATGTCTAAGTCTGAATATCTCGAAAATCCTCCTCTAAAACCTTTTAAAAGTCCCGTGCAAACTCCTAAGGAAAGTCTCCAAAATTACCAAAATTCCATTGGCGTAATTACGCCTCCGAAGTGGCGTAATTACGCCTGTCGACGTGTCTAAAGAACTGGCTTCCCGCGTGACTGGCGTAATTACGCCTGAAAACAGGCGTAGTTACGCCTGAACAAAATCTCAAAGCCGTAGCTTAGGCATAGTTACGCCTCCAAATAGGCGTAGTTACGCCTCAAGACATTCTCCAAAAAATGATTTGTCGTGGGTTAGGCGTAGTTACGCCTCAGAGTAGGCGTCTTTACGCCTGTTGCCATGATTGAAAGTGTAGATTTTTGGCTTCAATTCATCCGTTCTTTCCGTCATTAGCACCCTTTTAGTCCACAAAACATGTAATTACCTGGATTCCTGCAAAACAACACATAACAAAACCAAAAGCGTAATTCTGATCGAAAACTAACACTAAACCATGCAAAATAAGAAGAAATATAAGTGTATAAAATACACTTATCACCTCCTATGTGGAAGGACTTCAAGAACTATCTGAAACACAAACGTAAGGAGATGAGTCTTGAAGATCTTTTGGTTTGACTACGAATCGAGGAGTACAACAGGGTTTCCGAGAGGAAGGCAGATAGGTTTCAAATGGAACCACGTGCTAACCTAGTTGAATAAACAACCGGATCAAAGTGAAAGTTTGACGGTATGGTATCCAAAATGGAAAGGCGAAGAAGTTCAAAGGTAATG